>JAPVLO010001318.1:0-377274 GCA_027257055.1 Cephalopachus bancanus | reverse complement strand
ACCCGGGGCTCGGTGGCGCCTTGGGAGGCTGAGGTGAGTGGATTGCCTGAGCCCGTGGGTTCGAGACCTGCCTGGGCAGGTGAGACCTCATCTCTACAATAAATCAAAAAATCAGCCGGGCGTGGTAGCGCGCGCCTGTAATTCCGGCTACTCAGAAGGCTTAGGTGGAAGGATCGCTGGCGCTCAGCAGGTCGAGGCTGCGGTGGCTGGGAGCAGCCACTGCACTCCAGTCTGGGCGACAGAGTGAGACTCCAACTCAAAAAAAAAAAAAAAAAGAAAACGTTATTTTTGACATTTAGATACTACATTCCCATACCAAGTGCAGAAGACTAGTTTAGAGAACTAGTCTCAGCCACAATGTCATCTATTCCTGCCCAAGATCATGAGATCAAGAGATGTTTGAGTGCTCAGCTCAAGAAAGCACTCTTATTTTCATTATACTTTAGTTGCACAGGTTGAACAAAATACTGAAAAATACACTGTTCAGGGACAGTATGGAACTCCAGAAACTAAACAGCATTTAAAATTTCTCTTTCAGTTTTTAAACAAAACTATTTTTCATTTCAACAAATATTTTTTGAGCAGTGCTATATGAGACAATGTGTAAAATAAAAGAACAGGCTTGCTCCAGAAAGACCTGAATATTAACCTTGCTAAACTAGTCCTAATCAGGTTGATATAATAGTTTACTGTGAAAACAGACACTGAGAGATCTTTAATAGTCTATATTTCCCTTTCCATAGGATTTGAGGAAAAAAAAAAAAAGAATATGCAAACATGTTTTACTATTAGGACGTTAAGAACATTATAAAACAACTCCATTTATTCTTTCCAGTGAAAGGCAGCAAGAAACCTAATGAAAATTATCTGAGTGCAAACGATATAAAAATGTTAGACATTCTAAAGGGGAACCACAGTGGTTACTTTGTAAAATATAATTCTAAAACAAACCCAAAGTCCCTTCATTTTAGCTGTTCTGACAAAGACTTCATTGATCATACAAATCCAAATTAAGATACATTCTACAAAAATGATGCTTCAAAAATAACAACATCACAAAGGCAAAGTGAGGTTAAAAGAAGTGTTTCAGATTAAAGGAGACTGCAGACACATGATGACTAAATGCAATGCATTCTGGATCTGGAACGAGGGGGGTATGGGAAGTGTGTGCTATACCCAACATTATTATGACAACTAGCAAAATCTGAATATGAACAGCACATTAGATAATAGTATTTCAGTAGGGTGTGGTGGCTCCTGCCTGTAATCCTAGCATTTTGGGAGCCGCAGGCAAGAGGATTGCCTAGGTCCAGAGGTTCAAGATCAGCCTGGGTAACTTGGCGAGACCTCATCTCAACGATAAAAAAAATTAGCCAGGCATGCTTACGCGTGCCTGTGGTTCCAGCTACTTGGAAAGTTAGGCAGAAGGATCATCTGAGCCCAGCAGGTTGAGGCTGTGGTGGCTGTGAGTGTGCCAAAACACTCCAGTCTGGGCAACAGAGTGAGACTCCTACTTAAAAAATAAAAATAAAGAAAAGATAATAGCATTTCATTTAAAATTTAATCACTAATTAAATTTTCTTAATTTGGTAATTATATTGAGGCTATATAAGAGAATGCCCTTAGGAGATATATCTTAAGTATTTATGCATTAACAGTCATGATGTCTTTTACTCTCATAAGAATCAGCAAAAACCGGCCGGGCTCGGTGGCTCAGCCTGTAATCCCACGCCTTTGGGAGGCTGAGGGGTGGATTGCCTGAGCCCGGTTCGAGACCCGTCTGGGCAGCGAGACTCATCTCTACAATAAATAAAAAAATCAGCCCATGTAGCGCATGCCTGTAATTCCTATTGGAAGCTAGGTGGAAGGATCGCCGGAACCCAGCAGGTCAGGCTGCAGTGCCGGAGCGGCCACTGCACTCCAGTCTGGGTGACAGAGTGGACTCCAACTCAAAAAAAAAAAAAAGAATCAGCAAAAACAGGCCGGGCTCGGTGGCTCAGCCTGTAATCCCGCGCCTTTGGGAGGCTGAGGTGAGTGGATTGCCTGAGCCCGCGGGTTCGAGACCCGCCCGGGCAGCGAGACCTCATCTCCACAATAAATCAAAAAATCAGCCGGGGGTGGTACGCATGCCTGTAATTCCGGCTACTCGGAAGGCTGAGGCGGAAGGATCGCCGAGCCCAGCAGGTCGAGGCTGCGGTGGCCGGGAGCGGCCACTGCACTCCAGTCTGGGCGACAGAGTGAGACTCCAACTCAAAAAAAAAAAAAAAAAAAAAAAAGAATCAGCAAAAACAAAAGTAAATAAATATGTAGAGTGAGAGAAACAGAGGAAGGAAGAGAAGTGAGAAACAGTGGGAAGAGAAGAGAGATAATAAAACAATGTGGCAAAATATTAACAATTGATGAATTTAGGTGAAGGGCAAGTATTCATGATATGAATGACTTAACTTTTCTATAGACTTGAAATATTTTTAAACCAACAAGTTGAAGGAAGAAAAAAATAATTCACCATGATATCATCAGATGATTTCTAAATTTTCTTCCTCTGTTTAAGGATTTTGCATTAAATTGAAGAAATCTGACAATCTAACCATAGCTAATAAGGAATATCATCTATTATATTCATTTGACCTAAGCATATTTAAACAGTGAAGTTTGCTCTAAAAACTGTAACAAAGGAGAAGGCCAATGGGGGAAAAAGCACAGAAACTCAAAACCAGCCACAAAAATTTGAGGCATCTCTAGAAAAAAAGTTAAAATTTCCTTTCTTTTCTTTCTTTTTTATTTGAGTTGGAGTCTCACTCTGTTGCCCAAGCTGGAGTATAGTAGCACACTCATGGCTACCACAGACTCAACTTGCTGGGCACAGGCAATTCTTTCACCTCGGCCTTCTAAGTAACGGGAACTATAGGCGTGAGCCACCACACTAGGCTACTTTTTAAATTTTATTGTAGAGATGAGGTCTCACCAAGTTGCCCAGGCTAGTCTCGAGCCCCTGGGCGCAGGCAATTCTCTTCCCTTGGCCTTTCAAAGTGCTGGCATTATAGGCGTGATTTCCTTTATACTTTTTTTTTTTTTTTTTCAGTTGGAGTCTTACTCTGTCGCCCAGACTGGAGTGCAGTGGCCGCTCCTGGCCACCGCAGCCTCGCCTGCTGGGCTCCGGCAATTCTTCCGCCTCAGCCTTCCGAGTAGCTGGAATTACAGGCATGCGCTACCACACCCGCGGGCTCAGGCAATCCACTCACCTCAGCCTCCCAAAGGCGCGGGATTACAGGCTGAGCCACCAAGCCCGGCTTCCTTTATACTTTATACCTGGTTTAAGATTTCCTTTATACTGGACAGAAGAGGTACATAGATGTCTTCTCAATGGAAATGCCTTGGAATGGGAATATGGGCATATCTTCAAGTCTAACAGGTAATCTTCAAAAGGATTACGCTAATCTATTTAAACACATACACAAAACTACATCAAGTCCAACACTCATGTATTTTTGTAAAATATAATTAAACTCAAAAAGGCTGTCTCCAACAGATATTGTCTGGCACAACTGCTCACCCTTGCGGTAATTGTGGCGATAGATATGGAAGGCATAGAGAAGTTCATAGTAATTGTGAGTCATGAGGTCCACAGCTCTAGCACGTGATTCAATTATTCCCACAACCTAACGAAGGGAAAGCAATCAGATGTCAAAGTTAGTAGCAAGCATGGCAAAGACCACAGATGTTTCTAGCCATCAGTGGATAATGAACATTACCTCATTATGCAGATTCACATAGGGAAACTCTACAAGGTCCTCTAGCTGTGAGCGTTCACAAAGAATTACCACCAGCTGCCGTAAACAATCTAACTGCCTGGAAGGAAAGAAAGAGGAGAGTAAACTGCCTTGGCAGGTTATCGGGGCCTGATAAATTGTCTTCTCTGAAAAAAAACTGTGAGATTACCTGCTGGCATCAGGAATTTGGGTTAAGGCTTCATATGCTTGGCAATTGTGACCCAGATCCAAATGATGTTTGAAAATGCATGTTCTTAAAGTAGCCTAAGTATCAAATGTAGATCACATATCAAAAAAGAGCAATATAAACTAAAATGCCGCATTCACAACAAACCACAAGGAAAACAATCAAATTATAGCCCATACCTGACTTTTCCAATCATCACCAGCTTCAGTTACTGCTGATGTAGCCAACTGAATAACCAGCTCAGGCAAACCAATGACATCTAATAGACGCAAAACCTAAGAAGAAATAAAAGAAATTTCCATTAAAATTAATATAGTAGTGTACTCCATTTTGAATTGCGGTTTTAAATTCATTAGAAAAATAACTAAGTAAGAGAAGATTTAAATCGAAGGTGTTGACAAGAAGATGGATAGGATCATTTGGTTAGTATTTAAGATTTTTCATTTAGATTCTTCCCTTATGCACGGGCTTGCTGTAAAATCTTTCTACTTGTTTTCCCAAATATTACCACTGAATAATAGGTCTCTAGATACAAATAAATTTTGATTGCTAATGTTAGGTTGGAACAGAGATAGGTGAAATATAATAGAAAATTCTAACATGTTCTCTACAGCAGTGGTTGCCAACCTTTTTTTTTTTTTTGTGTTGGAGTCTCACTCTGTCGCCCAGACTGGAGTGCAGTGGCCTCTCCCGGCCACGCAGCCTCGACCTGCTGGGCTCCAGCGATCCTTCCTCCTCAGCCTTCCAAGTAGCTGCAACTACAGGCGCGCGCTACCACACCCAGCTAATTTTTTGATTTATTGTGGAGAGGAGGTCTCACCAAGTTGCCCAGGCGGGTTACGAACCCGCAGGCTCAGGCAATTCACTCACCTCAGCCTCCCAAGGCACGGGATTACAGGTTGAGCCACCGAGCCCGACTGATATAACCCTTTTTTTTTTTTTTTTGAGTTGGGAGTCTCACTCTGTCACCCAGACTGGAGTGCAGTGGCCGCTCCCGGCCACCACAGCCTCGACCTGCTGGGCTCCGGCGATCCTTCCGCCTCAGCCTTCCAGGTAGCTGGAACTATAGGCGAGCGCTACCATGCCCAGCTGATTTTTTTATTTTATTGTAGAGATGAGGTCTCGCCAAGTTGCCCAGGCGGGTCTCGAACCCGCAGGCTCAGGCAATCCACTCACCTCAGCCTCCCAAAGTGCTGGGATTATAGGCTGAGCCACCGAGCCCGGCTGACATAACCCATTTTTAACACAATATAGAATGGTGATTGTCAAGCTTTTTTAGCTATCCACCTTAATAAATATGCCTGAGCCCAGGAATTTGAAATCAGCCTGAAATCAGGCAACAAGTTGAGACCTCGTCTCTACAATACAAAAAATTAGCCAGGCGTGGTAGCGCGCACCTATAGTTCCAGCTACTTGGAAGGCTGAGGTGGAAAGATCACCTGAGCCTAATAGGTTGAGGTTGCAGTGGCTATGATCATGTCACTGTACTATAGCCTGGGTGACAGAGTGAGACTCTGACTCAAAACAAACCCCCCAAAATCCAAAAAACAACAACAAAAAACTGCGTATGTCCCCAAACATGCACATATATTTACTTATCTTATATACATATGTATTCTCTAATACATATGAGGCAGTCAAAATGTAAATTTATAAGTAATGAATTAGAAATAAAGTGAAAGTTTTAAAATTATTTTTATTTATTGTTACTTTTATTTCTTTATTAACAGTACAAGAATTTCTTTTTTGAGTCAGTGTCTCACTCTGTCGCCCAGGCTGGAGTGCAGTGGCACGCTCACTGCCACCGCCACCTCAACCTGTTGGGTTCAGGTGATCCTTCTGCCTCAGCCTTCCAAGTAGCTGGAACTACAGGCATGTGCCACCATGCCTGGCTAATTTTTTGATTTAGTGTAGATGTGGTCTTGCCATGTTGCCCAGGCTGGTCTCAAACTCATGGGCTCAAGCAATCCTCTTGCCTCTGTCTCCCAAAGTGCTGGGATGACAGATGTGAGACACTGCACCTTGCCTTTGTTGGCTTTAAGAGTATACTTTTTTTTCTTACTGAGTTGGAGTATCATTCTGCTGTCCAGGATGAAGTGCAGTGGTATGATCATTGTTCACCGCAGCTTTGACCTCCTGAGTTCAGGTGATTTATCCATCTCAGCCTATGGAGAAGCTGGGACTACAGGTATACACCACTATGCTTAGTTAATTTTTTTTTTTTTTTGTAGAGATGAGGTCTTGCTAAGTTGCCAAGTCTGGTCTCAAACTCCTGGGCTCAAGTAATTCTCCTGCCTTGGCCTCCCAAAGTGCTGGGATTATAGGCACGAGCTACTGTGCCAAGCTGGTTTTAAGGTTACACTTTTTACTGAAGTATATATTTAGGAACGTACACAGATCATAAGTACATAGTTGGCTGAATGTTTACAAAGTAAACAAACATGTCCATGTTACTAACACCCAGATTAAAAGTTATATAAAAATTTATACAAGCCGGGCTCGGTGGCTCAGCCTGTAATCCCGCGCCTTTGGGAGGCTGAGGTGAGTGAATTGCCTGAGCCCGCGGGTTCGAGACCCGCCTGGGCAGCGAGACCTCATCTCTACAATAAATCAAAAAATCAGCTGGACGTGGTGGCGCATGCCTGTAATTCCGGCTACTTGGAAGGCTGAGGCAGAAGGATCGCAGGAGCCCAGCAGGCCGAGGCTGCGGTGGCCAGGAGCGGCCACTGCACTCCATTCTGGGTGACAGAGTGAGACTCCAACTCAAAAAAAAAAAAAAATTATACAAATAAGAAATTAAACTGGGCTCAGTGGCTCAGACTGTAATCCCAGAACTTTGGGAGACCGAGGCAGATGGATTACCTGAGCCTGTGGGTTTGAGACCAGTCCAGGCAACTTGGAGAGAGCTCATCTCTACAATAAATAAAAAATTAGCCTGGTATGGTAACGCACGTCTGTGGTTCTGGCTACTTGGAAGGCTGAGGCAGAAGGATTGCCAGAGGCTAGCAGGTTGACGCTGGGGTGGCCGTGAGCGTGCCACAGAACTCCAGCCTGGGTGATGGAGTGAGACTCCAACTCAAAAAAAAAAAAAAAAAGAAGAAAAAGAGTTATATACCAGCAGTGCAAAGTCCCCTCTTGACTCCTTCTAGCCAATACTTCCCAAATAAACTAACCTGTCTAGTTTTTAACTTTATGGAAACAGATTCCTATAGTATGCATTTTTGTGTATGTGTGCCTTCTTTTCCTTAATGCATTTATTAGACTGATTTATATTATAACATGTAGCAATTATTCATTTAATTGTGTTGTATTTCACTGAAAGACTATACCACAATTCATCGATCCAATAATGAACACTTTGGTAGTTTCTAATACATTTACGTATAGCATACATGAAGACCTTTCAGTCAATGATGGATTGCATACACGATGGTGGTCCTATAAAATTATAATAAAGCTGAAAAATTCCTATCATCTAATGACACTGCAGCCATTGTAACCACATATTACTTACATGTTTATGGTGATGCTGATTTAAACAAACCTACTACACTGCTAGCTGTGTAAGAGTAGGACATATGATTATGTATAGTACATAATACTTAATAATAAATGACTATGTTACTGGTTTATGTATTTCCTACACTATACTTTTTATTGCTTTTTTAAGAGTATACTCCTGGCCGGGCTTGGTGGCTCAGCCTGTAATCCCAGTACTTTGGGAGGCCGAGGTGAGTGGATTGCCTGAGCCTGCTGGTTCAAGACCTGCCTGGGCAACTTGGTGAGACCTCATCTCTACAATAAATAAAAAATGAGCCGGGCGTGGTAGCGCGCGCCTATAGTTCCAGCTACCTGGAAGGCTGAGGCGGAAGGATCGCCGGAGCCCAGCAGGGCAGGCTGCGTGGCCGGGAGCGGCCACTGCACTCCAGTCTGGGTGACAGAGACTCCAACTCAAAAAAAAAAAAAAAAAAAGAGTATACTCCTTCTATTTATGAAAGTACCCTCAAAGGGCGTTGTGGTTCACGTCTGTAGTCCTAGAACTTTGGGAAGCCAAGTCCAGGAGTTTGAAACTAGACTAGGTAACATAGTGAGACTTTGTCTCTACAAAAAATCAAAAAATTAGCTGGGTGTGGTGGTATGTGCCTATACTTGGGAGGCTGAGGCAGACTGCCTGAGTCTAGGGTGTTGAGACTGTGGTGAGCTGTGATTGTGTCACTGAACTCCAGCCTGGGTGACAGAATGAGACTCCAACTAAAAAAAAAAAAAAGTTTCAGGTAGGTCCTTCAGGAGGTATTTAGGAAGAAGGCACTGTTATTATAGGTGATGACAGCTCCGTGAATGCTACTGTTCCTGAGACCTTTCAGTGGGGCAAGATGTGAAGGTGAAAAACATGATACTTATGATCCTGACCCTGTTTAGGCCTAGGCTCATGTGTGTGTTTGTGCCTTAGTCTCTAACAAAAAATGTTTAAAAAGTAAAAAAGTGAAAATAAACAATTTTAAAAATAGAAAAAAACTACCCGTAGTTCCAGTACTAAGTAGGTGGAAGGATAGCCCATAGTCAAGCTGTGTAGCATGCCACTACACTCCAACCTGACAGAGATCAACTAAAAAAGAATATAAAGAAAATGTTTTTGTACAGCTATACAATGTCCTTGTGCTTTAAGCTAAGTATTACTTCAAAGAAGTAAAAAAACAATAAAAGTTCCAATAAGCTAAGGTAGTTTTCGATTGAGGGAAAAAAAATTTTTTTGGGGGGGTTGGAGTCTGTGCACTCTGTCACCCAGGCTGGAGTGCAGTAGCACACTCATAGCCACTGCAGCCTCTACCTACTGGGCTCAGGTGATTCTTTCACCTCAGAGTCCCAAATAACTAGAACTACAGGCACGCGCCACCATGCCTAGCTGTTTTTAAAAATTTACTGTAGAAATGGTACACCTGTTTGTTGCAGGACTGGAAGTTGCTCTGAGTGAGGCAGTGAGTTAGTGATGAGTAAATATGAAGGCCTATGACAGTGCTTTACACTACTGTGGACTTTACAAACATTGTACATTTAGGCTGCACTAAATGTGTTATTTAAAATTTTTCTTGGCCAGGCACAGTGGCTCAAGCCTGTAATCCAAGCACTTTGGGAGGCTGAGGTGAGAGGATTGCCTAAGTTCAGGGGTTTGAGACAAGCCTGGACAACTTGGTAAGACCTCATCTCTACAATAAATCAAAAAATTAGCCAAGTGTGGTAGAATGTACCCGTAGTTCCAGCTACTTGGAAGGCTGAGGTGGAAGGATCACCTGAGCCCAGTAGGTCAAGGCTGTGGTAAGCATGCCACGACACTCCAACCTGGGTGACAGTGAGACTCTAACTAAAAAAAAAAAAAAAAGTTTCTTTAATTTATCTAGGCAAATCTATTATTCTTTTCATTTGGAAGTTTGGGGAACAATAAAATTTTTATGGCATTTTTCTCTAATAACAGCAAAACAAAGTATTTCGGTTCTATTTTTAAAGTGATATAAAAAGGGCCAAATCATGAAATAATGTACCTTGTCATAATACTGTAGCTTGGGGGTAGACACAATCTCCCCATCCTCTGAGCGGATCAAACGATCCAAGAATTCCTCTTTACCTACTTCAGATGCTGCCTGACAGAAACATTCCAGAGCCTGGAGACATAAAAAGAATGCAAAGTGACTTATAATAGATTATTCCAATTACAGGTGCTATAAATCAGGGGTTCACATGCTAAAGAAAGCCAAAAACAGAAACAAAATTATTTAAGGCAGTCTACTATATTGATAATTTCTGCCACATCTAAATTTCATCTGATGCACTATTTAATATATTTTTTTAAAATTACCTTACTTTTAATAAAATGCTACTAATTAAAAATTAAACCAAGCCGGGCTCGGTGGCTCAGCCTATAATTCCATGCTTTGGGAGGCCGAGCTGAGTGAATTGCCGCGGGTTTGAGACCCATCTGGGCAAATTGGAGAGACCTCATCTCTACAATAAATCAAAGACTTAGCCGGGCGTGGTAGCACGCGCCTGTAGTTCCAGCTACTTGGAAGGCTGAGGCGGAAGGATCGCCAGAGCCCAGCAGGTCGAGGCTATAGTGGCCGGGAGCGGCCCTGCATTCCAGTCTGGGCGACAGAGTGAGACTCCAACTCAAAAAAAAAAAAAAAGGATGACTGATGGATATAGATATGTAAAAAAGCAACTGTACCAACATGTTAACAACTGTAGAATATGAGTGGTGACTATATGATTGTTCACTGTAAAAGTCTTTACATTTTTCTAAGTTTAGGCCAGGTGCGGTGGCTCAAGCCTGTAATCCTGGCATTTTGGGAGGCCGAGGTGAGAGGATTGCCTGAGTCCACAGGTTCGAGAACAGCCTGGGCAATTTGGTGAGCCCTCATCTCTACGATAAAAATAAAAAAATTAGCCAGGCATAGTAGTGTGCGCCTACAGTTTTGGCTACTTGGAAGGCTGAGGCAGAAAATCGCCTGAGCCTAGTGGGTTGACGCTAGAGTAGCCATGAGACTGCCACCGCACCCTAGCCTGGGCTAAAGTGAGACTCCAACTAAAAAAAAAAAAAAAAAAAATTTTTTTTTTTTTTGAGAAAGCAGGAGTTTATTAAGTAGACAAAAAAAGTTACCAAGTGGGAGGGGACCTGAAAAGGGGTTGCCCCCAATTTTTTTTCTAAGTTTAAATTTATATAACAGGACATCAGGGAAAAAATTAAAAATATAAACCACTATAATGAGAAAAAGCAGCATTAAAAAAAAAGACACAATGAAAACAAACAACTCAGTTAATAAATTTGATTTATAAAAATTCATCTTCTTTTACTGTGTCCTAATTAAACCAAAAAGTACCAGAAGCCGAATAGTCCCCACATGCATAAATATCTTCCTAGACATTAGCACAGTCTTCTTTGTCCTTATCTAGAGGATTCTATGCTTCCCACTCCCTACAACCTAGTTATACAGAAACTAAACATCTTCCCTGCACCAAAGTTTATTCATCACTCAAATTCGGTTTACCTTGTGTCCTTGTCCTGTAACTAGGTAACATCGTCCCAGCATAAATCGACAGGAACCAACATTGACTTGACACCAGGGATGTAGCATCTGAATATAATTCTTAAAGGCATAAAAGATGCTTTCTGATTAGAAAACAAACATTGCTTAAGAGATTTCTAAGTTCTTTTTCATACAGGGAGAGAAGTTAGTGTTTGGTCAATACAAACACTATTTCCTAAATCATTTGGAGATTTAAGAAACCTAACCCTGTTAATTAACAAGTTATTATTTATGTTATTTTGGTTCAAACATCTTAAGAAAGCAAACAGGAATCTGGTAAAACACACACACACACGCATGAGCGCATGTATTTTATATCTTACCAATTTTCCAATTTTTGTTATTTACTCATTCAGTGACTAGATTCCAGTAAAGCATTTATATGAAGACAATGGTAGGCTTACATTATGATTTGAAAAACAACATCTAGCAGAGAGAATTAAGAAAAAAAGATGCTCTAGAAAAAATTATGTTAGGAATAACATTATCAAGAAAGATAAAGGCCTGGCAGGGGGGCTCATGCCTGTAATCCCAGGACTTTGGGAGGCTGAGGTGAGAGGATTGCCGAGTCCAGGGGTTTGAGATCAGCCTGGGCAATTTGGAAAGACCTTGTCTATACCATAAATCAAAAAATTAGCCGGGTGTTGGTGGCAGATGCTTGCAGTTCCAGCTACTTGCAAGGCTGAGGCAGAAGGATCACCTGAGTCCAGAGGGCCGAGGCTGTGGTGGCCATGAGTGTGCCACTGCACACCAGACTGGGCAACAGAGTAAGAATCCGACTCAAAAAAAAAAAAAACAACAAAAACCCCCAAAAACCAAAAACCCCAACAAACAAAACACACAAAAGCAGCAGAGAAAACCCTCTTTTAAAAAATCTTGGTTGGGTTCAGTGGCTCAACTTGTAATTCCAGCACTTTGAGAGGCCGAGGCGAGTGGATTCCTGAACCCATGGGTTTGAGACCTGCCTGGGCAACTTGGCGAGATTTCATCTCTACAATAAATAAAAAATTAGCCGGGCGTGGTAGCACGTGCTTGTAGTTCCAGCTACTTGGAAGGCTGAGGCGGAAGGATTGCCAGAGCCCAGCAGGGCAAGGCGCGGTGGCCGGGAGCGTGCCACTGCAATCCAGTCTGAGCTACAGAGTGAAACTCCAACACAAAAATAAAAAATAAAAAAACTTATCATTTTTTAAAAAAAGCCTCTAGCACCTAATATTCCTAGGCAGTCTCCCATCCAAGTACTAACCAGTCCCAACCCTGTTTAACTTCTGCGATCAGGTAAGATTGGGCACATTCAGCGTGGCATGACTAAGCACAGGAAAATGTCTTTGGGATATGTCTTGGCATAAACAAGCTTAAATTATTGTGGTTTTTATTATCAGGTCAATTAAAATGCAGTTAACATATACAAAGAAAAAAATTACAGCAATCCCATTCTTCACAAGAATGATTCAACATAAAATGTTCCAAAGAACTCACCTGCAATTGTACATACTGACAATTTCCCATCAAACATTCTAGAAAGAGACAACCGGGATTGCTAGGCCATCTAGTCATTTGTTAAGGAAATTTCTTACTTTCTTACAACAAAACTTAAATAGATATCTATTGGGCATCAAATTTAGAAGAGTCCATGAAATAGCTTAATTAAAGATAAAAAAAGAGAAAGTGGCCAAGCACAGGTTCTCTCCACATCACTATATAACCTTAGCATTAGACAAATACAGTGAAGGTTATATATATGTAACAGGGGCCTTGTCACTCAGTTAACTATGGACTCACTAAAGCATACATTTCATTCCTGGATGGTCAATTTCCAATTCCAGCTGGTATACTGCAGCACAATTATTGGTGCCAGTGGACATGTAGAACACATCACTGTGCCTGGCATATAGTCATTCATTAAATAGCTGCTGAATGAATATCTTAAAGGGACCCAAGTATTAAACGTGTGTACAATGATGAAATCTTGATCAACTCCCTAGCAAAATGTATAATAAAATAAAAATTTGGATCCTATCTGAAAACAATTATCTTGTTGGGGGGTAAGCACCAAACCTCATTAAAATTCTTTATTACAGAGGCAGAATAAGAGCCTTAGACTACTTAGATAGAAGAGACCCTTCAACTGGCTTTTAAACAAAAGGATACAGAAGCTGCAATAAATAATTGGTAACTGCAGAAATCATTTCAGGCCAATTCAATCCAGTTTGGCTTAGAGGTGCCTTTGGCTGAGAGAAAAGATGAGATATAATGTGTTTTCTTGCAACTTCCTGGAAGAATAACTCCACAATTGTCTGAGGGATAGATACTTAAAAAGAAAAAATTATGAAAATCACAAACTTGTGATGATAATATCAATTTTCAGTTAAGACAATTCATTTTATGACTGTAACAAAGAACATTTATCACTTCAAAAGAAAATGAATCGTGTATAATCAGTGGCAATATAAATAAAAGCAGATTGTAAACGGCAAAGTACTATACAAATGCAAAAAAAATGCATTAAATTAATGTTAGTTATTTCTTTTCACTGGTCTTACTACACCTAAGTGCCTTTCCAAGAAACTCTTTATAATACAGTTAATCCCAAGATTTCGAGTTTTATATTATACCACAATAATACAAAATAAATTCCCTAGAATTATGGGTGTTCAAGCATAGGAGAGGGCTCCTTTTAAATATTTGTTGGCTAAGACAAAACTACAAAAGCTATTATGCACTTAGTAAATCAAAACAGCGCGCGCGCGCACACACACACACACACACACACACACACACACACACCCACACCTTAATTAATGTAGATCTGGGACTGTATTTCATAGACCCCCTTCCCCCAACAAGAAGTCTCAGGCAACAGCATGCTCACATCCTCTTAAAGTGAACACCAAGAGCCTAGCCAGCCTTTCTACAGAGAAGACCACTTGAATGTTAAAAGACCACTTGAATGAATAAAGTCCCAGGTTAAAACCAGGTGTATACACAATTCACTCCTTACCAAACTTATTTGCTATTAAAGAACCAGAGTCTGTTAGTTCCAGTACTGATAAATGTTGCAGATTAGAATTTCTGTGAGAAAAGAAGAAAAGACAGCTTAATAAATTTTCCTATGCAAACATTACTTCAAGTTATCTACTAAGAACACTGTCAATTTAATTAATAAGTTGCACATAAGAGCTCCCCTGAAAGCACAAAGGAAACTGGAACACATCATGATTTAGACTAGACTCTGCCCATCAGATCACTCAGTGATCTCAATGAGGAGCCAGAGCCAATGGGCTGCTTTATCTTCTGTTTTCCTTTCATTATAAAGAAGCTCAGTTTACCTTTAATAACTAGCACAATGTTTTTCTGTATGGCCTACTTTTCTTCTGGCTTCATCTTATTATTTTACCTTCAACGTGATTTATCTATACATTACATACATATAACATAATAAGTATATACATAAAATAAAAAATACAGCCGGGCTCGGTGGCTCAGCCTGTAATCCCGTGCCTTGGGAGGCTGAGGTGAGTGGATTGCCTGAGCCCGTTGGTTCAAGACCCGCCTGGGCAACTTGCGAGACCTCATCTCTACAATAAATCAAAAATTATCCGGGCGTGGTAGCGCGCGCCTGTAGTTCCAGCTACTTGGAAGGCTGAGGCGGAAGGATCGCCGGAGCCCAGCGGGTCGAGGCTGCGGTGGCTGGGAGCGGCCACTGCACTCCAGTCTGGGTGACAGAGTGAGACTCCAACTCAAAAAAAAAAAAAAAAATAAATAAATAAAAATAAAAAATACATTTGTTATTTTAATTCTTGTAAGTTGCCTTCAACTTTAGAAATTGAAGCATCTAAAAGCTCTCTGCATCTTTTTTTTTGAGTCAGAGTCCCACTCTGTCACCCAGGCTGAACTGCAGTGGCACACTGCTCACGGCCACCACAGCCTCGACTGCTGGGCTCAGGTGATCCTTCCAAGTAGCTGGAACTCCATGCGTGTGCCACCAAACCACTCAGCTAAATTTTTGATTTATTGTAGATATGAGGTCTCGCCATGTTGCCCAGGCTGGTATCAAACCCATGGGCTCTGGCAATTATCTCACCTCCACCTCCCAAAGTGCTGGGATTACAGGTGTGAGCCACTGCGCCCAATCGGTCTCTGCATCTTTTTTTTTTTTAGAGTTGGAGTCTCACTCGGTCGCCCAGACTGGAATGCAGTGGCCGCTCCCGACCACCGCAGCCTCGCCTGCTGGACTCGGGTGATCCTTCCACCGCAGCCTTCCAAGTAGCCGGAATTATTGGCACATGCTACTACGCCCGGCTGATTTTTTGATTTTTATTGTAGAGATGAGGTCTTGCTGCCCAGGCGGGTCTCTAACCCACAGGCTCAGGCAATCCACTCATCTCAGCCTCCCAAAGGTGCGGGATTACAGGCTGAGCCACCGAGCCCGGCAGTTCTCTGCATCTTAAAGGTTTATAATCTTTATAGTATAATGTTAAACTTTTTCCCCTTTAAGACATTGGAAAAAACAAATTCGCAATTGGTTTTTAACACAATTGGGATCATGAAACTTACAGCGTGTCAAGTGGAACATCAGTTGCCAAGCACTGACTGCCCCATCTAATGAGGTAATAAGATAAGAGCAGGGGAGCTGTTCGATGCAGGAGGTCTTGCTGAGCTTGAAAGAGCTGACCAGCTCCCAAAATCACCTATGCATGATAGGAGAGGGGATAAGACAATAAACAATAGCAGTAATGGTAACTCATATGACTCAGGTGGAGAAAAACAAAATAACACACAGTCACAAAGGGAATAATATTATAAAAGCAACACACTGATTACATCTTGGGATAGTAAGTGGCAAAATATCTTCTCAAACAATAATGGCCTCAAAATAATAAAAAACAGCTCACCAAGTCATGGAAGCTGACGGTAAAGAAGAGGAACAAGGAAATCTAAATCCTCTCTTATGTTGCTGGTGTTTGGTAAAAACCCAGTATGACGACTAAAGGCAAATTTGGCAATACCACCAAAAGCCTTAAAAATGTGCATGACCTGCGACAGATCAATTCTAGTTCCTAGAATTTATCCCAGAGATAAAACCAGATATTTATAGAAAGTTACAGGTAGAAAGGAAAGACTGGCAACAACTTGGATGGTCAAAAGGGGAACTGGCTAAATACATTAAAATTACACTAGGTGACTATCAAAAATAATGTTCTAGAATACTTCATAATATGGGAAAATGCTGCTGCGATATATAAAGTGGAAGAACAAAAACAATCAGAGTACAAAAGATACTACATAGCATATTTCAATTTTATAAACAAACCAAAAACCTATTTGCATAGAAAAAAGGGTATATAAAATACATATTTAATATTATTAAAATGCACTCTAGTTTGAATACATGCTAAACAGATGCTAAATATACACTATGCTTTAATACTATTAAATATAAACTATATTTAAATAGTTGTTATCAATGGGTACAAGATTATAGATAAAACTTTATTTGTTTTGCTTACATGTATTTCATAAAGGTTCTACAATAATGACTATTACTTCTGAGTTTAGAAAAAGACAAAGGTTATTATTTTAAAAAACAAACAAAAAAACGGCTGGGTGCAGTGGCTCATGCCTGTAATCCTAGTGCTTTGGGAGGCTGAGGTGGGAGGATGGCTTAGGGTCAGTCTGGGCAACACAGCAAGACCCTATTTCCACAAAAAACAAACAAACACAAAATACATTTAAAAATGAGCCAGGCATAGCGGCATGTGTCTGCAGTCCTAGTTACTTAAGAGACTGAAGTAAAAAGAATATTTGTATACCCAACCCTGAATTGTACCCACATCTTTAAAATCAATTTAATTGGCCGGGCTCGGTGGCTCAGCCTGTAATCCCACACTTTGGGAGGCCGAGGTGAGTGGATTGCATGAGCCCGCGGGTTCGAGACCTGCCTGAGCAACTTGGCGAGACCTCATCTCTACAATAAAATCAAAGAATTAGCCGGGTGTGGTAGCATGTGCCTGTAATTCCAGCTACTTGGAAGGCTGAGACAGAAGGATCACAGGAGCCCAGCAGGTCAAGGTTGCGGTGACGAGGAGTGGCCACTGCACTCCAGTCTGGGCAACAGAGTGAGACTCCAACTCAATAAATAAATAAATAAATGAATAAATTTAATTAAAAAATAATAACAATAATAACAACAAAAAAGACTGAAACAGGAGGATTGCTTGAGCCCAGGAGCTCAAGGTTACAGTGAGCTATGATCATGCCAATGCAATGCAGAGTGAGACTCTATCTCTAAAAAGTTTAAAATAATTAAGTAAAAAAGAAAACCTGAAAAAATGGAAGAATCTACATGGATTAAAAAGATAGTAAGGGCTAACTAACCTAAGTGACAGACTGTCAGGAAAGGTTCCTGTTTCTCCCTGACTGTCTTAAACAAATTATCTTCCTAAATGTTTTTTTCTTAATATTGCCTGAAATTCCACCATTTGCAATGGTAGAATTATCTGAATTAATAAGTTCTGATTTAAACAGCATAAATATCTCTTGGAGCCTCAAAGGAATTTCAGCTATTTACATATTAACATACATTGGTTTAATCAGAGCTTCCTTGCCAGGCTCAGAGATTAGTGAGGCCAAGAACAGTGGTTCATGAGTGTTAATCCCAGAACTTCGGGAGGTCAAGGTGGAAGGAATGCTCAAACCCAGGAGTTCAAGACAAGCCTGGACAACATAGTGAGATCCTTTCTCTATTTCAAATAATTTTTTTAAAAAAGAGAGAGATTACTGACAGAGACCAGTGGGATTTCTAACTATAGGCAGAAAGCTAATTTTCTTCTTCTTCTTCGTTTTTTTTTTGAGTCAGAGTCTCACTTTATTGCCCAGGCTGAAGTGCAGTGGCATACTCACAGCTACCACAGCCTCGACCTGCTGGGCTCAGGTGATCCTTCCACCTCAGTCTTCTAAGTAGCTGGAACCACAGGTAGAGATGAGGTCTCGCCATATTACTCAGGCTGGTCTCGAACCCCTAAATCAGGCAATCCTCTTGCCTTTGCTGCCCAAAGTGCTGGGATTACAGGCATGAACCACCATGTCCAGCAGCTGTCACTTTCTATTTCTTGGTGGGATGATACCACTATTGCTACTATCATTTTCTTCCACATCAATGTTTATTTTTTCTAACTTTTTAATATAAAAGTCTAAATATATGTAATCCCAGCACTTTGGGAGGCTGAGGTGAGTGGATTGCCTGAGCCCACAGGTTCGAGACCCGCCTGGTCAACTTGGAGAGACCTCATCTCTATAATAAATCAAAAAATCAGCCGGGAGTGGTAGCACATGCCTGTAATTCCGGCTACTTGGAAGGTCGAGGCTGCAGTGGCCGGGAGCGGCCACTGCACTCCAGTCTGGGTGACAGAGTGAGACTCCAAAAAAAAAATAAATAAATAAATAAATAAAATAAATATAACTCATTTTTGCTGCTGCTTCTAACTCTCACTTTGTCTTTTTGTGTTGCCATTGTTCTGCAAACTTAGTAAATGGGTAAAAAAAATTTCTAATCGTAAATTATGAAATCACAAAATGAAATTTATCAAAAGAATATTACTTTTCCAATTTTACATTTCCGACTCAGTGCAGATATATTTGATCTGCACTGTTTAATACTTCCACACAAGCCTTCAAAGTCAAGTCTTTTTTTAAAAAACATAGTAACTTGCTTATTTATCTTTTCAAGTTATGCCATATGACACAAAGGGTATACCCAAGAGGCCTTTCTTATACAAATGCTCTTTATCACTACCTTCTGTTACAAAGAAGTGTTGGTACCACTGTGACTTCACTTTCCATGGGATGCCAGCTGATATTTTTAATGTATATCTCAGTATATATTCCATTTCTTTATTTGCGTTTTTACACAATTTAAGTAGAAAACCTCAATGAAATATAAATTTTTGAAAAATTTGACCTTGTATAAGTTATCCTGTATGATCACCAGCAATCTCTTTATGTCCTCTGAGAGGGAACCTTCGAGTGCAAAGGACTAAATTTTGGGAGAGACAACCTGGGAAAACTTTCCACTCTTATACATACAAAGGATCATGTATAGAGTAAAGCAATCTGCTTCACATATGTTCTTAATCTGCAATCTTGAAAGAATTATAATGTCTATTCATTTTAACTCAACAAATATTACATAGCGTATCTAAAAGGCCAAGCATGGGGGATGAAGCCGTAAACAAAGACAAAAGTATGTGCTGGCAAAACTGACATTTTGCTATGTGTCCATAGGTCTACACAAGGTTTTAGATTTTATAAATTCTCCCTGAAGTAGTACTTACTGCATCTCCTAGTCTCATTAATAGCTGCTGTAAGATCAAAAGGTCTCGGCAGATGATGAAGCGAGTACTGGCAATTTTACACACACCTCTGCACACAATATGCCCAGCTGTGGTACCACCATAGAGCTGGGAAAGATTCATTCGAATATTCAAAGGTTGAGCTGTCATAAGAAGAAAGATGGAGTTAAATGTATCACTGCTTTCTCTAAATCAAACTGGCACATTTGTTGCTCTGTCATTTACCTGGATCAAATCCCTTTTCCATTTCCACTTCTGTTTCATAATCCATTTCACGTATAAGAACTCCAATGGCATGGATTGGGTTCCTAATCTCCTGCAGTTTACTACAAATATCCTCCATTACATTTTCTCTATAAGGATAATTAGAAAACTCTGATTAGTACTGAGAATCGATAAAACAGGTTCTGTACATCCCAGAAGCTAAATGATTTTTCAAATAGGAAAACCAGTCACATAATAAAAAACACAGACTCAAGCTGGGCTCGGTGTCTCAGTCTGTAATCCCACGCCTTTGGGAGGCTGCGGTGAGTGGATTGCCTGAGCATGTGGGTTTGAGACCCGCCTGGGCAACTTGGCAAGACCTTATCTGTACAATAAATCAAAAAAATTAGCCGGGCATGGTAGCACGCGCCTGTAGTTCCAGCTACTTGGAAGGCTGAGGCGGAAGGATCGCCAGAGTCCAGCAGGTCGAGGCTGCGGTGGCCGGGAGCAGCCACTGTACTCTACTCTGGGTGACAGAGTGAGACTCCAACTCAAAAAAAAAAAAAAAAAAAAAAAAAGGCCATCACTCTGACATACAAGATACTTTCACCCCACACAACAAATTTCCCCTCTTTTTTCCAAAAAAGACAGACAAACATGAATGTCAGAAAAATATTTTTACTTTTTAGAATTTGTAGCGCAGTTAACAGTTAATAGCTATATAATATTTTATGAGTCTGTTTCTAGACTTGAGGTCATATGTTGTTACATTGTTTTGGCTTAAAAGTGGAAACAGCTAAGAGTGTTTAACACTCATCTGCTGAATCAATTAGCAAAAAAGAAATTTTTTAAATTAAAAAATATGTATATATGTGCAAAGAAAAAGAAAAAAATAGAAAGCTGAAATACCTATTTTTTTTTTTTTTGAGTTGGAGTCTCACTCTGTCACCCAGACAGAGTGCAATGGCCGCTCCCAGCCACCACAGCCTCGGCCTGCAGGGCTCTGGCGATCCTTCCGCCTCAGCCTTCTGAGTAGCCAGAATTACAGGCGCACGCTACCACGCCCAGCTAATTTTTTGATTTATTGTAGAGATGAGGTCTCGCCAAGTTGCCCAGGCGGGTCTTGAACCTGCGGGCTCAGGCAATCCACTCACCCCAGCCTCCCAAGGCGCGGGATTACAGGCTGAGCCACTGAGCCCGGCTGAAATACCTATTTTGAATCATAGCAAATCACTTGAATTTTAAGTCACTACTTTGTACACTCTGGAATGTTCATTAAAAAAACCAACTTTTGTACTAAAAATTGCTGAATTTCCATTAGAAAATACACTTTACCCTAAATTCTCCTTACACATCAATAGTGATCAAATCTTCCAGAATCTGTTCTGCAGCCTTTTCTGGAGACTGTAAGTTTTGACAACTCATTTCCATTGTAACTGACATATCCATAGTTATTGACTCTCCAATCAGTCGGAGGCATTTTATAAGACATGTGACATCCCGAGCGACATCTACATCTACAAGTAAGACAAAGTTAACATGCATGTTTCAAGCCAATTATGATCTATTAATTGAATTATATTAAAATAAAACACTCTTGATTAAATGCCAGGGAATCTATCTGAGGTCTCAGAGATGCTTAGTCTCTTCAGTTTTCCTTAAAATATCTACAGCATGCTATAGGATAGCACAGGTCACTGTGGCAATCAGTGTTTGTTACATCTATTTGAAACAAAGCATAGAGGGGCTCATGTAAGAAGGGGATTAAGTATGGACTTCACAATTATTATTACCATCAGATATGGCTGTCTCATCCTCTGTCAAAAGGTTCTCATCAGGCAGGAAATACAAATGGTCCACTAAGGAAGTGGGCACGAGGAAAGACAGGTACCCCTAGAAATAGAAATCTACTGGTTACATTTCTTCATTGAATATTTTAAATGTATAAAATAATTCAGATGTGAATCTTATAAGAAGGAAACATCAGATAATTCCAAGTCTAGGGACACAAACAACAGGTAGTCTTCTAACAATGTCACTGTCATGAAAGACAAAGAAAGGCTGGTAACAGTTCAAGATTAAGCTAGAGAAACATGACACCTGGGTATATATTAGATCTTGGGTCCTTGATCAGGAAGAAAAATCATAACTAATTGGCAAAATTTTAACTACATAAAATATATATATTTGGTTAAAAAAAAATTGAGACAGTGTCTCACTCTGTCACCCAGCATGGAGGGCAGTGGTACGTTCCTGGTTCAGTGTACCCTTGACTTCCTGGGCTCAAATGATCCTTACATCTTAGCTCCCCTCGTAGTTGGGACTATAGGTATATGCCACCATGCCTGCCTAATTTTTGTATTTTTTGTAGAGATAACTTCTTTTTTTGAGTTGGAGTCTCACTCTCACCCAGGCTGGAGTCCAGTAGAACACTCACGGCCACCCCAGCATCAACCTGCTGGGCTCCTGCAATCCGTCTGCCGCAGCCTTCCAAGTAGCTGGCACTACAGGCGTGTGCTACCACACCTGGCTAATTTTTTATTTATTGTAGAGATGAGGTCTCGCTAAGTTGCCCAGGTTGGTCTGGAACCCACAGGCTCAGGCAATTCGCTCACCTTGGCCTCCCAAAGTGCTGGGAATACAGGCTGAGCCACTGAGCCCAACTGCGAGACAAGGTCTTACTATGTTACCCAGGCTGGTCTCGAACTCCTTGTTGATCTCCCAAAGTGCTGGGATTACAGGCATGAGCCAATGTACCCAGCCAATATTTGGTAAAATTTGAAAACAAACTGTATAATATTATGTCATATCAAATTCCCTAATTTTTAAATTGTGGTGTGGCTATTTAAAAGAATATTCCTAGCTGGGCTTGGTGGCTCAGCCTGTAATTCCGTGCCTTTGGGAGGCTGAGGTGAGTGGATTGCCTGAGCCCGCGGGTTCAAGACCCACCTGGGCAGCGAGACCTCATCTCTGCAAGTAAATCAAAAAAATCAGTAGGGCGTGGTAGCGCGCGCCTATAGTTCCAGCTACTTGGAAGGCTGAGGCGGAAGGATCGCTGGAGCTGTACTCCAGTCTGGGTGACAGAGTGAGACTCCAACTAAAAAAAAAAAAAAAAAAAAAAAGAATATTCTTGGCTTGGCATGGTGACTCACACTTATAATTTCAACACTTTTGAGGCCAAGGTGGAAGGACTGTTTGAGCCCAGGTGTTTGAGAGCAGCCTGGGCAACAAAGCAAGACACCATCTCTTTAAAAAAAAAAAAAGAAGGAGAGCGAGAACATTCTTGTTCTTAGATACATGCTGAAATATTTAAGGATAGAAGGACATGATGTCCATAACGAACTTTTCAGGAATAAAATTATATGAATTTATATAATAAAGAAAAGCAGGCCAGGTATGGTGATTCAGTTATAATCCCAGTACTTTGAGAGGCTAAGGTGGGAGGATTGCTTGAGGCCAGAAGTTTGAGACCAGCCTGGGTAAAATAGCAAGATACTGCCTTTACAAAAAAAAAAAAAATTAGCCAGGCATGGTGGCATGTGCCTGAAGTCCTAGCTACTCAAATAGGATGACTACTTGAGCCCAGGAGGTTGAGGCTGTGGTGAGCCGTGATCATGCCATTGCACTCGAGCTCGGGCAATAGAGCAAGACCCTATCTTTAAAAGAAAAAAAAAGAAGCCGGGCTCGGTGGCTCAGCCTGTAATCCTGCGCCTTTGGGAGGCTGAGGTGAGTGGATTGCCTGAGCCCGCGGATTCGAGACCCGCCTGGGCAGCGAGACCTCATCTCTACAACAAATCAAAAAATCAGCCGGCGTGGTAACGCATGCCTGTAATTCCGGCTCCTTGGAAGGCTGAGGCGGAAGGATCTCCGAAGCCCAGCAGGTCGAGGCTGCGGTGGCCGGGAGCGGCCACTGCACTCCAGTCTGGGCGACAGAGTGAGACTCCAACTCAAAAAAAGAAAAGAAAAGAAAAGAAAAACAAAGCAAGTGAGTTAGCAAATGATGAATATGGGTGAAGGGTATACAGAAATTCTTTATGTTATTCCTATACATCTTACCTTAGGTTTGAAATTACTTCAATATGAAAAGTAAATAAGTGACAATAAAGTAAAACGCAAAAAATTATATATAATGCAGTAAACGATCTAAATAAATGAATCATGATTTTAGGGAATAAAAAATATAAACACAAAGTCCTAAAAGCTCATCACAGTATCTGCCAGATTAACATTTCTGTAAGACCCACTGAATGGTATAAAGAAGTTCTCAACCGGGTGCAGTGGCTCACGCCTATAACTCAGCACTGAAGCAGGAAGATCACCTGAGACCACAAGTTTGAGACTAACCTGGCCAACATAGTGAGGTCTTATCTGTACAGAAAAAAAATTTAAACTAGCTGGGTATGGTGGTGTACACCTGCAGTCCGGCGACTCTGAAGGCTGAGGCAAAGGACTGACAGAGTCCAGGAGTTCAAGGCTGCAATGAGCTATAATCATGCCACTGCATGCTGCTGGCCAGCATGGGCAACAGAGGGAGACCTTGTCTCAAAAAAAGGAAAAAAAGAAGCTCTTGTCTATGCTTCAGCTCTTACTTTTTTCAGCAGGCACACCATGTTTGTGTGTGGATTCAAATGTAGGGCGACAGGATGAGAGAGGGCTTCTTGGTACTGAAGACAGCAGGCATAGAACTTGCACCAGACATTCTGTTGTAGACTTCGAAACTCCTCCTGGGAGAATTCGTACTCTGTTACACTTCCTAGAAGCTGGTGAAGAAGAAAGGAAAGAAATTAAACTCTTGATGCCATACACAATATTTCTCTAAAAAAAATATAATTGTCAGCTAGGCACAGTGGATCACACCTGTAATCCCAGCACTTTGGGTGGCTAAGGCAGGAAAACTGCTTAAGCCTAGGAGTTCGAGACCAGCCTAGGCAACAGAGTGAGACCTCATTTCTACAAAAAAAAAAACAAAAAACAAAAAAATGTAGCCAGGCATGGTGGTGCACACCTGTAGTCCCAGCTACTTGGGAGGCTGAGGTGGAAAGACTGCCTGAGCCCTGGAGGTTGAGGCTGAGATGAGCCATGGTGGTGCCAATGCACTCTAGCCTGGGTGACTTAAAGGAAAAAAGAATGTATATGATATATATATCATATATGTGATAATACATAATATATATCAAATATTAAATTATGTGTAAATATTATATATAATATACATAAAGTTGTCATTTTACTAAGCTATAGCCAAATGAAGATTCCTTATGTATTAAATGATAACTACACAAATACATATCTAGCTCTCTTATTAAAAGCCTTAAATATTTATATTTCCAATAATAAAGTCAAGTGAACAATTACAATACCTCAGTAACAATTTTCTGTATGTCAAGATGCAAGAAATTATCATTCTTTCAATACCCAAACCTCACCTCATTTTCAACAGCTAAAGTAACTTCTTTCTTCAGTTCACTCCAGGAAAGATCCAAATTCCTCTCAGTTCCTCGGCAGAAAATCTAAAATGAAAAGAGACATTTTAGAGTACCACATGATACTCAGAACTGAATGAAAAACACTCCAGTTTAGAAGGTGCTAAGGCAATGTACAACTATACAGAGACTGGAAGAAAGTTAAGAACCTGGGTGTATTTAGTCTGGAGGAAGACGAACTGAAGGGTTGCTTTATAGAAAAAAAAATATGTTCTATGAAATTCTGAAAAAAAGACATCCCTAAAAGACTGGAGTGCAGTGGCACACTCACAGCCATTGCAGTCTCTACCTGCTGGGTTCAGGCGATTCTTCCGCCTAAGCCTTCCAAGGAGCTGGAACTACAGGCGCTCACTACCACGCCCGGCTAATTTTTGATGTATTGTATAGATGAGGTCTCGCCAAGTTGCCCAGGCAGGTCATGAACCCGCAGGCTCAGGCAATTCACTCACCTCGGCCTCCCAAAGCACGGGATTACAGGCTGAGCCACCGAGTCCGGCCTTGATTTATTGTATAGATAAGGTCTCACCAAGTTGCCCAAGCTGATCTCAAACCCACGGGCTCTCACCTCCACCTCCCAAAGTGCTGGGATTACAGGCATGAGCCACTGTGTCTGGCTGAGGGTTCCATTCATTCATTCATTCGAGTTGGAGTCTCACTCCTGTTGCCCAGGTTGGAGTGCAGTGGCACGCTCATGGCCACCAGACTCAACCTCTGGGGCTTAGGCAATCCTTCCACCTCAGCCTTCCAAGTAGCCAGAACTATAGACACATGCCCCCATGCCCGGCTAGTTTTTGTGATTACTGTAGAGACAAAGTCTCACCAAGTTACCCAGGTTGGTCTCAAACCCCTGGGCTCAGGCAATCTTCTCGCCTTGGCCTCCCAAAGTGCTAGGATTACAGGCTGAGCCATCCATCACGCCCGGCTGTTGAGGCTTCCTTTTAAATGGCACAGTTTGAAGCAATAACTCACACAAGAACTAGTGACAAACTAGAGACAGAGACAATTAAAGGTTGAAAAACTGTCTATCAGAGAATACACAGAGGTATTACTGCTTTGTGTGAGAGGTCAGACTAGGAGATTCTAAGGCACTTTTCAATTCTGTGACTATTGCATTTCATGTTGTTATTATTATTATTATCTCAACCTTTTGGGCTCAGCCTTCTAAGTAGCTGGGACTACAGATGTATGCCACCACGCCTGGTTAATTTTTTTTTTTAATTTACTATAGAGATGAGGTCTTGCCATGTTGCCCAGGCTGGTCTTGAACTCCTGGGCTCAGGCAATCCTCTTGCCTCAGCCTCCCAAAGTATTGGGACTACAGGTATGAGCCACCATGCCTGGCTATTATTATTTTTTTGAGTCAGAGTCTCATATTGCCCAGGCTGGAATGCAGTGCCACAATTATCGCTCACCACATGACCTCCTCCTGGCCTCCAGTGATCCTTCCAACTCAGCCTCCAGAGTAGCTGAGACTATAGGTGCATACCACCATGCCCGGCTTTTAATATATATATATACACATACATATATATATATTTACACACACACACACTTTTTTTTTTTTTTTTAGTTTTTGGAAGGCAGCTATGCTCACCACTATACCATCAACGTTTTTTTTTTTTTTTTTTTTGAGTTGGAGTCTCACTCTGTCGCCCAGACTGAAGTGCAGTGGCCACTCCCGGCCACCACAGCCTCGACCTGCTGGGCTCCAGGGATCCTTCCACCTCAGCCTTCCAAGTAGCCAGAATTACAGGCATGTGCTACCACGCCTGGCTGATTTTTGATTTATTGTAGAGATGAGGTCTCGATGCCCAGGCGGGTCTCGAACCCGCGGGCTCAGGCAATCCACTCACCTGTCTCCCAAAGGCGCAGGATTACAGGCTGAGCCACCAAGCCCGGCTATTTTTTGATTTTTATTGTGGAGATGAGGTCTTGCCAAGTTGCCCAGGAGGGTCTCGAACCCGCAGGCTCAGGCCATTCACTCACCTCAGCCTCCCAAGGCATGGGATTACAGGCTGAGCCACTGAGCCCAGCTTCAACGCTTTTTTTTAGTTTTGGTAGAGACAAGGTCTTGCTATGTTCCCTAAGCTGGTCTTGATCTCCCAGGCTCAAGCAATCCTCCTGTCTTGGCCTCCCAGAATGCTGGAATTACAGGCGTGAGCCACTATGTCTGGCATTACTATATCTTTTTATGATAGTGTTAGGCACATTTTCTCTCTCTCTTTTTTTTGAGTTGGGGTCCCACTCTTTCGCCAGACTGGAGTGCAGTGGCCGCTCCCGCCACTGCAGCCTTGACCTACTGGGCTCCGGCGATCCTTCCGCCTCAGCCTTCCAAGTAGCCGGAACTACAGGCGCGCGCTCCCACACCCAGCTAATTTTTTGATTTATTGTCGAGATGAGGTCTCACCAAGTTGCCCAGGAGGGTCTCGAACCCGCAGGCTCAGCAATCCACTCACCTTGGTCTCCCAAAGCACGAGATTACAGGCTGAGTCACTGAGCCCAGCCCATTTTCTCTTTTTACCTTTGGCATGTTTTACTAGTTATTGGGAAAACAGTCCCTGCCCCAATCTTCCCACAAGGAATCTTATTTAGTGGAAGGAACATTAAAACAAAATTATAATAGTATTTATAAACACATGTATATACAAATACAAAAATACATCCAGTGCTTAATATATGCAAAACAAAGAGACATGGGTCTTGATCTGTCACTAGGCTGGAGTGCAAACTCCAACTCCTGGGCTCAAGTGATCCTTCTGCCTCAGCCTCCCGAAGTAGTTGGTGTGATTACAGGTGCACACCACCACGCCCAGCTAATTTTAAAAATTTTTGTAGAGACAGGGTCTCACTATATTGCCCAGGCTGCAAAATAAAGTTAATAGTAATTATTAATTATATAATATAGTAATAAAATAAGAAATAGTCTTAAATAAACATTAAATATTTTCTTGCTGACCTGTAATGCTTTACACAAAGTTGCATTTGTGAATCGTCCTGGTGTAAAAAGAGTCTGCAAGTACATCTCCTGTTAGAACATTAAGACAAAAATTAGTATCATTCTAAACAAGATAAAACTCAGAGAAATGTGAAGGAAGAATTCAACACATGCCAATGTTTGAGTTTCTATGCATGAACATGGACATTTTGCTCTGCTACATTTAAGCAATAACAAGCAGTGGTGCAGTTATGTGTTTTTACACTGAAAGTGAGGACTGCAAGGTCTTTGAGCGAACTAGATAAAGTATGATGCAAATGGTATGCCCCTCATAGCACGCTTTGGTGGCTTCCACCAGAACACAAGCCTCGTCAAATGCCAATCTTAAATGGAAGCGAACAGTTTACTGGTGACATAAGCGAACTAAGAGAACAATTAAACTAAGCTGGTTTCTGCACCGTCTGTAAAAGTACTCATTAAAAGAAAAGGCAATTAGTAATGGGCATTATATGTAAACAAAACAAGATAAACTGCAAAACGGGCTCTCAGGAGTAGGGAAATCACGTATACAGAATAAAATGGGAAATTTCATACTGCCTGATTGTTTTGACCAACTCTCATCAACCAGGCTTGCCCTGTAGTAGTAAATTTGACTGACTTTCATTCAAGTTTCCAACTTCTTTTTTTTTTTGAGTTGGAGTCTCACTATGTCACCCAGACTGGAGTGCAGGGCCGCTCCCGGCTACCGGAGTGCGTTACCACGCCCGGCTGATTTTTTTATTTATTGTAGAGATGAGGTCTCGCTGCCCAGGCGGGTCTTGAACCCGCGGGCTCAGGCAATCCACTCACCTCAGCCTCCCAAAGGCGCGGGATTACAGGCTGAGCCACCAGCCCGGCTAATTTAACATATTTTAAGTGTGTTTTCCACTCCTGCAAATAGTCATTGCTTCAGATTCTGGGTCCATAGTCTCTAATGTCATTTTAACACGAAGGCATCAACTGACAGATTTTTTTTTCTTTTTTTTTTTTTTGAGTTGGAGTCTCACTCTATTGCCCAGACTGGAATACAGTGGTCGCTCCCGGCTACCGCAGCCTCGACCTGCTGGGCTCTGGTGATCCTTCCGACTCAGCCTTTCAAGTAGCTGTAACTACAGGCGCGCACTACCACGCCCAGCTAATTTTTGATTTATTGTAGAGATGAGGTCTTGCCAAGTTGCCCAGGCGGGTCTTGAACCTGTGGGCTCAGGCAATTTACTCATCTCAGCCTCCCCAAGTGTGGGATTACAGGCTGAGCCACTGAGCTCGGCTCAGATTGTTTTTTCATTTATCCTGAGGGTGTTCCTGAAAAATGTGTAGACTGGCCTATTGTACTCTCTGCTGTGTGATCTTTTACAATTTTATTCCTAACTTCATCTCATTCCTATTTCATGTGCATGTGCCAACATGGTTAGTGCAGTGGTACCTAGTGTTCATGCCTGCCCAGATTCTGTTCCTCTCATTTTACTAAGAAATCCCTTATCCACCCATACTCACCAGACCCTGCAAGAGCAAGGCACAAGCTAGACATGTGTCCTATGTCAGGCCAGGACACTTCTTCTGATCAGAGTGATTATATCAGCAATTAGCACATGCTTCCACCCAGGCCAGTGAGTGTCACCTCAAGGATGTGGGACTGAGGTGCTGCCTCTGTCCACTGGGGTTGCTAAGATCACAGAATGCATGCTCACTCAGCAAACATATCCAACCAGGAGGAGAGAAGAGACAGAAGGGAGAGCCAAAGCATTGCTTCAGTCATTGCTGAAGCTAAGAAATACTGAACTTGGCTGCAAAGTCAACGCATTCTCCTTTGAGCTTAAGTCAGTTTAAGGTTGGTTTCTGTCACCTACAGTTGAGAGTTCGGACTGATACAGCAGCTGCTCCTTAAAATAATGATTGGAGTAAATCATCCCCTTATACAACACTTTAGCAGCTGCTTACTCTGGGGTCTTGATCATCTCTGATGATGATTTCTTCTTCTGGCAGAGACTGCATAAAAACTGGATTCCATTGACCTGCAACATTCCTACGGAGAAAAAAAAGGCCATCAGTTTACACAGAAATGATGAATAAGAATGATTCTTCTGCTGCTGGCAGTATCTGGGCAGGGAGGATACCATCACTGAACCTCTGTAATGACTGCTTAATAAATTCTATTAAAAAGATTCAAAAACAATTTTAAAAGGAGAAGAAATTTATTCTTGGCAGAGTTTAGTTTTTATGGCAGCATTCTTTCTCACCAAGTTTTAACAGGTACCATCTCGAAATTAAAACTCTCAACACAAATACAAATAATAGTGAACTTTTAGTCTGCATTTACTATTTGCTATATATTAGCCTAAATGTAGTTCCAGGCACCACTTATAGCTGTTCTTTGAAAGATATATTACTCCCATTTTGCACATGTAGAAGTGAGGTTTAGGGTATATCACAACTAGTAAGTTGCACAATCAGGATTCTAACCCTTACCTGACTTCAGAACCTATGCATTCTGACCACTTGCTCAAATGCCATCTGCAAGGAGTGTGCTCGTATTTTCTGAGGTACGACTTGGGGTCAACCTGAGGCAATCATTCCTAGATTCTTCCTAGGCGTTAGGGTTATACAGAGTACAAAGGCTTCTGTTCAGTGGTCCTTCAGCTGTGTTCCAGGGGATCCTCTTCAAGTGTTGCAGGGGTTTCACAAGTGTTTGTTTCACAATTTTTTTTTTTTTTGAGTTGGAGTCTGTCACCCAGAGTGGAGTGCAGTGGCCGCTCCCAGCCACCGCAGCCTCAACCTGCTGGGCTCTGGCGATCCTTCCAAGTAGCTGGAACTATAGGTGCGCGCTACCACGCTTGGCTAGTTTTTGATTTATTGTAGAGATGAGGTCTCGCCAAGTTGCCCAGGTGGGTCTTGAACCTGTGGGCTCAGGCAATCTACTCACCTCAGCCTCTCAAAGGCGCGGGATTACACACTGAGCCACCGAGCCCAGCTTGTTTTACAATTTTTTAAAAAGCCAGTCTGATTTAGCAGTGGGAGTGTTGCACACCAACTTTAATGATACTAAGTTCTGATAACCCATTGCCATTGGTCCAGCCAAAATAGATTTTTTTTTTGAGTTGGAGTCTACTCTGTCGCCCAGACTGGAGTGCAGTGGCCGCTCCTGGCCACCGCAAACTCAACCTGCTGGGCTCCGGCAATCCTTCCGCCTCAGCCTTCCAAGTAGCTAGAACTACAGGCGCGCGCTACCATGTTCGGCTAATTTTTGATTTATTGTAGAGATGAGGTCCCGCCAAGTTGCCCAGGCAGGTCTCAAACCCACAGGCTCAGGTAATCCACTCACCTCAGCCTCCCAAAGCGTGGGATTACAGGCTGAGCACCGAGCCCAGCTCCAGAATAGGTTTTAAAAATTTACTTGTGGCCAGGCGTGGAGGCTTATGCCTGTAATCCCAGCACTCTGGTAGGCAGAGGTGGGAGGGCTGCCTGAGGCCAGGCGTTTGAGGCCAGTCTGGGAAACATAGCGAGACCCTACAAAAAATTTTTTAAATTAGTCAAGCATGGTGGTACCTGCCTGCAGTCCCAGCTAACTGGGAGGCTGAGGTGGGAGGAACGCTTGGGTCCAGGAGCTCAACAAACAGTGAGTCATGATCATGCCTCTGCATCCCAGACTGGGTGACAGAAAGAGATCCTGTCTCTTTAAAAAGAAAGTATTTTACCTACTAGAAAAAGTAAAACTAATTATGTTTTAAATAAATTATTAAATACCAAATATATCTAATATTAGAAATATCAACACATTAAATTGTACTACAATTTTTTTTTTGAGTTGGAGTCTCACTCTGTCGCCCAGACTGGAGTGCAGTGGCCGCTTCCAGCCATCGCAACCTTGACCTGCTGGGTCTGGCGATTCTTCCACTTCAGTCTTCCAAGTAGCTGGAATTACAGGCATGTGCTACCACGCCCAGCTGATTTTTTGATTTATTGTAGAGATGAGGTCTCGCTGCCCAGGCGGGTCTCGAACCCGCGGGCTCAGGCAATCCACTCACCTCAGCCTCCCAAAGGCACGGGATTACAGGCTGAGCCACCGAGCCCGGCTTGTACTACAATTTTATACTCATAAAATTCTAGTTATCTGTTGCAGTTGATTTTCTTTTGAAAAAAGAGGCTTTCTATTTTTAAAAAAATTGAGAAGTGCTATAATTGTCCAATATGTTTTTCATCTCTTGATTAAGGAAACTGAGAACACTAAGGGCTGTAGTGTCGTTATAAAGTTGTGAGTATCAAAAATAGTCTTCACTTAGAGGTAAAGAAAACTCTTAGATTAGAAGCATTTTGGATATGTGCTGTCTCTCCCAAGAAATAAGGTATTTAAAAATTCACAGTCCAGTCGGGCTCGGTGGCTCAGCCTGTAATCCTGCACCTTTGGGAGGCTGAGGTGAGTGGATTGCCTGAGCCTGCAGGTTCGAGACCCCCTGGGCAGCAAGACCTCATCTCTACAATAAATCAAAAAATCAGCTGCATGTGGTAGCGTATGCCTGTAATTCCGGCTACTTGGAAGGCTGAGGCGGAAGGATGGCCGGAGCCCAGCAGGTCGAGGCTGCGGTGGCCAGGAGCGACCACTGCACTCCAGTCTGGGCGACAGAGTGAGACTCCAACTCAAAAAAAAAAAAAAAAAAAAAAAATTCACAGTCCAATCCTAGGAATTCCTACTGTGTCCTAAAACTAAAAGGTAGGAAATAACACAAAATACAAAAGAGGTATTTAAGAAGATAGCAACAATAGGCAAACCCAGAAATGAATCCTTAAAATAATATCCCTGGACTACATAAAAAACTTCCTTGTTTTCTTAGCATGAAACTGCTTAGGTTGAGGTAGGATGACAGCCATGTGATACATACTGTTCAAAGTTGATATATTTCACAATTGTTTGGTTCTCTGCATCATGCCACAGTGCCCAGATATCCGTGGAGGTTAAGGCAAAGTCAATCAGTGTCTCCTAGAGAAAATGTGAAAAACAAGTTAAAATCAGAAAGAAAAGGTTGAAGTTCACGATGACTTAAATCAAACATATGAACCTGGTAAAATCCAAATGAAATATAGTTCTATACATCACGAGATAGTCCATCATGATATATTTTAAGACTACAATCCCAATATACTCTAGTGAGGTTAGCTGATACTTCTTTTTCTTACACATGTGTAATATGCAAAGGATGACGATTCAACCTACCTGAGAAGTGAACAGTGATGAAATGTGATCTAGGTTATAGCGGTTATTGTCAGTGCTCATCAACTGGAAAACGCAGAACTGTTTAAAACATAAGTTGAAAATTTATTATTTGAAATAATCAATGTGTTATTTTTCTAAGAGCTAGTATATTCAGAAGCCATTTTGGAAAAAAAGTGGTAAAATAAACATAACATAAATTTTACCATCTTAATCATTTTTAAGTGTATGCTTTGGAGGTGTTAAGCATATTTACATGGTTGTGCACACAGTCTCCAGAACTCTTTTCATCTTCATCTTGCATAACCAAAACTCTATACCCATTAAACAACTCACCATTACTCCCGAACTCCCAGCCCCTAGCAAACACCATTTTACTTTTTGTCTCTGCAAATTTGACTACTCTAGATACTTCATATAAGTGGAATCATGTAGTATGTGTCTTTTTATGACTGGCTTCTTTTGCTTAGCATAATGTCTTCAAGGTTCACTCATGGAGCATGTGTCAAAACTGAATAATATTCACTGTATGTATATACCACACTTTTTATCCATTCATCAGTCGATGGACACGAGTTGTTTTTACCTTCAAAATACGTGAATAATGCCGCTATGTATATGGTTGTACAAATATATCTTCAAAAGCATGCTTTCAATTCTTTTGGATATATATACAGAAGTAGAATTTCTGCATCATATGGCAATACTATGCTTAATTTTTTGAGGCATCACTACAATACTGTTTCCCTTAGAAGCAGTGGCATTTTACACACCCACTAGCAATATACAAGAATTCTAATTTTTCCACATTCTTACCAACACTTGTTATTTTCTGCTTTGCTTTGTTTTTGAGTTGGAATCTCACTGTCGCCCAGGCTGGAGTGCAGTGGCTACCGCAGCCTCAACCTGCTAGGCTCAGGCGATCCTTCAGCCTAAGCATTCCAAGTAGCTGGAACTACACATGCATGCCACCATGCCCACGTATTGACTGACTGATTGTAGAGATGAGGTCTTGCCAAGTTGCCCAGGCTAGTCTCAATCCCCTGGGCTCAGGCAATCCTCTCTCTGCTGCCTTCTAAAGTGCTGGGATTGCAGGTGTGGGCCACCATAACCAGCTATTTTCTGTTCTTTCAACAGTAGTCATTCCAGTGGGTACGAGGTGATATCTCATTTTGGTCAAATAATTATTTTTAAGTCTGTATTTTTACCAAAGTAGTAGAGATAATTTGAAACACATACAACGATTACCTAGTCAGTTAATCTTCGTATTTAACTTTATTGACAAAACAAAAAACATTTGGATATTTTAAATAACTGGTATGATTTTTAAAAATGTACAATAAACTAATAGAGTAATAATGACCCTTTTCTTTTGAGTTGGAGTCTCACTCGGTCACCCAGACTGAAGTACAGTGGCCGGGAGCGGCCACTCCAGTGTGGGCGACCGAGTGAGACTCCAACTCAAAAAAAAAAAAAACAAAAAAGGAAAATTGCCTTTTGAGAAAAAATGTTTATAAAATATAAAAATATCTGTAGTGCTTGCATCCATTCTAGCCTAGATCTATATTTTACAAGTCACAAATCTTTGGTTTTTTTTGAGTTGGAGTTTCACTCGTCACCCAGACTGGAGTGCAGTGGCTGATCCCGGCTACTGCAGCCTCGACCTGCTGGGCTCCAGTGATCCTTCCACCTCAGCCTTCCAAGTAGCTGGAACTACAGGCATGCACTACCATGCCTGTCTAATTTTTTATTTATTGTAGAGATGAGGTCTCGCTAAGTTGCCCAGGTGGGTCTCGAACCAGCAGACTCAGGCAATCCACTAACCTCAGCCTCCCAAAGGGCTGGGATTACAGGCTGAGCCACTGAGCCCAGCTAAATCACAAATCTTAATCCATTAGTGGAACACAAAATTAATTAAGCAGGTCTTAACAGCATTAAAAAAACAAAAACACCATAAAGTATCAAGTTCATCAGTTCTTCCCTCATAGTAATGGTAAATGTCTCAAGAAAATGCTTTGTCATATGTCTGTCTTTAGATATAAGTAGTGTAGGTGGCAATGCAAAACACTTATAGATCACAGCCTAAAAAAGGTTGGAAAATGCTGGTCTAGTGCAGTGCTTCTCAAACCACTTGTGGTAAAGAATAATATGTTCACTTTTAACTTCCAATCTGCCAATGACTGATACTTTTATAAATACGAAAACTTCAAGCATGGATGTCTGTGGAAATGACAAATCACCATAAAAGTTTCTAAATGCTTCTTCTCATTTTCTGTATTTACCTACTGCAGACAGGTTAGAGAGAATTGGTGGCCCAAGACTGCTCCATGAACCACAGACCAGGTCTGAAGAACTCCTATCTGAGATGTTTATTACTGTCTTGGATGAAAATACAGATGGCATGTTTGTAATATCAATGAGGACACAATGTTAGGAAGAACCAAATTAATACACTTTGCACTAAAACTAGACTCCAAAGACTCAAAGGAAAACAATCAGAAACAACTGAGATGAATAGGAATGAATGTAAAATAGTAGAGATTTGAAAAATAAAACAAGCCAGGTGTGATGGCATGCCTATAGTCCCAGTTACTTGGGAGGTTAAGACAGGAGGATTGTTTGAGTTCAGGAGTTTGAGGATGCAGTGAGTTATGATCCTGCCACCATCTGTACTCCAGCCTGGGCAACAGAGCGAGACCCTGTTTCAATCAATCAATCAATCGAACCAACAACAAAACTCCAACTGTGCAGATAAGGAAGGAAAAAAACACATTGAAGATTAGTTTTTTGTGAAGGAAAGCAGAGACTAAAGCTCACTATAATCTGAATAGGCTAACAGTGTCACACGGCTGCCAAAAAAGCTATTCTGACTTTTGGCTTTATTAATAGAATCATAATGCTCAAAACAAAGGAGCTGTCAACTTGACATATTCCTGACTACTAACATTCAATTCTGAATCTAACCTTTAGAGTTCTGGTTCTCAAAGTGTGGTCAACAGACTCCTAGAGGTCCCTGAGGATATTTCATGAGGTCAGTGAGGTCAAGACCCTTTTCTTAATAATACTACAACATTATGTTTTTCAATGAGATGATATTTGCAGTGATGATGCAAAAGCAATTGTGGGTAAACTGCCAGTGTCTTAATATGAGTCAAGGCAGTAGCATCAAACTGAACACCCTTTCATGATAAAAGCACTCAAGAAACTAGGAATAAAAAGGGACTTACTCAACATGATAAAGGACACTTAGGAAAAATTACACAACTAACATCATACTCAAAGGTGAAACACTGCAAACTTTTCCCTTTAATACTAAAAATCAAGAATAAGACATAGATGTCAGCTTTTGACACTTCTTCAACATTGTACTGAAGGATCTAGCTGGGGCAATTATCCAATTGAAAAAAATTGGAAATAAAGTAATAAAACTTTATTTGCAAATAATATTTTCTATTTAGAAAATCCTAAAGAATCTACTATAAAATCTGTTAGAAGCTGGGCTCGGTGGCTCAACCTGTAATCCCGTGCCTTTGGGAGGCTGAGGTGAGTGGATTGCCTGAGCCCGCGGGTTCGAGACCCGCCTGGGCAGCGAGACCTCCTCTCTACAATAAATCAAAAAATCAGCCGGGTGTGGTAGCGCATGCCTGTAATTCCGGCTACTTGGAAGGCTGAGGCGGAAGGATCGCTAGAGCCCAGCAGGTCGAGGCTGTGGTGGCCGGGAGCGGCCACTGCACTCCAGTCTGGGCGACAGAGTGAGACTCCAACTCAAAAAAAAAAAAAATCTGTTAGAGGTAATAAATGAGTTCAGTAGGGTTGCAGGATATAATATCAATATATAAAAATCAACTGTATTTCTATAAACTTCCTATTAGCAATCTGAAAACAAAATTAAGAAAATAGTTATATTTACAATAGCATCAAAAAGAATCAGCCAGGCTTGGTGGCTCAGCCTGTAATCCCACGCCTTTGGGAGGCTGAGGTGAGTGGATTGTCTGAGCCTGCAGGTTCGAGACCCGCCTGGGCAGCGAGACCTCATCTCTACAGTAAATTAAAAAATCAGCCAGGCGTGGTAACACATGCCTGTAATTCCGGCTACTCGGAAGGCTGAGGTGGAAGGATTGCTGGAGCCCAGCAGGTCGAGGTTGCGGTGGCCGGGAGCGGCCACTGCACTCCAGTCTGGACGACAGAGTGAGACTCCAACTCAACAAAACAAAAACAAAACAAAAAAAAGAATCAATTACTTAGGAATAAATGGAACAAAAGAAGTATAAAATGTATACTCTGAAAAGTAAAACACCCATGCTCATGGATCAGAAGACTTAATACTGCTAAGACAGCAATACTCCAGTATCATCTAGAAAGCCAACACAATCCTTATCAGAATCCCAGTTGACTTCTTTGTAGAAATTGACAAGCTGATTTTAAAACTCACACGGAACTGAAAGGAACCCACAAGAGACAAAACAATCTTGAAAAAGAAAAAGTAACTGGGCGCGAGGGCTCACACTTGTAACCCCAGCACTTTGGGAGGCTGAGGCGAGAAGATTATCTGAGCCCAGGGTTCAACACTAGCCTGGGCATCATAGTGAGACTTTGTCTCTACAATATATCAAAAAATTAGCTGGGTATGGTGGCACATGCCTGTAGTTCTAGCTACTTGAAAGGCTGAGGCAGAAGGATTGCCCGAATCCATAAGATTGAGGCTGCAGTGGCCATGAGTGTGCCATTGCACTCTAGCTTGGGTGACAGAGTGACTCTAATTCAGGAAAAAAAAAAAAGAAGAAAAAGTAGAACTTCCTGATGTCAAAATTCACTACAAAGCAACAATAATCAAGACATGGTATTGTCATGAGAACAGGCATACGCTGCAATGAAACAGAGTTGGGAGTCTAGAAATAAGCCACGTGTTTAAGAGCAAATGATTTTGACCAGGGTGCCAAGATCATTCAATGTGGGAAGGACTATATTTTCTGTTTTCTTTTTTGAGCTGGAGTCTTACTGTCACCCAGGCTGGAGTGCAGTGGCACACTCAGTCACCACAGTCTCAAACTACTGGGCTTAGGTGATCCTTCCGCCTCAGTCTTCCAAGTAGCTGGAACTACAGGTGTGCGCCACCATGTCTGGCTAATTTTTTTTATTTATCATAGAGCTAAAATCCTATTATTTGAGAGGCGGAGGTGAGAGGATTACCTGAGCCCAGGGGTTCCAGATCAGCCTGGGCAACTTGGTGAAATCTTGTCTCTACAATAAATATATTTCTTAAATTAAAAAAAAATTTTTTTAAATTGGAGTCTCACTCTGTTGATCAGGCTGGAGTGCAGTGGCACATTCATAGCCACCGCAGTCTCGACCTACTGGGCTCAGGCAGTTCTCTCACCTTGGCCTCCCAAAGTGCGGTGATTACAGGCATGAGCCACTATGCCTGGCCTAGAACTTTATTTTCAACAAATGGTAGTGGGAAAACTGGATATCCATATGCAAAAGAGTGAAACTGGATGCTTACCACACACGATATAGGTATATTAAAATGGATTGTAGTCCTAATTGTAAAAGCTAGAACTGTAAAACATCTAGAAGAAAAAACAGGAGTGAGTCTTTATGAGCTTTAATTTGGCAAAGGATTCTTAAGGTATGACATTCAGAGCACAAGCAACTAAAGAAACAAATAGATAATTTGGATTTATCAAATTAAAAACTTGTGCTTCAAAGGACACCATCAATAAAGTAAAAAGACAACTCACATGGTGGGAGAAAATATTCGTAAATAATATATCTGATAAGGGATTTACATCCAGAATAATATACAGTCATATGCCATATGTTATTTTGGTCAACAAGAGAGCACACATACAGGGTGGCTCCATAAGATTATAATACTGTATTTTTGCTATACCTTTTGAATGTTTAGACATGTTTAGGTACACAAATACCACTGTGTTACAATTGCCCACAGTATTTAGTACAGTAAAATGCTATACAGGTTTGTAGCCTAGGAGTAATAGGCTATACAGTCTAGGTATACAGTAGGTTATACTGTCTAGGTTTGTGTAAGTACACTCTGCAATGTTTGCACAATGATGAAACTGCTTAACAAATGACTGTATTTCAGTCATTAAGTGATATATGGCTGTACAAGGAATTCTTACAATTCAATAATAAAAAAGATAATCCAATTAACATATGGGCAAATGACCTAAACGGATGTGACAAAGGAAGAGAGATATACAAATGACTAATAAGCACTAAAAAGATGCTTGGCAGGAAATGTAAATAAAAACCACAACAAAATAACACTTTATACCCATCAGGATGACTACAATTAAAGTCACATAGAAGCTGCGTTTGGTGGCTCAGCCTGTAATCCTCAGGTGAGTGGATTGCCTGAGCCCGCGGGTTCGAGACCCGCCTGGGCAGCGAGACCTCATCTCTACAGTAAATCGAAAAATCAGCCAGGCGTGGTAGCGCATGCCTGTAATTGTGGCTACTTGGAAGGCTGAGGCGGAAGGATCGCTGGAGCCCAGCAGGTCGAGGCTGCGGTGGCCGGGAGTGGCCACTGCACTCCAGTCTGGGCGACAGAGTGAGACTCCAACTAAAAAATAAAATAAAATAAAATAAAGTCACATAGGGCTATGTGTGATGGCTCATGCCTGTAATTCCAGCACTTTGGGAAGCTGAGGTGGAAGGACTGCTTGAGCCCAGGAGCTCAAGACCAGTCTAGGCAACATAGTGAGACCTCACTGCTACAAAAAATAAGCTGGGTGTGGTGATGTGCACCTACAGTTCCAGCTACTCAGGAGGCTAAGAAAGAAGGAGCATGTGAGCTAGGAGGTTGAGGCTGCCATAAGCTGTGATCACACCACTGCACTCCAGCTTGGGTGACAGAGTAAGACCCTGACTCCAAAACAAAAAGTCAGATAATAATAAGTGTTGATAAGGATGTGGAGAAATCAGAAACCTCATATACTGCATACATGTAAAATGGTGCCAACTACTTTGGAAAACAGTCTGATAGTTCCTCCAATAATTTAACACATAGCTTACCACAAGACCCAGCAATTCCACTGCTAAGTGTATACACAAAAATTTATAAAACAATGTTTATAGTAGCCATAGAAAAGAACGAAGCGCTGGCATGAGCTACATGATAAGCCTTAAAAACACTATGCTAAGTGAAAGAAGCCAGTCATAGAAGATCACTTATTAATATTCAGAATAAGGAACTCTATAGAGACAGAAAATAACTGTTGTGCAGAGATGGGAAGAGAAGTGGGGATGGAGGGATGGTAACTAACGGAAAAAAGGGTTTATTTTTGACGTAATGGATGTGTTCTAAAGTTGACTATGGTGATATTTGCTCACATCAGTGAATATACTAGGAACTGTATATATTGAATTGTATATTTTAAATAGGTAAATTGTATGGCATGTGATATATCTCAATAAAGCTGTTTAAAGAAATGAATGCAATGAGCCTATCACTTCAAGAAAAACAGATGACAGTTTTTGCTGTCAGTGAAACAATTCAAGTTTTAAAGTGAAAGTTGTGGCCAGGCATGGTAGCTAACACCCGTAATCTCAGCAGTTTGGTAGATTGAAGTGGGAAGATCAGTTGAGGCCAGAAGTTTGAGACCAGCCTGAGTAACATAGTGAGATCCCATCTCTACAATTTTTTTTTAATTAGCCAAGTGTAGTGGCATAAACTTATATAGCTCTAGCTATTGGGGAGGCTGAAGCAGGAGGATCACCTTAGCCTAGAAGGTAGAGGCTGTGGTGAGCTGTGCTCATGCCACTGCATTCCAGCCTAGGCGACAGAGTGAGATCTCGACTCAAAAATAAATGACTAACTAAATAATAAATTAAAATAAGTAAATAAATAAAATAAAAAACAAATTGAAACTTTTAATTTTAGAAAACTCTGTATCCACTAGCATGAGCTTGAGAGACTCCCAGTGACTTAAAGGCTCTTCTAAAATATCAATAATGATAATTGTACGAAAAAGGATTAATCCAGCAGGTCTGAGACTGCTCTCCTTAGAAAGACTTGCTTACAAAGCTGGCTCTTGGCTGGTGTCTTGAAACTTGGATTGTGGAAGTGATCCCATGGTAAGGAACTGGTAAGAATGGCTTGCTGTGCCTAGACTGTTTGCAAAAACAGTATGATGTATGCTGAATATCTGCTTTCCTTTTGGGAGCCTGGAATTTTGGCATATGCTAGGCAGAGGATACCTATAGCTTCTCAACAAAAATCTTGGGCACTGAGACTTGACCGAGCTTTCCTGGAAGACAACAGTTTACATATGTCATCACAATTCAATGCTGGAGGCACTAAGGGAATCTTCTGTGACTCTACTGGGAAGGGACTATTGGAAGCTTCTGCCTGATCTCCAAACTTCACCCCAAGTGCCTTTTCCTTCTGCTGATTTGGCTTTGTATCTTTTTTTTTTTTTTTTTTTTTTTTTTGGAGTCTCACTCTCGCCCAGACTGGAGTGCAGTGGCTGCTTCCGGCCAACCGCAGCCTCGACTTGCTGGGCTCCAGTGATCCTTCCGCCTCAGCCTTCCAAGTAGCTGGAACTACAGGCGCGCGCTACCATGCCCAGCAAATCTTTTGATTTATTGTAGAGATGAGGTCTCGTCAAGTTGCCCAGGCGGGTCTCGAACCTGCGGGCTCAGGCAATCCACTCACCTCGGCCTCCCAAAGTGCTGGGATTACAGGCTGAGCTATCGAACCCGGCCGGCTTTGTATCTTTTCAGTATAATAAACCTTAGCCATGAGTACAACTCCACACTGTGCCCTGTTAGTCTGTCTAGAGTACTACTGGCTGTGGAGGTGGTATTAGGGATTCCTCTCTCCCATATCTGAGTTACCATATAATATAGTGTGTCAATATTAGAAGACCAGTATAACTCAGTAAATCAGTATATTGCAAACAACCAATGAGTGATATTTACATAATCTGCATGGGTAAGCTTCATTCAGAGTGCAAGATAAATATCTAACAAAGTTCACTGAAAGATTCAGATATCACATTGCAACTAACCTTTTAAAAAACTACAAGATAGCCGGGCTCGGTAACTCAGCCTGTAATCCCACGCCTTTGGGAGGCTGAGGTGAGTGGATTGCCTGAGCCCGCGGGTTTGAGACCCGCCTGGGCAGTGAGACTGCATCTCTACAATAAAAAAAAAAAAAAAAATCAGCTGGGCGTGGTATCTCATGCCTGTAACTCTGGTTACGTGGAAGGCTGAGGTGGAAGGATTGCCGGAGCCCAGCAGGTCGAGGCTGCGGTGGCCGGGAGAGGCCACTGCACTCCAGCCTGGGCGACAGAGTGAGACTCCAACTCAAAAAAAACCCAAAAACCACAAAAGTATCCACGATGAGGTGAAAAGGTCATTAAACTACACTTTCCTTTTTCTTTGAGTCAGGTTCTCATTCTGTTTCCCAGGCTAGAGTGCAGTGGCATGATCATAGCTCACTGTAGGCTCAACTTCCTGTCAGGCAACCCTTCTGCCTCAGCCTTCCAAGCAGTTGAGACTACAGGTAAATGTCACTATGTCTTGCTATGCTACCCAGGCTGGTCTCGAACTCTTCGACTCAAGCAATCCTCCTTCCTCAGCCTCGCAAAGGGCTGAGATTACATGTGTGAGCCACCTGTCTGGCCAGTTCTCAGTAATTTTTAAGAGTGTAATAGGGTCCTGAGACTACAAAGTTTGAGAACCACAATTTAAGAGTGACAAACTGATTGGAACATGTAGAAAAGAGTGACCGGTGGGGTGCAGCAGCACACGCCTGTAACCCAAGCACTTGGAGGCAGAAGCAGAGGATTGCCTGAGCCCGTGGATTCGAGACCAGCCTGGGCAACATGGTGAGACCTTGTCTTCACAATAAATCAAAATATTAGGTAGACACGGTGGCGCACAACTGTAGTTCCAGCTACTTGGAAGGCTGAGGCAGAAGGATCGCCTGAGCCCAGCAGGTCGAGGCTGTAGTGGTTGTGAGCATGCCACTGCACTCCAGCCTGGGCAACAGAGTAAGATCCCGATTCAAAAGCAAACAAATGAAAAAAAGACAGAGGCCATTGCTCTGCAAGCTATGGCCTGGCCACGTGTTCTTTGAGTTATGGCCAGGTTATGTTTTCCTAAGCTTTGGCCCCCTCCCCTACTTGGGGGAGGTGAATCTTTTCTCCCTACTCTTTCTAATTTACTTTCTAAATAAACTATATTTTCCAATTAAAATAAGACAGGAAAGTTCCCAAGCAAGAGGGGGCCCGAAAGAGAGTTGCTTTTTTTTTTTCTGAGTCAGGGTCTCACTGTGTAACCCAGGCTGGAGTGCAGTGGCATGATCATGGCTCACTGCAGCCTCAAACTCCGGGGCTCAGGTAGTTCTTCTACCTCCCAAGTAGCTGAGACAAATAAGTGTGCCACCACAGCCAGCTAATTTTTTTTATTTTTGCAAAGATGAGGTCTCACTATGTCACCCAGGCTGGTTTCGAACTCTTGGGCTCTAGAGATCCTCCTACCTTGGACTCCCAAAGTGCTGGGATTACAGGCATGAGCTACCTGCCCAGCCTCATATTCCTTTAAACCCTCTACTTCCTTTTATACTAACTTCTTCATGATCTTCTAATTCACATTTTAGCATAAAACCTACTATCACTTCAAACAATATGCAACATAAAACATCTAGGTTGGTGTGAAGAGCTTAAAATAGACCCAATGAGTCTTTAGCTATTTCCACATATCAGTGCGTGCAGAATAACTAGATATGTGTCTTATTTGCTTCATACCTGTCCTTGTTTTGGTGCGTATATGTATATTCCTATGTAGAGTCCCATGGAAAGGGAATAAGCAAGTCGCAGTTTGTGCCCAGTTCCAGCAGAGAGCCGAAGGTCCTTATTCACAGGGACATACTCCAGCAAGTCAGCTACCATCAAACACATTTGGTCCTGCCCAAGATAAGAATTCACAGGTGATATTCAAAGAACATTCAGACCACAAAAACACAGTCCATTTGAAAAGACCTAGATTCATTATATCTACCACTGTCTAATTTATCTGCTGAAAGATCTTACAGCAAAGGTTTTTTTGTGTTTTTTTTTTTGTTTTCTTAGCCGGAGTCTCACTCTGCTGCCCAGGCTGGAGTGCAGTGGCACGCTCACAGCCACCACAGCCTTGACCTGCTGGGCTCAGGTGATCCTTCCGCTTCAGCCTTCCAAGTAGCTGGAACCACAGGCATGCATTACTGTGCCCAGCTAATATTCTGATTTGTTGTAGAGATGAGGTCTTGCCAAGTTGCCCAGGCTGGTCTCAAACCGCTGGGTTCAGGCAATCCTCTCACCTCAGCCTCCCAAAGTGCTGGGATTGCAGGCATGAGGCACTGCGCCCAGCTGTTTTTGTTTTTAAAGGGCTAAGATGAAAAATATCTCTTCAGTCTGTGCTTTTTTTGGTGAACCTTGTAAACTACCAACTTGCATTTTAAAAACACCCTTGTTGCTCTTAAGTGAATGGTACTTCACATTACTCTTTCAACTTTTCTACAGGATTGATAATTTTCTTTTCTTTTTTTTTTTTTTGAATTGGAGTCTCACTCTGTCGCCCAGACTGGAGTGCAGTGGCCGCTCCCAGCCACCGCAGCCTCGACCTGCCGGGCTCTGGCGATCCTTCCGCCTCAGCCTTCCAAGCAGCCGAAATTACAGGCATGTGCTACCACACCCGGCTGATTTTTTGATTTACTGTAGAGATGAGGTCTCGCTGCCCAGGCGGGTCTCGAACCTGCGGGCTCAGGCAATCCACTCACCTCAGCCTCCCAAAGGCACGGGATTACAGGCTGAGCCACCGAGCCCAGCGATTCATAATTTTCAAAAGAAAAAAGGTAGAAGTCAAATGTATGCAAAAGAAAGCTAAATGAAACTGTCTAAATCGGAAATGAACCATAATTTCCACACCAATGGATCTGATCATCTGTAAGAGAAACAGCAAGAATTATTTCAATTCTCTCACACTCCACAATCCTATTTTAACTTACAGGAACTACAAGTTTAGCACTTGCCTTATAAGACCACATTCGTAGCTTATGATCCTGACACACAGCAAAGATGAAGGCCTCATGCTCGACACAATGAACAGCAAGACTGAGAGGACGATCTGAAAGTCCCTGGTCACCCCTAAAAACAGAAGGTGGGGTTTCAGAGTTTTACTATCGCAAATAATCTAATCATTAGGATTTGCATTTCAAGATATGATAAAATTATAAATGTATACTCTTAGCAGAAAGAGCAAGAGTATATATGCTGGTAAAAGATTACCACATTTCTATTTGGTTTATAACCAATTACTATAAGAAATTTTAAAAGGTTCTGCCTAACAACGGAATACTGTTTCCTGTTGTATTGTTTTACTCTAGCCATAAAAAACTTTCTACTTCTAATAATTTTAAATAAAATTAGATTTGGGTAAGTCAAGACATAGTGATGAACTGGATATTGTAAGAATATAAACAGTAAGTTGATCTCTACTGTTAAGTTGTCCAATTGCAAATGAAATGGACTCTGGAATGTGGTTTTCCCCAGGTGGAATGTGATTGTTTTATTTTTTTTGAGTTGGAGTCTCACTCTGTCACCCAGACTGGAGTGCAGTGGCTTGCTCCCGGTTACTGCAGCCTTGACCTGCTGGGCTCTGGCGATCCTTCCACCTCAGCCTTCCAAGTAGCTGGAACTACAGGCGCACGCTACCGCGCCCGGGCTAATTTTTTGATTTATTGTAGAGATGAGGTCTTGCCAAGTTGCCCAGGTGGGTCTCGAACCCGCGGGCTCAGGCAATCCACTCACCTCAGCCTCCCAAAGCACGGGATTACAGGCTGAGCCACCGAGCCCGGTGGAATGTGATTGCTATACTGACTCCTCTCCTCTCCAGTATAATGTTTGATTTGGAGTAAGACTGGAAGCAATAATAAGGGCTGACCAATGCAAAAAGAGTAAACTCTTCGGCCCTTTGATTTACTAGTCAGACACCACTCACCTGATAGCTGTTGGCATCCAGCCTATAAGCAATCGTTGCATTACTGAACTCTGTTTCAGTTCCACAATCGACACTATCCCTGCAATGACATCCAAGGCATCTCTTTATCATACTTAGGGATATCCAAAGGCAAGAATGATGTGACTACGAACAGTTTTTTATAATAAGTGATAGGCTTCTACATTTCTGTACTGATCAAGTTTTAGAATGTACCTTTCCTACATATATTGTGCTTAAAATATTTTGAATCATTACTGGATCAATGAAAATAGCATTTTTTACCAGCCGTGGTGGCTCATGCCTGTAATCCCAGCACTCAGGGAGATGAAGGCGAGAGGACTGCCTGAGCCCACGGGTTCGAGACCAGCCTGGGCAACACGGCGAGACCTTGTCTCTACAATAAATAACACACAGAAAATTAGCTGGGCATGGTGGTGCCTACCTATAGTTCCAGCTACTTGGAAAGCTGAAGTGGAAGGACTGCCTGAGCCCAGCAGGTCAAGGCTGAGGTGGCCATGATCGTGTCACTGTCCTCTAGCCTGGGTGACAGAATGAGACTACAACTCAAAAAAAAAAGAAAGAAAATAGCATTTTTATACTCCTTGTACATTTTTTTTTTTTTGAGTCAGAGTCTCACTTTGTCACCCAGGCTGGAGTGCAATGGCACGTCATGGTTCAGCACAGTCTCGACCTTCTTGGCTCAGGTGATCCTTCCGCCTCAGCCTCCCAAGTAGTTGAGACTACAGGCAAACATTACCATGCCCAGCTAATTTTTTGTAAAGACAAGGTCTCACTATGTTACCTAGACTGGTCTTGAAATAATGGGCTCAAGCAATCCTCCTGCCTCAGCCTCCCAAAGTGCTGGAATTACAGGTTTGAGCCACTGCACCCGCTCATCCTTATAGAAATTGTTGCTTACAGACAGTAGCGCTCATTGCCACTCAGCAGAACCACTTCATTCTTTCCATTCTTTCACTGGGCACCTTTCAGGTGCCAGGTACAGTTCTAGAAGCTGGAGATATAGCAGTAAATAAAACAAATTAAAAAAAAACTCCCGTCCTTATGATACTTACATTCCACCGGGGAGTGGAGAGAAGCAGAGACAGTTAAATTAAGTAGAATGGTAATAAGTGGAGAAAAATAAGACAGGAAAGGGGTATCGTATGTTGGCTTATGTGTGGTTTGTAATTTTGATGGTCAGAGAAGGCCTCACTGAGGTGACACTGAGTAAAGACCTAAAGGATCTGAGGGAATGAGCCAAGTTGGTAGCTGTCTATCCCAGGCAAAGGTCCCAAAGGAGGAGTATGCCTGGCACGTTCAAGGAACTGCAAACAGGCATGTGGCTGGTGGAGAGAAGGGGAGGGAAAAATAATTAAAAGATAAACCTAGAGAGGCAGCGTGAGGCACACCAAGCCAGTTTAAGGACTGTGGACTTATTTAGCATGAGATGAAGAACCTTTACTTTATGCAATGCAGTGGTATGACCCAACTTATGTTTTAAATGTATCAGTCTGACTAAGAAGTTCCTTTTTTTTGGGAGTTGGAGTCTCACTCTGTTGCCCAGGCTGGAGTTGCACTGGCATGATCATGGCCATCATAGCCTCGAACTGCTGGGCTCAGGCGATCCTTCTGTCACAGCCTTCCAAGTTGGCTAATTTTTGATTTATTGTACAGAAGAGGTCTTGCCAAGTTGCCCAGGCTGATCTAGAACTCCCGGACTCAGGCAATTCTCTCACCTCCACCTCCCAGAGTACTGGGTTTATAGGCGTGAGCCACTGTGCCTGGCCAGACTGAAAAGTTTCTGAAGAGGGAAAAGGACAGATCTGGGAAGATATTTAGGAAGCTAATGCAATAATCTAGGCCAGAAACAGTGGTGACTTGGAGCAGGGCAACAAACTTCTTTGTATTAACTTATTTTAATTGCAATACCTTCTTCTGAGGGAAGACAACTAGTCAACTCATGTCTACTATAGGACTTGGCAAGCTGTCTTATATTTATATATTTGTTTTCTTATACTCTAATATGCTTTTTACATAGTTCCTCGTCTACTGTATAAAAGTAAAGCATTAGGCCGGGTGTGGTGGTTTACACCTGTATTCCCAGCACTTTGGGAGGCCAAGACGGGAAGACTGCTTGAGTCCAGGAGTTGGCAACCAGCCTAAGGCACCACGGCAAGACCTCATCTCTACAAAAAAACAAAAATATCAGCCGGGCGTGGTGACATACACCCGTAGTCCCAGCTACCTGGGGGTGGGGGTGCTGACAAGGAAGGATCACTTGAGCCCAGGAGGCTGAGGCTGCGGTGAAGTGTGATTGTGCCACCTCATTCTAGCCTGGGTGAACGAGTGAGACCTCGACTCAAAAATAAATAAATAAATAAGCTAAAAGTAAAGTATTAGAGACTCATTAGGCAAGTAATAATGAACGACCAATTCCGGGGTAGTATAGAAACAATTCCTGTAGTGGATGATGGAACTGAACTTCTGTGGTCTGGTTGAATGCAACACATTGTTTCTGAAGTTAAATCCAAGATCAGTTCCCATTCTTACCAGGTATGTCATAAGGAGGTAGTTTAAGAACAAAGATCCCTCCAGAAGCAGATGGTAGAACAAACAGAGCCTCCCCATCACTGCTAAGCCAGGCTGCACAGGCGGTAGAATTAGGGGATAGTCCAGGTATTGCTGGAATTAACTGACAGTTGCCAGGATCCCTGAAATCAACTTTTCCAAAGTCAGTGAATATTGACTGCATCTGGCTTTCAAAGACCAAATCCTGTGGAGTAATTAAAGAGAAAAATCTGTTAAATCAAAATAAGCTGAATTTTGCTCAGTTCCTCTTAACTGCTAAAAACGCTTTTACGGTAAAAATTTTCAAGCTTTAAGAAGGAAGCTGTTCAGCCGGGCTTGGTGGCTCAGCCTGTAATCCCGCGCTTTGGGAGGCTGAGGTGAGTGGACTGCCTGAGCCCGTGGGTTTGAGACCCCCCTGGGCAGGCGAGACCTCATCTCCACAATAAATCAAAAAATTAGCCGGGCGTGGTAGCATGCGCCTGTAATTCCGCTACTCAGAAGGCTGAGGCGGAAGGATCGCCAGAGCCCGGCAGGTCAAGGCTGCGGTGGCCAGGAGCAGTCACTGCACTCCAGTCTGGGCGACAGAGTAAGACTCCAACACTAAAAAAAATTAAAAAAAAGAAGGAAGCTGTTCTTTTTTTGGGGGGGAGTCAGAGTCTCACTCTGTCACCCAGACTGGAGTATAGTAGCACACTCATAGCTACCGCAGCCATGACCTCCTGGGCTCAGGTGATCCATCCATTTCAGACTTTTTTTTTGAGTTGGAGTCTCACTCTTTTGCTCAGGCTGGAGTGCAGTGGCACACACGCTCACAGCCACCCCAGGGTAGACCTGCTGGGGTCCGGTGATCCTTCTGCCTCAGCCTTCCAAGTAGCCGGAACTACAGACACACACCACCATCCCCTGCTATTTTTTATTTTATTGTAGAGATGAGGTCTCACCAGGGTGTCCGGGCGGGTCATGAACATCTCAGACTTTTAAGTAGCTGGAACCACAGGTGTGGCACCACCATGCTAGGCTAATTTTCTTAATTTATTGTAAGAGATGAGATCTTGCCAAGGCTGGTTTTGAACCCCTGGGTTTAGGCAGTCCTCTTGCCTCTGCCTCCCAAAGTGCTGGGATTGCAGGTGTGAGCCACCAAACCCAGCCAGAAAGCATTTTTTCTTTTAAAAAAAGAAAATTATTTCTTCAACTTAAAATGTGTATCTGATCATTTAAAGTGGTAACTAGCAAAGTATACTTGGTGAGGGATAACAAGAATCGAAATTTCCTTCAATTCTGAAGGATACTACTCAACCACTAAACTTGTGACAATCAGAGTAATTTGGGAAATAGAAGCTATTACATGTAACCAACTTACACTCCTATACATCCGGGAAGGATGTGGTAAAAGTAACCTGTGCACTGTTTGATTGGTTATTATCAAGATGACCACATGGTTCTGAGTCTCAGAGATATGAACTCCTCCAGGGAAGACACTGCAATTTGGGAATTTTAGGCGAACTGCATTATTCAAGAGATTTATGTCGAGTGACTCCTCTGTTAGTTCCAATGCATCTCCAGAGGTCTTCCTGTGAAAAAAAGAGACATTTGTTCAAAAAGTGTATGCTTTTCTTTCTTATTGGTGGACTGAAATATAGGAGAACAGCATCCAAGTAAACTTTCCAAATTTGAAAATTCTGGATCGACAGATTCAGACTATTTTTACAATCTAAATTATCACATTAATGTAGGTTTATAAAACACAGCATGACAAAATTCAAGTCTCATTATGATTCTGCTAAATGGAGGCATTCCAAACTTTATTGGCATCTGTAGTCTCAGCTACTCAGGGGCTATGACGGGAGGGTCACTTGAGCCCAGAAGTCTGAGGCTGCAGTAAGCTATGATCAGACCACAGCATAACAGCCTGGGTAACAGAGAGAGACCTTGTCTCTAGACATTTTTTTTTTTTTTTAGTTGGAGTCTCACTCCTTCACCCAGGCTGGAGTGCAGTGGCATGCACGCTCATGGCCATCCCAGCGTCGACCTGCTGGGCTCCAGTGATCCTTCCGCCTAAGCCTTCCAAGTAGCCGGAACTCCAGGCGTGCACTACCACACCCAGCTATTTTTTATTTATTGTAGAGATAAAGTCTTGCCAAGTTGCCTGGGCCGGTCTCGAACCCACAGGACTCAGGCAATTCACTCACTTCGGCCTCCCAAAGTGCTGGGATTACAGGCTGAGCCACCGAGCCCGGTCAACATTTTCATTTTTGTTTTTAAAGACAATATTCAATGCAGTTCTATCTTACTATAAAGAAAATTAAGCCGGATGCGGCTGACACCTATAATCCCAGCACTTTGGGAGGCCGAGGTGAGAGGATTGCCTGAGCCCATGGGTTTAAGACCAGCCGGGCAACTTGGCGAGACCACATCCTACAAAATTAAAAAAAAAAATTAGCTGGATGTGGTGGTGCATGCCTGTAGTTCCAGCTACAGGAAAGGCTGAGGTGGAAGGATCGCCTGAGCCCAGCAGGTCGAGGCTGCGGTGGCTGTGAGCGGGCTACTGTCCTCCAGCCTAGGCGACAGATGAGACTCCGACTCAGAAAGTCTCAAAAGAAAAAAAATTGTGGGTATTTCCCCTTTCCATTACTTCTTAACTTGAAATAGTACAAAAGAATAACGATTTTCTGGTTTTTCCCCTTACAGTTATGTGTGTGTGAGGGGTAGTATTTCTTTTTTTTTTTTTTTGAGTTGGAGTCTCACTCTGTCACCCAAGGTGGAGGGCAATGGTACACTCACAGCCACCGCAGCCTCGACCTGCTGGGCTCAGGTGATCCTTCTGCCTCAGCCTTTCAAGTAGCTGGAACTACAGGCATGTGCCACTATGCCCAGCTAATTTTTTTTTTTAATTTATTGTAGAGATGAGGTCTCACCAAGTTGCCCAGGCTGTTCTCGAACCCATGGGCTCAGGCAATCCTCTCACCTCGGCCTCCCAAAGTGCTGGGATTATAGGCATGAGCCACAGCACCTGGCCAGTATTTCTTACTAAATAAATATTTTGTTTGTTTTTTTTTTTGAGTCAGGGTCTCTGCTGCCCAGGTTGGAGTGCAGTGGTATGATCCCAGCTCACTACAGTCTCAACTTCCTGGGCTCAGACAATCCTTTCGCTCAGGCTGGTCTTGAACCCCTGGGCTCAGGTAATCCTCTTGCCTCGGCCTCCCAAAGTGCTGGGATTACAGGCTTGAGCGGTCAAGCAATTAAAAAAAAAAAAATTAGCTAGACATGGTGTCATGTGCCTATAATCCTAATTGGGAGTGGGAGGTGGGAGGATCTCTTGGACCCAGAGTTTGAGGCTGTTATGAGTTATGATCATGCCACTGCACTCCAGCTTGGGTGACTGAGTAAAAATTTATCTCTGAAAAAATAAAAAATAGGACAGGTGCAATGCCTCAAGCCTGCAATCCCAGCAATTTGGGAGGCCGAGGCGAGTGGATTGCCTGAGCCTGTGGGTTCGAGACCAGCCTGGGTAACATGGTGAGACCTTGTCTCTACAATAAATTTTTTAAAAAATTAGCCAGGTGTGGTAGTGTGCACCTGTAGTTCTGGTTACTTGGAAGGTGGAAGGATCGTCTGAGTCCAGCAGGTTGACATTGGGGTGGCCATGAGCGTGCCACTGCACTCCAGCCTGGGTAACGAAGTGAGATTCTGACTCAAAAGAAAAAATAAAAATAAAAAATAAAGGCCAGGCTCGGTGGCTCAGCCTGTCATTCCAGCATTTTGGGAGCTTGTGAGTTTGAGACCAGCCCAGGCAACTTGGCGGGACCTCATCTCTACAATAAATTTTTTAAAAAAATTAGCTGGGTGTGGTAGCGCGCTTGTAGTTCTGGCTACTTTGAAGGCTGAGATGAAAGGATTGCCAGAGCCCAACAGGGCGACGCTCAGGTGGCCATGAGCGTGCCACTGCATTCTAGCCTGGGCGATGGAGTGAGACTCCAATTCAAACAAACAATCAAATAAATAAAATGCATGAAAACTTTAAAAAGAGCTGTATTGAAGCTCAATGTGCAACAGAGAAGACAAAGCATTTTGCCTAAGGTCATTAGTTCTGACTTCAAATCCAGACTAAAACTTTTAAAAAGCCCTCTGTCCCTTGTGCCTAGCTTTTACCCATTCCAGAAACTCATTTCATCTTACTCTAAGGAAGAGATCTCTTTTGGCTTCCAAGTATCTGTCACCTTTGAAAATCAATGGCACATATTTGCTTGTGCATATCCGTCACTCGGCAGATGTGATCTATCAAATCCTGTTGCTTTCCTCTTCCTGACACTGCTCCTTCCTTTTCACTTCTACCATTAACCTCGCCACTCCCTTTTGGACAACTGCAGGCTTATCCTTTTTTTTTTGGAGTTGGAGTCTCACTCTGTCGCCCAGACTGAAGTGCAGTGGCTGCTCCCGGCCACCACAGCCTCGACCTGCTAGGCTCCAAAGAGTCTTCCGCCTCAGCCTTCCAAGTAGCTGGAACTACAGGCACGTGCTACCATGCCCGGCTAATTTTTTGATTTTTATTGTAGAGATGAGGTCTCGCCAAGTTGCCCAGGCGGGTCTCGAACCCGCAGGCTCAGGCAATTCACTCACCTTGACCTCCCAAAGCGCGGGATTACAGGCTGAGCCACCGAGCCCAGTCAGGCTTGTCCTTGGTGCTCACTTCTCAGCAGTACCAGATGATACTTAGTGACTATCTAAGGAGGCTTCTCTGACTCACATCTATCTCAGAATGATGAAAACGAACTCCCGTGCGGCAAAACTCAAGATTAAAATTTTAACCAATATGTCGTTTTTCCATAACTTCTAGCTCCTAGTTTTATCCCCTCTGCTTCTCTCAAGTAAACATATTCTTCAAAAGCGTCTTTTTTTTTTTTTGAGTTGGAGTCTCACTCTGTCGCCCAGACTGGAGTGCAGTGGCCGCTTCCGGCCACCGCAGCCTCGACCTGCTGGGCTCCGGCGATCCTTCTGCCTCAGGCTTCCAAGTAGCCGGAATTACAGCCTTCCAAGTAGCCTTCCAAGTAGCCGGAATTTTGAGCCGAGCTCGGCTCAAAAGCGTCTATTAAAATTGTCCTGACCAGCTGGGCATGGTGGTTCACACCTACTGTCTCAGCACTTGGGAAGGCCGAGGCGAGAGAATTGCCTGAGCCCAGGGGTCCAAGACCAGCCTGGGCAACCTGGTGAGACCTCATCTCTACAATAAATCAAAAAATTAGCTGGGCATGGTGGCATGCACTTGTAGTTCCAGCTACTTAGAAGACTGAGGTGGTGGAAGGCTGAGGCAGAAGAATCGCTGGAGCCCAGCAGGTCGAGGCTGCGGTGGCTGGCAGCGGCCACTGCACTCCAGTCTGGGCAACAGAGTAAGACTCCAACTCAAAAAAAAAAAAAAAAGCCAGGCTCGGTGGCTCAGCCTGTAATCTCATGCCTTTGGGAGGGCTGAGGTGAGTGGATTGCCTGAGCCCGCGGTTCGAGACCCACCTGGGCAGGGAGACCTCATCTCTGCAATAAATCAAAAAACCAGCAGGGCGTGGTAGCGCATGCCTGTAATTCCAGCTACTTGGAAGGCTGAGGTGGAAGGATTGCTGGAGCCCAGCAGGTTGAGGCTGCGGTGGCTGGGAGCGGCCACTGCACTCCAGTCTGGGTGACAGAGTGAGACTCCAACTCAAATAAATAAATAAATAAATAAAATAAATAAATCCTGCTTAAAAAAAAGAGCTGTTCTATCCTCAGAACTCCTCCCCTCTTCTCTCCTGAACCTCACTCATCCAGAGGCTTTTGTATTACTACTGAAGTAGTTCCTGACAAGGTCACCAACATCCTCCATGGCTCCATGGAGCCATCAATGGTCAATATTCACTTCTCATCTTTCCTGATTTTATGCAGCCTTTGACTAATTTTTCCTCTCCTCCTTTTTGAAATATTTCCCTTAGCTTCTGGGACACCACTCTACTCAACGATGCTTTAGTAGCTACTCCCTCTTGGGCTTTTTCACTGGTTCATTTTCCTAACTGTTGAAGTATCCCAGGGTTCTGTCCTCAGACCTCTCTGCACAAGTTATTCTCAACTGGGGGTAAACCAGCCTTACTCCCCAAGGGTATTCAGCAATATCTAAAAACGTTTGATTCTTATGATTGGAGTGAGGGTGTGGGTGTGCTCTTGGTATGTAGTAGGTAGAGGCCAGGGATGCTGCTCAACACCCCACAGGTTCAGGACAGCCCCCCACAGTGAAGACTTACACAGCCCAAAATGCCAACAGTGTAGAAGTTTAAAAAAATTCTGACTTATTCTCATTCTTTGGCTGATCTCACTCAGCAGAACAGCTTAAAATGCCATCTCATCTAATGCCAACGATTTCCAAATCTGCATCTTCAGCCTAACTCCTCCCTGAACTCCTGATTAATACTGCAACACTTTCAGTTGGATATCTAGCAGGCATCTCGAATCAAACCTGTTCAAAACAGAATTCCTGGATCTGCCAAACCCAGCAAACAAACAAAATACTCATACACTTTTTCCATCACAATGAACAGCATCTCTAGAATTTCCAGTTGCTCAAGTAAAAAACTGAGGATCACCCTTGACTCTTCTCTTTCTATATACTCTCCATCTGATGCAATAGGAATTCTAACAAATTTACCTTGAAAACATATCCACAATCAGAACATTTCTCACTTCCTCGATTAACCCTGGTCTAAGTCACCAACGTCTCTTGTCTGGATTGTGGATTGTGGCACCAGTCTCCCAGTTGGTCTCGCTGCTCCCACTCTTTCCCCCATTATACTCTATTCTCAACACAGCAGCCATAGCAATCCTTTAAAAAACACAGATCTTGAGCCAGGCTCAGTGGTTCTGCCTGTAATAGTATGACCTCCATGAGAACAAGGACTTTGTATTGTCCCTACTATATTCCAAGTTCCTAAACATGAACTGAAACATATTAGGCATGCAAAAATACTTCTTTGAGAGGCTGAGGCAAGTGGATTGCCAGAGTCCGAGGGTTCCAGACCAGCCCGGACAACTTGGCGAGACCTTGTCTCTACAATAAATCAATAATTAGCCAGGCATGGTAGCTTGCGTTTATAGTTCTGGCTACTCAGAAGGCTGAGATGGAAGGATCATCGGATCCCAGTAGGTTGACGCTGGGTAGCCATAAGTGTGCCACTGCACTCCAGCCTGGGCAACAGAGTGAGACTCCAACTTAAAAAAACCAAAACCGAAACAAAAAAACACAGTTCTTGGATCATGTCATTCCTCCACTTAAACCCTCCAATGGCTTCTTCCATATCACTCACAGCAAAAGTCAAAGCCTTCAAGAAGCCAACAAAGTCCTGATCAGGCCCTCAGCTATCTCTTCTTCACTATTCTACCATTTGTTGACTCAGATCATATGCTTGACGAGGCTTCCTTCTTAAGTCCCTTCTCTTCTATGATCCTACCCTCTCCTGGTTTTCCTCCCATGTGGCCCCTTGCCATTTTTTGAAGACAAAACAAACAAGCTCCTGTCTCAGGATTCTTTGTATTTTTTGTTCCTTTATCTTGGAAGTCTCTACCAGGAATGCTCATCTCCCAGATATCTTTTCTTCTTCTGCACAAATGTCAACTTATCAGTGAGTCTTGCCTAATCTTTCTATATAAAATGTCAACTGCCGTGGCATTTCTCTTCCCTCTTACCTGCTTCCCTGTCCTCTATTCCATTTATCACCTGACAAACGATCTTTTCTTTTTTTTTTTTTTTTTGGTTGTTGCTATTACCCGTCTCCCTCCATGAGAGTAAGGACTTTGTCATGTCCCTGCTATATTCCCAGTTCCTAAAAATGAACTGTAACATATTGGGCATGGTGGTTCACGCCTGTAATCCCAACACTTTGGGAGACAGAGGTGAGAGGATGCTTGAACCTAGTGTTCAAGACCAGCCTGGGCAACCTGGCAAGACCTTGTCTATAATAAATTAAAAAATCAGCCAGGCATGGTGGTGTGCACTTGTGGTTCCAGCTACTTGGAAGGCTGAGATGGAAGGATCATCTAAGCCCAGCAGATAGCGGTTGCAGTGGCCATGAACATGCCACTGCACTACAGGCTGGGTGACAGAGAGAGAACAGATTCAAAATAAGTAAATAAAATCTGTATCTCTAACATAACTTCAGTGCCCACTTGACATTTCCAAAGGGCTACTGCCCCAGTACTTCAAATTTAGTATGTCCAAAATAATTATTCAATAGAATTCGAGAATATTATACTACGTGACATAAGCCAGGCAAAAAAAAAAAATAATTCACACCTCTCCAAAATCCATCTTCTTTTTTTGAGTTGGAGTCTCACTCTGTCACTCAGTCTGGAGTGCAGTGGCCACTCCCTCGACCCGCTGGGCTCTGGCGATTCTTCTACCTCAGCCTTCCAAGTAGCCGGAATTACAGGCGCGTGCTACCACGCCCGGCTGATTTTTGATTTATTGTAGAGATGAGGTCTCGCTGCCCAGGCAGGTCTCGAACCCGTGGGCTCAGGCAATCCACTCACCTCAGCCTCCCAAAGGCGCAGGATTACAGGCTGAGCCACCGAGCCCGGCAAATCTACCTTCTAAATGTCATCTGACCCCACCTACTTCTCTTTTTCTAGTCATTCCCACAACTGAGCCACCAGCATCCCTTTCTTGCTTGGGCCACCATAAAAACAAATTGTTTTTCAAATTATGCCCATCCAACCCAAATCCTACTTTCCACAAAGTCGATGGATCTTCCAAAAATGCAATTGTGGGGCAAACACCCTGGGTCCCCTCCCAATCTGAGAGCTTTTCTGTCTTTTCAGTAAATCCTGCTTTCTCAACTTTTAAAAAATAAAAATAGGCCGGGCTTGGTGGCTCAGCCTGTAATCCCAGCACTTTGGGAGGTCGAGGTGAGTGGACTGCCTGCGCCCGCAGGTTCAAGACCCACCAGGCAACTTGGCGAGACCTCATCTCTACAATAAATCAAAAAATTACCTGGGTGTGGTAGCGCGTGCCTGTAGTTCCAGCTACTTGGAAGGCTGAGGTGGGAGGATCGCTGGAGCCCAGAGGTCGAGGCTGCAGAGGCCGGGAGCGTGCTACTGCACTCCAGTCTGGGCGACAGAGTGAGACTCCAACTCAAAAAATAAAATAAAATAAAATAAAAATAAAAATGCAAGTGTGATCAGGTCAGTGACTCTTTAAAAACAATGCAATGGGTCAGGCATGGTGGTTCACGCTGGTAATCCCAGCATACTGTGAGGATGAGGCAGGAGAATTGCTTGAGGCCAGGAGTTCGAGACTACCCTGGGAAACAAAGCAAGACCTCATCTCTACAAAGAAAACAACAACAAAACTCCCAAAAACCTCATCCAATGGTTGCTGAATGGATGGGTCCCTCTTGGTCTCAGTCCTGCCTGCCTTTCTAGCCTCAGCATCTCCTATATCACTTTCTGTTTTACCCACTATACTTAAGCCACAGAGATCTTGGTCAGTTCCAAACCTGCCAAGTGTTTTACACATCATGGACTTTGTATACCTTGTGCATACCTTTGTTACCTTGCTTGCTTAACTGCTCTCTGCCCCACTCTCCTATGCCTGGCTAACTTTTCATCCTTCAAATCTCAGGATAACCATAAATTCCTTAAAGCCCTTCCCTGCCACACTAGTAACTTGATCTTCCCATTAGCCTCTCATAGCCCCTATACTTCTCCTCCAAGGCAAGTATGAAAAGTTGTGTTTATACAGCTGTGTTGTGTTCATTAGTTTAATGTCTGTTTCTTCCATAAAACTGCCCCATGAAAAGCGAGTTTACATCTATTCTTAAGCTGCTACAACATCTTGCATGATAAAAATAGTGGTTGTTTTCGTTCATCATTTTAACCCATTACTTAGCACGATGCCTGACTTTGGGAACTGCGACGAAAATCCATACATCAAACCTTACCTTCGGGGGTGGGGAGGTTTGGCGAACCACAGCACTTACCAATGAATGAACCTGTTTCTGGTGACGGAGAACAACTTGCCACTTTCCAAATAGTAGAAGCCTCCCGCGCTCTCATTGTATTTTACGGCGCCAGGCACAGCACTTGCAGTCCCTGCAAAATGAACGTGGTCAGCCCGCACACGTGGTTCTCTGGAGATGACAGGGACTCAGGTGCCGAGAAAGCAGAAGGCGACAGACTGACAAGCCGTACAAACAAAAGAGGGAGACATCGGCTACCAAGGAAGGTCCGATCCAGGGGCCACAGGCATGTGGACTTAGGAGGATAAATCAAGGGGTGACACAGACCCAGGGGCCCGTGGGAGGAGCCCGAGGGGAAGGATCGGAACGCGCCCTCCCTGGCCACCGCCATACCATCGCCGCAGACTGTGAATTCCCGAAAGTGCCTCGGCCTTTCGCGCTCGGCTCCGCTTATCTCCACGAAACTCCGATCCAGGGATCCCGCCGCCGCCATCTTCCCGCCGTCGCCGCGATGGCCGACGGGAAACGGCTAGGGCCGCGCGCCTGCCGTCACTTCCGGGGCGGGGCGGGCGGACCGGCGGAGCGCGGAAGCCAGCGGGGGAGGAGGAGAAAGGCGGGTCTGCCCTTTCGTTGCGGGGCTTCCGCCGGGAGAATGAGGATGAGCAGAGAGAAAGCCAGAAGGGAAAGGGCAAGGGGATGCCGGTGGCGTCTGCGCGTCCCTCCGCGCGGCCGGCTGGAACGCCCCCAGGGGACGGTGGCCCGTTCCCGGCGGCCTCGGGGCAGGGGGCGGGGCCGGGCGTGTTGCTATTTTGAAAAGGCCGGAGCGGCGGGCTCCCGGGGCAGGGCGGAGTCCGCGAGCCCGGCCGCTCCGTGTCCCCTGAGGGTCTCGGGTGTGCGGTCACCCCTCCCTCCATCAACGCGTCCGTCTGAGTTCGAAGGATTGCCTGATCTCTCCGCCGGATCTCCCTTTCTTCACCCTTCACCGACCCGTGGGGTGTACAGGAAGAAAAGCCTTTTGTTTGGGCGTGTGTGTGTGTTTTCGAGGGACTGTATTTGTGTGTTCTTGTGTAATAAGCATAATCATGTGTTCAATTAAATGTTCATTCTGCAACCTGTTGACGTTACCTAAGTGCTACTCCCTTGCATACGTGAAAGGAGTTTGCCTTCCCATCCGCATCTCGCTCTTGGCTGTCAATGCAGTGAGGGCCCAGGGTGGATGTTTAGAAGATTTTGTGGGAGTAGATGCTCAAAATTAAGGAAAATGCTAATCTCTAGGGGGAAAGATTTTGTTCCTTACTGATAGTCAACACTTGTTAAGCACTTCTGTCACCTTATTATCAGTGACCACAGCCATTTTCTGTCATTCTGTTTCATTCATCCTATTCCGACCATCGTCCCCTATCTTTCCACCTCGCTCCCTCTGGGACACCTACTCCAGCAATGCAGTCCCCTCGTTCCACCTGCAGACCATTGTTCTACAGCTTTTTCGCTGTCCGTCATTTCTTGGGTTTCCTTGTCCTTGAATTCCATTAAGTTACTCCCTTGCCTATCTCTCTTCATTATACTCTGGTAAAAACTCCAAATTTGATTAAATTCAAATCTGTATCTGAGCATGACTGAAGAAAACTATACACCCACGCTAAATGTCTCTCTAGCTTCATCAGGACCATAAACTTTGAGTGGGCCTGTAATACTGCCCAGCAAACACACTGTATTTTCCTTGTCTGTTTACTGTCTTAAATGAATATTTCATAACTCCTCCAACACCCGCTCCCTTATCCTCACTCAGCTTACTTCTTCACTTAGGAAATTAAAGCAATTAAAAGAGAAGTTCCAGCCAGGGGCAGTGGCTCATGCTTATAATCCCAGCACTTTGGGAAGCTGAGGTGAGAGGATTGCCAGAGTCCAAGGATTCGAGACCAGCCTGGGCAACTTGGTGAGATCTCATCTCTACAATAAATAAAAAATTAGCCGCGTGTAGTGGCACATGCCTATTGTTCCAGCTACCTGGACAGCTGAGGCGGAAGGTTCGCCTGAATCAACAGGTCGAGGCTGTGGTGGCCCTGAGCAGTGAGCCACTGCACTCCAGCCTGGGTGACAGAGTGAGACTCCGACTCAAAAGAAAAAAGAGAACTTCTCTGCTGCTATGACATCTGTACACCTACCAGCATCTGCACCCACATACTTTATCTTCCCTTCCTGTTACTATAAACTGAACTGTCTCTGAGTTTGTAGAGAGACAACCTATTTACTTAGTTTGCCTGTTCAAGGACATTATTCCAGCAATTCAATTCTCTCTCCTGCATTTTCAGTTTTTTCCCTTTTTGCTGAGTTGTTCCTCTAAATATACAAACACACCGTTATTTCTTCGTCCCACCACAAGTCCTCATCTGACCTTCACTCTCTGCAACTACTACCCCACGTTTCTACTCCTCCCCCACAGCAAAATTCCAGAGCATTCTAATTCCTTTTCTCTAATTTTCCTGTAAGGCCACTTTTATTGGACTTTTGCTCCTAGTGTCTTGCTGAAACTGCTTTTTTCAGAGTTACCAGTGACGTGCACATTACCCTATCTAATACTGAACTGTTATTTCTAAACTTGACTGCCTGCAGAATTTGATTGATCCTTCTTGGAAACACTTTTTTTGCATGGCATGCAGTACACCAAGCTCTTGATTTCCACCTATTTCACTCACTGTTCCTTTTTGGACTCCTTTCCTAGTGCTCCTCTTTCTCCCATGCTCTTGATATTGGAGTGCCCCAGAACTCAGTTCTTGGTCTTCTTTTCTGTCTACATACACTCTCCTGAGGATCTCATCACAGTCTTCTGGCTTTAAGTACTAGATTGCTATATGCTGATAATTCCCAAATGTGTATCTCCAGTCCAAACCTCTCTTTCCCCTAAACTCCAGGACTATGTATGCAACAACCTTATTTTGTATCTTAGATGTATCATCTAAAATGGAAGCCCTGATATGTTTAAAACAAGCCCTAATGTCTCTGCCCGCACTTACTCTCCCCATCTCAGCTACCAGCACCCTTCCAATTCTCAAGCCAAAATCCTGGGAGTCATCTCTGAGTCCTCTGTTCTCTCGTCTTCATCCAATCAGTCAGGAAATCCTATTGCTTATACCCTTCAAAATACGTGGTTATCGAAGTTATAACAGATCATGATACAATATTATCATGACACAGCAGTGTGTGACACACTATAGTTGAGAGGACGGTTGGAAGACTGATTATTTCCAAATGTGTATCTATAGGTCAGACCTCTTTCCTGAGTTTTCAGTCTTTGGATTCAACTGCTTCCCTGACATCGCTTGGATTTCCCACAGGCGTCTCAAATCAACGTATCCAAAACTGAACTAATGTTACCCTTCTCTCTGCTCTCACATGTATTCTGTGTCATCACTTGTGATCCATCCAGAAATATAGAACTTACCCTGGATTTTTCTCTCTTAGCTCCCAACATCCAAATCTCTTGTATCAATATGGCAGATTAAAGATGGCCACACATTCTTTGACATTCTTCCATTGAGAGGTGCAGACTTTGTCCTGACCCTCAAATCAGGAGGACTCTGTGACTGTGGTAAACAAGAGTATAGCAAAAGTGACTCTGGGCCGGTCTCAGTGGCTCAGCCTGTAATTCCAGCACTTTGAGGCCAAAGTGAGTGGATGGCCTGAGCCTGTGGGTTCGAGACCAGCTGGGGCAACTTGGCAAGTCTCTACAATAAATCAGTTCGGGCTTGGTGGCTCAACCTGTAATCCACGCTTTGGGAGGCTGAGATGAGTGGATTGCCTGAGTCTGCGGGTTCGAGACCCGCCTGGGCAACTTGGCGAGACCTCATCTCTACAAAAAAAAAAAATTAGCCGGGTGTGGTAGCGAGCGCCTGTAGTTCCAGCTACATGGAAGGCTGAGGCTGAAGGATCGCCGGAGCCCAGCAGGTCGAGGCTGCGGTGGCCGGGAGCAGCCACTGCACTCCAGTCTGGGCGACGGAGTGAGACTCCAACTCAAAAGAAAAGAAAAAGAAAAAAAAATCAAAAATTAGCCAGGCACAGTAGCGCGTGCCTGTATTTCCGGCTACTTGGAAGGCTGAGGCGGAAGGATTGTATGAACCCAGCCGGTTGTCGTTGGGGTGGTAGTGAGCGTGCCCCTGCACTCCAGCCTGGGTGACAGGGTGAGACTTCGACTCAAAAAAAAAGTGACTCTGTGCCAGACTAGACTTACAGGAGTCCTCCTTCTCTCTTGGAATGCTGATTGGAGGGAAGGCCAGCTGCCCAGTAAGGAATTTGCCTACCCCTGGGGACATCTGGAGAGATTGCAGAGAGAGACCACACACAGAGACTCTGCCTGTCTGAACCGATGGCTGACCGGTGGGTCCCCAGGCCCCAGATCTATTGAAGAGCACAAATGAGTCACTACCACTGAGCCCTGTCCACACTGCAGATTCACGAGCTAAATGCATTATTGCTATTTTTTTTTTTTTTTGAGTTGGAGTCTCACTCTGTCGCCCAGACTGGAGTGCAGTGGCCGCTCCTGGCCACCGCAGCCTCAACCTGCTGGGCTCCGGCGATCCTTCCGCCTCAGCCTTCCGAGTAGCCGGAATTACAGGCAAGCGCTACCACACCCGGCTGATTTTTTGATTTATTGCAGAGATGAGGTCTCGCTGCCCAGGCGGGTCTCGAACCCGCGGGCTCAGGCAATCCACTCACCTCAGCCTCCCAAAGGCGTGGGATTACAGGCTGAGCCACCGAGCCCGGCTACATTATTGCTATTTTAAGCTACTAAGTTTTGGGGTAGTGTGTTTGGCAGCCATAGATCCCAGGAGCATTTTTTTTTTTCCATTCTCACTTTTCTCACAGCCTTCCACATGACATTCTTAGATCACTGAGAAAAGACAACCCTCTCATTGATCTTATTCAACTCTTGCTCTCCCTGCCTCTCCATTGTACAAATAAACTGCTAGGTAAATGTTCCCAAACATCATTTATACTACTGTGTTTATTCTTAAGAGCTTTCCAGGGCTCCTTGCCCTGACTTTCAAGGTCTTTCTCCCTATTCAACTTATTTCCCTTGGAATTCCTGAACTCCTTGAATGAGAAACACTTATTTTGTCCCAGTCATCTACTGCCTTTTTTAAATTGTGGGAGTCCTACATTGAGTCCACGTGGGATTTAGTCATATCTGGGTACATGTGTCAAATTAGTGAGATGGGCATGCTGGAGATGGAGATTTACTTTCAAGGGGACTGAAAGAGTCTTGGGGGACAATTTTGCTTCAGGGGAAAAGGAACCCTGTAGCCATTCTACACTGTAGGACTTAGCAGAGTGGAGGGATCATTCTGAGGACATGTGATCTGCCTTTCCCACCAGCTGTCCCTGGACCGCCATCGAAGGTCTATGGAGAGCAGAGTGGAAGACAAGAGAAAAAAAAGACCAAGTTCACTGCAAACTGGGGGCACCCAAGTACTGCATTGAGATTGCTCTAGCAGAGTGCACACAAAAAGAAGGGAGCTGGCCACTACTCCCCCTTTGCAAATGACCCCAGGGTGCTTTTGCCTATTTAAAGTCTCTAGCAGGCTGATGCAGTGGCTCACGCCTATAATCCCAGTCACTTTGGGAGGCCAAGGTGGGAGACTGCTTGAATCCAGGAGGTCAAAACCAGCCTGGGCAACATAACGAGACCTTGTTGCTACAAAAAAATTTTAAAATATTAGCATGGTGGCGCATCCCTGTAGTCCTAGCTACTTGGGAGGCTGAGGTGGAAGGATTGCCTGAACCCAGGAGGTTGAGGCTGCGGTGAGCACGATCATGACACTGCACTCCAGCCTGGGTGACAGAGTGAGATTTCATCTAAAAAACAAAAAAAAAAGCCGGGCTCGGTGGCTCAGCCTGTAATCCCGCGCCTTTGGGAGGCTGAGGTGAGTGGATTGCCTGAGCCCACGGGTTCGAGACCCGCCTGGGCACCGAGACCTCATCTCCACAATAAATCAAAAAAATCAGCTGGGCGTGGTAGTGCATGCCTGTAATTCCGGCTACTTGGAAAGCTGAGGCGGAAGGATCGCTGGAGCCCAGCAGGTCGAGGCTGCGGTGGCCGGAGCGGCCACTGAGCTCCAGTCTGGGCGACAGAGTGAGACTCCAACTCAAAAAAAAAAAGACACACACACACACACACACACACAAAGAATAAAACCTCCAGCACACTGGAAGGAAGAGTGCCTTCTGGAAATCTGTGGTGGCCAAAGGGGTGAGGTCAGTATCTGGCAAGGACTGATGTTCAGTAGAGCCGGGGTGGTTTCCCAGGAGACTAGAGCCCGGCCATCACAGCAATTCCTACCTAGTCAAATTACCTAGATTGCTTAGAATAGGATTGTTTCTAAAGAAGATTACTTCATGAACACAGACTCCCAGGAATGTTTGCAGGACTCTTTAGCAGAAACTGTAGCTGCCTGAGTAGGTAGGAGCAGAAGTTAGTGGAATTTGTTCATACTTTTTTTTTTTGAGTTGGAGTCTCCGTCGTCCAGGCTGGAGTACAGTGGCATGCTCACGGCCGCCCCAGTGTTGACCTGCTGGGCTCCAGCGATCCTTCCTTCCTTCTCAGCCTTCCAAGTAGCCAGAACTACAGGTGCATGCTACCATGCCCAGCTGATTTTTGATTTATTATAGAGACGAGGCCTCACCAAGTTGCCCGGGCTGGTCTCAAACCCACAAACTCACGCAATCCACTTGCCTTGGCCTCCCAAAGTGCTGGAATTACAGGCTGAGCCACTGAGCCTGGCCTGTTATTTTGAAACAGCTTTAAGATATAATTTGCATATCATCAAATTCACTCCTCTAAAGTACTCAGTTTAGTGGTTTTAGTACATTCCAATAGGTCTGCAGTCATCATCAAGTCTAATGTTAGAATATTTGTATTATCCTCCAAAGAGCCCATGCCTGTGAGCAGTCACCTGCCACTGCTCCTCAGCCCCTGCCCCTGGAAACCACCTGGTTATCTACTTTATGTTTCCATGGATTTGCCTATTCTGAACATTTCATATCAATAGAATCATACAACGTGGTCATTTGTGTCTGACTTCTTAGCGTCTTGTTTCAAGGTTCATTCCATGTTGCAGCATGAATCAGTATTTAATTCCTTTTTATGGACTGAATGCTATTCCATCATATGGATATATTACATATTATGTATCCATTCATCAGCTATTGGACATTTTATTGGTTTCCACTTTTGGTTATAAGTGTTTATAAATATTAATATTATTGGTATTATTACAGAATAACATAATAATGTTGCTATTAGCATATATATTTATGTAAAAAATGTTTAACCCAGATTGTGATAGGCAGAATAATGCCCCTCTAAGATGTCTACATCCTAATTCTTGAACTCTCTGATTGTGTTACCTTACATGACAAAAGGGACTTTGCACATGTGCTTAAGACCTAGAAGTGGGTAAGATTATCCTGGGTTATATAGGTAGGCCAGTCTAATCACATAATCCTTAAAAGCAGAGGATGTTTCCCTGCTGAGGTCAGAAAGAGAGATGTGAAGATGGAAAAAACATCAGAGATATGTGACAATGCTGACATTTAAGATAGAGAAAAGTGGCCATGAGCCAAGGAATGCAGCCAACCTCTAGAAGCTGAAAAAGGCACAGATACGGATTTTCTCCAAGAGCCTGCTGATATCTTGACTTCTGCCCTTAGTGCAAGGAGCTGCCTTTGCCTGCAGTTATGCTCCCTGCATTCAGTGATGGGTCAGTGTGGAAGTATAGAGTTGCGGCCCTTTTGCCTTGACCTAGAACAAACTCTGAAGGACCATCTCAACTCCAGAGCACCGTGCAAGATTGGCTGAGACCTCTGTTGCAACTCATTGTAGTTCAACTTCTCTCTCTGCCCAGTCATGCTCCCTCGATCCCGTAGATATACTGGTCCGAGAGCATTCCCCAATAAACCTCCTGCATGCAAATCTCTGCCTCCGAGTCTGTTTTCTGGGGATTCCAGTGTGACACACACATACACATATGTATGCACATGCACATACACACATCACATCTTATATAAGGATGGGCAGTCAGCAGAGAACCAGTAAGGAAAAAGAATTTGAAAGAGAAAAAAGTTTAGGGGAGGACCTATTCTAAATTCCAAAATTGGTAATAAAATATTGGAGAGAACATCAGCTGGGTATGAGAAAACTGTCTCAACAACTAGCTTCTTGTAACTTGGCAAGACACCCTATGTCTCTGCTTCTTGGAAGAGGACACTGTGTTTATGATCTTTGAGCTCTCTTCTGGTACTAAAGTTCTAGTGTCAGTGGCCTAATAGCCAGGGACAGACTAAACCTTCACTTTCGCCCCTCCTTAATTTCCAGGCTCTGAACTGAGCCCACCTAGGGTGGACAAAGCTCCTCAGGACTGAGGACTGGGCAGGTCCTCCCAGAGGCAAAATTGACTTCTGGGTGCATGTAACCTATGACCTTTGGACCACTTATTTTTGACTATGATGGTTTCTTAGATGCTTATCTAGCATATACTTTCCAGACACAGTATTTTCTCAATTCTGCGATATATACTTAAAAATATTTTCATGTTCATGTTTAAAAATAAGAATGTGAGCCAGGCTCAGTGACTCAGCCTGTAATCCTGCGCCTTGGGAGGCTGAGGTGAGTGAATTGCCTGAGCCCACGGGTTCGAGACCCGCCTGGGCAACTTGGTGAGACCTCATCTCTACAACAAATCAATAAATTAGCTGGGCGTGGTAGCGCGTGCCTGTAGTTCCAGCTACTTGGAAGGCTGAGGCCGGAAGAATCGCCGGAGCCCAGCAGGTCAAGGCTGTGGTGGCCGGGAGCGGCCTCTGCACTCCAGTCTGGGCAACAGAGTGAGACTCCGACTCAAAAAAAAAAAAAAAAAGAAAAAATAAGAATGTGGCTGGGTGCAGTGGCTCAAGCCTGTAATTCCAGCACTTTGGGAGGCCGAGGCAAGAGGATTGCCTGGGCAACTTGGTGAGATCTCGTCTCTACAATAAATCAAAAAACAAGCCAGGCGTAGTAGTGTGCACTTGTAGTTCCAGCTACTTGGAAGGCTGAGGCAGAAGGATTGCCTGAGTCCAGCAGGTCGAGGCTGAGGTGGCTGGGAGTGTGCCACTGCCTTCCAGCCTGGGTGGCAGAGTGAGACTCCTACTCAAAATAAATAAATAAGTAAATAAATAAATAAATAAAAAGAATGTGGCTGGCCGCTGTGGCTCAAGCCTGTAATCCCAGCACTTTGGGAGGCTGACGCGAGAGGATTGCCTGAGCTCAGGAGTTCAAGACCAGCCTGGGTAACTTGGTGAGACCTTGTCTCTACAATAAATAAAAAATAAGCCGGGTGTGGTAGCATGCACCTGTAGTTCCAACTACTTGGAAGGCTGAGGTGGAAGGATCGCCTGAGCCCAACAGGTTGTGGCTGCAGTGGCTGTGAGCGTGCCACTGCACTCCAGCCTAGGCAACAGAGTGACTCCGACTCAAAAAAAAAAAAAAAAAGATCGTGACATGCAATCAGTGTGCATATTTAAGGTAGTCTTTTTTTTTTTTTTTCCTCAGAAAGATGGCTGTTAAAGTGATGAAGCATCTTTCAATTTCCTAGGAATCTAGGAATTACAGGTTGTTTTTTTTGGTTTTTTTTTTTTTTTGAGTTGGAGTCTCACTCTGTCACCCAGACTGGAGTGCAGTGGCTGTTCCCGGCCACCGCAGCCTCCACCCGCGGGGCTCCGGCGATCCTTCCACCTCAGCCTTCCGAGTAGGTGGAACTACAGGCGCACACTACCATGCCCGGCTAATTTTTTGATTTATTGTAGAGATGAGGTCTCTCCAAGTTGCCCAGGCGGGTCTCGAACCTGCGGGCTGAAGCAATCCACTCACCTGAGTCTCCCAAGGCGTGGGATTACAGGCTGAGCCACCAAGCCCAGCTTTTTGTTTAGTTTTATTTTGTTTTGTTTTGTTTTGAGTTGGAGTCTCACTCTGTCACCCAGACTGGAGTGCAGTGGCTGCTCCCGGCCACCGCAGCCTCGACCTGCTGGGCTCCGGCGATCCTTCTGCCTTAACCTTCCGAGTAGCTGGAACTACAGGTGCGGGCTACCACGCCCGGCTAATTTTTGATTTATTGTAGAGATGAGGTCTCGCCAAGTTACCCAGGCGGATCTCGAACCGCGGGCTCAGGCAATCCACTCACCTCAGCCTCCCCAAGGCGCGGGGTTACAGGCTGAGCCACCGAGCCCGGCTTGGAATTACAATTTTTACAGTAAACTCTTTTAGGTTTGGGTTGCTGTCTAATTCTTCTTACCTTCAACATCCATCAGAGTTCTTAGAAATTAAAGATACCTAATAAACGTTTGAGGAGTAATTAAATGAATGAATAAATGAATATATGCATTCTTAGAAGACTCAAATACCTCTTAAACTATGAATACTCTATGATATGGTTGTAACATACATGGAATCATGTTGCCATCTAGTGGTCAGATTGCAACTTTATTTAAAACAAAATGCAAACCGTGCGTGGTGGTTCACGCCTGTAATCCCAACACTTCAGGAGGCCGAGGCGAGAGGACTGCTTGAACCCAGGATTTTAAGACCAACTTGGGCAACATAGCATGATTTTGTCTCTATGAAAAAAATTTAAAAATTAGCTGGGCTTGGTGGCACAGCTACTCGGGAGGGAGGCTGTGGTAGAAGGATCATCTGATCCCAGGGAGTTGATGTTGCAGTGAGCTGTGATGGTGCCAGTGCACTCCAGTCTGAGTGACAGAGTGAGACCCAGACTCAAAAAAAAAAGAAGCAGAATGTGACTAAGATTATCATTTGTGCAGCAAGATTTATTCACAGATATTTTCTTTTGTTTTTTTTTTTTGAGTTGGAGTCTCACTCTGTCGCCCAGACTGGAGTGCAGTGGCCGCTCCCGGCCCCTGCAGCCTCGACCTGCTGGGCTCCAGCGATCCTTCCGCCTCAGCCTTCCGAGTAGCCGGAATTACAGGCGCGTGCTACCTCGCCCGGCTAATTTTTTTGATTTATTGTAGAGATGAGGTCTCGCTGCCCAGGCGGGTCTCGAACCCGCGGGCTCAGGCAATCCACTCACCTCAGCCTCCCAAAGGCGCAGGATTCACAGATACCTTCATAAGAAAAATATTTTTATCACTGAACACTATATTCTGAGGATGTCATGCTTTCTTTGTCAGTTCAGCACTAATGGGTAAGTACAAGTGAACAGTATTGTACATTGAACTTGAAAGAAGAATTTGATAGTTTCAATAAGCGTGGGAGATGATGATAAATACAGTCAAACATACTTCTTTCCAGAAGAACTTTTCAGAGACGTCAGTACGATAGTGAGCTCTGTGAAATTCCAAGAAGGCCTTATACATGATGTGTTTTCCAGAGTCTGAATACTCTTTTTAAGGAGCGGCTCATTGGACCGTTGTTCTGTGGGAATACATTTTGGGAAATAAGACTTTACTGCCATTTTTCCTCATATGTTGAAGCCATCTATTAGAGCACAATGTTTTCCTAACTACAGAGTGTTCTTTGACCTTCACATCCATGTTTTAGGCACAGTGAATTCAAGGAGCATCTTAATAAGTCAGCAGTAATGCCTTACATTTATGTGGAGCTTAGTTAGTTTTTAGCTGATCATTTCTCTAACTGAAATTAGAACTATTATTATTTCACAATGAACATGTTTTACATAATCTACTTTTTTGTGGATTCTAGGAACGTAACCTCCTGCTATTTGGACAATGACTTTCAAAAATTGTCATTAGTGGCTGGGCGTGGTGGCTCATGCCTGTAACCCCAGCACTTTGCGAGGCTGAGGTGGAAGGATCGCTTGAAGGAGTTTGAGACCAGCCTGGGCAATATAGTGAGACCCCATCTCTATAAAAAAAATAAAAATAATTAGCCAAATGTGGTGGTCCCAGCTATTCAGAAGGCCGAGGTGAGAGGATCCCATGAGGCCTGGAGGTGGGGGCTGCAGTGAGTCATAATTGCACCACAGCACTCCTGCCTGGACAACAGAGCAAGACCCTGTTTCAAAAAAAAGTTGTCATTAGTGATAGCAATCGACGACTTGGGATACAACCATAATGCAAAATACTTAGATGGTAAAATACTTAGATTTTCTAATTCTTAGCTATCTATCCATCTATCTATTATTTCTTTCTTTCTGTATTTTGAGTCAGAGTCTCACTCTGTCGGCTAGGCTGGAGTGCAGTGGCATGCTCATGGCCATTCATGGCCACCACAGCCTCGACATGCTGAGCTCAGACGATTCTTCTAACTCCTTCCAAGTAGATGGAACTATGGGTGCACGCTCCCATGCCTGGTTAGTTTTTAAAAATTTATTGTAGAGACGAGGTCTTGCCAAGTTCATGCTGGTCTCGGACTGGGCTCAGGCAATCCTCTCACCTCTGTCTCCTAAATTGCTGGGATTACAGGCGTGACCCACTGCACCCAGCCTATTTATTTACTTTTTGAGTCAGGATCTCACTCTGTTGCCCAGTGGAAGTGCAGTGGCATGATCATGGCTCACCTTCTGCCTCAACCTCCCAAATAGCTGGGACTACAGGCACACGCTGCCACAGCAGGTGAATTAAGAACATTTTTTTTTTTTTTTTTTGTGGAGAGGAGTTCTTGCTATGTTGCCCAGGCTGGTCTCAAACTCCTGGGCTCAAGTAATTCTTCCTCCTCGGCCTCACTAACGCTGGGATTATCTGTGTGAGCCACCACGCCTGGTCAGATTTTCTATTTCTTTAGGTTTGGTATATTACCCCTTACCAATGTGTTGCTCTATGAATCAATCACAGCAACTAAATTTAAAATTCCTAGCCAGGTGCAGTGGCTGATACCTGTAATCCCAGCACTTTGGGAGGCGGAGGCGAGAGGATTGCCTGAGCCCAGTGGTTCGAGATCAGCCTCGGCAACTTGGCGAGCGCTCATCCCTACAAAACTCAAAAATTTAGCTGGGTGTGGTGGCGTACACCTGTAGTCCCAGCTACTTGGAAGGCTGAGGTGGAAGGATCGCCTGAACCCAGCAGGTCGAAGTTGCAGTGGTCATGAGCATGCCACTGTACCCCAACCTGGGTATCAGAGTGAGACTCTGGCTCAAAAAAAAAAAAAAAAAATAAATAAAAATAAATCCTGGCAGGATTGTCACTTATTCCTCACTTCTTCCCATCTTGATTGCACACCCACCATGTACTAAGTACTGGAGTAGTAAAGATCCCTTAGGAGTTCTGTGCACTCAGGGACTGTGTCCACTTTGTCCTCTGTTGGATATCTGGTGTCTGGTACTTACTAGGTGCTTGTGAAATATTTGTTGACAGAACAAAAATTTCACATTCTCTGCTCTTGAAATTCTCCCGGTTTAATGGGGAGACAGAGGAGAAATAGACATGACAGTAGGGTATGACGATTATTATAAGAGAGATATGTCCAAAGAGGAGGAAAATCATTGCAGGCAAAAAAGTCTCAAAAGCGTGGGGAGCGCTGAGTGAGGAGTGGTTAAGAAGGCTGAGGTCATGTTGGAAGACCTTTTCCTTTCTTTTTTTTTTTTTTGAATTGGAGTCTCTCTCTGTCTCCCAGGCTAGAGTGCCATGACATACTCACGGCCACCCCAGCAACGATCTGCTGGGCTCTGGTGATCCTTCTGCTTCAACCTTCCAAGTAGCCAGAACAACAGGCAGGTGCTACCACACCCGGCTAACTTTTTTTATTTATTGTAGAGACGAGGTCTCGCCAAGTTGCCTGGGCTGGTCTCGAACCACGGGCTCAGGCAATCCACTCACCTAGGCCTCCCAAAGTGCTGGGATTACAGGCTGAGCCACCGAGCCCGGTTGCTTTTTCTTTCTTGCTGAAGAATTGGGATTTACTGAAACGTCTTTCCTTATAACTTAGTGCTTAAAGTACTAAAGAACTTCTTATTGTAGATTTGGTATAAGATTTTTATTTTATCTTAAATCAGACCTTTGTAAATAGTTTTAAAAATTGTTTAAAAGGTTGATCCGACCTTAGTACAGGGGATTTTACCATTGTGTGGTTCTGGGAGAACCCTCCTTAAAGAGAGTTGACTTCACTATAAGGTTGGCAACTCATGAAGATCCAGGATATTTGCTGTGCCATGGTGTCTAGAGTTGTGAAGTTCTCCCCAGGAAACACCCAGAGCAGAGCTCTGCAGGAGAAAGTTCTTTTTAAATGCAAAATCGTGGAGAGGTGAAGTATGAAGTGACTTCTCAATTCCCTTTTCAGTATTTTTTTCTACCCACTGAGGAAACCACCATGACTTCAGAAACCAGGGCGCTCTGATGGCCCCCAAAAGCCCACTTGATCTCTACATTTTGGACTTATCCTTCGGGGAACAAAACACCCTAGATTGTTTTCAACTTTCTTGTTGAAATAGACTGCTTTCAACTTCATATTTTCTGTAGATTTCAATATGTTATGATTCATTACATCATTACTTGATTTGTTACATGATATAAAATGTTACTTTCATGTCTTTTTTTTGAGTTGGAGTCTCACTCTGTCGCCCAGACTGGAGTGCAGTGGCCGCTCCCGGCCACCGCAGCCTCGACCTGCTGGGCTCTGGCGATCCTTCTGCCTCCGCCTTCCGAGTCGCCGTGATTACAGGCGTGCGCTACCATGCCCGGCTAATTTTTTGATTTACTGTAGAGATGAGGTCTCGCCTGCCCAGGCGGGTCTCGAATCCACGGGCTCAGGCAAATCCACTCACCTCAGCCTCCCAAAGGCGCGGGATTACAGGCTGAGCCACAGAGCCCGGCTCATGTCTTTATAGCAGCTTGCATTATAATTTAACTCACAACATTCGAAAAAAATCCTTGCTTGAACCATATGTCTTGAGATTTGCTTCTAAAAATATGTGTTATACCTATCAAAACTAGCTCTGGTATAATTGGAAATGATCTGACATCATGGCAGACCACACTAAGGTGTTGATGACATGGAAAAGCTTAATAAATTGCCCTTCCCTGGACACACTGCCTTAACTGGTAGTGTTGTCACTCTCCCTCCCTTCCTCATCTGGCTAATAATTTGTGGGAGTCCTTTCCTAGGCCATCTCAATATCACTTTCTTTTCTTTTTTTTTTTTTTTGAGTTGGAGTCTCACTCTGACACCCAGACTGGAGTGCAGTGGCCGCTCCCGGCCACCGCCTCGACCTACGGCACCCCGGCGATCCTTCTGCCTCAGCCTTCTGAGTAGCCGGAATTACAGGCATGTGCTACCACGCCCGGCTGATTTATTTATTTATTGTAGAGATGAGATCTTGCTGCCCAGGCAGGTCTCGAACCCGCGGGCTCAGGCAATCCACTCACCTCAGCCTCCCAAAGGCGCAGGATTACAGGCTGAACCACCGAGCCCGGCTCCAGGCAGGTCTCGAACCCGCGGGCTCAGGCAATCCACTCACCTCGGCCTCCCAAAGCACTGGGATTACAGGCTGAGCCACTGAGCCCAGCCTTCAATATCACTTTCAACACGTGATTTAGACAGCTGCAGTCAGTTGGCTGCAATTGGCATGTGATACATACAATCCATTTACCATTTGATTCAAAGGAATGAAACTCTATTGGTGTACTGAAGCATCAGATGTGCAAATATCCTCAATAGGGGCAGATAAGTTACTCAGTAAAATAAGATTAATATTTAGCTTTTTTTTTTTTGAGTTGGAGTCTCACTCTGTCGCCCAGACTGGAGTGCAGTGGCCGCTCCCGGCCACCGTAGCCTCAACTTGCTGGGCTCCGGCGATCCTTCTGCCTCAGCCTTCCAAGCAGCTGGAACTACAGGTGCGCTCTACCACATCCGGCTAATTTTTTGATGTATTGTAGAGATGAGGTCTCAGCAAGTTGCCCAGGCGGGTCTCGAACCCGCGGGCTCAGGCAATCCACTCACCTCAGCCTCCCAAGGCATAGGATTACAGGCTGAGCAACTGAGCCCGGCTTAACATTTATCTTAAAGATCAAGATCAAAGCTGATCTAGTGAAAAGGTTTTATTTACTCGTTTAGAGCCTAAAATTGCTTTTTCATGTAAAAGCATACAATACAATGTAGAAGCCTGTAATCCCAGCACTTGGAGGCTGAGGTGGGAGGATTGTTTGGACCCAAGAGTTCGAGACCAGTCTGGGCAACATAGCGAGACCTCGTCTCTATACAAATAAAAATAAAAATAAAAATAAAAATTAGCTGGGTGTGGTGGTACTTGCCTGCAGTCCTAGTTACTTGGAAGGCTGAGACAGAAAGATCGCATGAACTCAGGAAGTCAAGGCTGCGGTGAGCCATGATTGTGCCACTGCACTCTAGTCTGGGTAACAGAGTGAGACCCTGAATCAAAAAAAAAAAAAAAAAAAAAAAAGAAGAAAAAGAAGCAGCAGCAGCAGCAGCAGCTAGAGATTCAGATATTTGAATATAGGTTGTCACATCTGGACCCTCTTGGGGTTGTGCCCACGTCACAAGCTTCCTTCTCATTCTGTTCTGTCTTAAAACCTCAGAGCTGTCACTTTTTTTGATGCTGCACAATCGTGGGCAGTGCCGATCAGCCTGTCCACATCTTTATGTCTTTCTTTGCAAAATAATGATGGCAATAAATGTCAACTGAGAGACTTTTGCAGTCTGTTTAGTTCTTCTCATTTCATCTGCTCCAGAGGGTTCTGTAACATCTTTCTACTGCTTGCCCCTTCAAAAAGCAAAAAGATTCAAATCATCGGAAGAGAAAGAGTTTTGGAAGGATTACTCCTTCCTCGTTTCTTGCCTGCCAAGTTTCAGTTTGGTGCAGGTGCTGACAGATGTTTCTAGGCAAATAAGTGACTTCCATATCTCAGAGCAAAGATGCTCATTGGCCTGAGGAGAGGTTAGAACTTTCATCAGAGGCTCAGATTGTGGTCAGAGGCCAATGCTTTTCTAAATCCCACACTTGAGTCTCGTTTTATTCTTTTTTAATTAATTAATTATTTTGAGCCAGAGTCTCACTCTGTCACCCAGACTGGAGGGAAGCGGCATGATCATGGCCCAGCTCGGCCTCAAACTCCTGGCTCAAGCAATTCTCTCTGCTCGGCCTCTTGAGCTGGGTTCTCAGGCATGCGCCACCACGCCCAACTGATTTTTTGATTTTTTTGTAGAAGAAAGGTTTTGCCATGTAGCTCAGGCCATTGGCCTTCTTTCAGCTTGTCTTTGGCATTGCCCAAATCCTGCAAGAATGTGTGGAAATAAAGTAAGTCGAAATGTACGACTGCAATCTCAGGCTTGACCAAGCTTCTCCAGGCAACCAAGGGTCCGCGCCCAATGAATCTTTCTCTCGCATCCTCCAGGATCCTGCTTACGCACCCGTTTCTCTTGAGTAACGGTGCGTGGAGCCAAGTCAGTAACGGTAATGTTCCTTGTCCCCTTCCTTGGGCTGGTCCCGACGCTGGCCACAACAATGCCAGGCTCGGGAACTATTTGTTTCTGAAATCCAGCCAAGAAGTCTAACAATTCTCTCCCTTCCTTTCCATTGCCCTCTTCTTCCTTACTGATGCCAAGTCTGGGGTTTTCCTTGTCTGCAGACTGTAGGGGCAAGGAAATGAACTTTCTTGGGATAAGACAGTCCACTTAACAGAAAGTGTGCCCTTTGTTCTCATTCAAAATGCCTTTTCCTTAAATGATATTTCTGCCTGAGGCTTCCGCAGATATATTTGTACCAGCTACTTAATTTTTCCTAGATCTCTGTCAGACGACTAAGAAGTAGGCATTGGAATTCTGAATTTTCAGCTTAGAAAGCTCAAGAGGAAAAACACGATTTGCCCAGGCATTTAGTCAAGTCATTTTATTAGTTGTGTCTGAACCCATTCTTTAAACTTTTAAAGTTAAAAGAAGCCGGGCTCGGTGGCTCAGCCTATAATCCCACGCCTTTGGGAGGCTGAGGTGAGTGGATTGCCTGAGCCCGTGGGTTCGAGACCCGCCTGGGCAGACGAGACCTCATTTCTACAATAAATCAAAAAATCAGCCGGGCGTGGTAGCGCATGCCTATAATTCTGGCTTCTTGGAAGGCTGAGGCGGAAGGATCGCCGGAGCCCAGCAGGTCGAGGCTGCGGTGGCCGGGAGCGGCCACTGCACTACAGTCTGGGCGTCAGAGTGAGACTCCAACTCAAAAACAAAAAAAAAAGTTAAAAGCGCCTTTTAACTTCCTAGTAACAATGTCCAGAACAAAGGGAGCAAACCCTTGTATTTACCTACAGAAAATAGAAAAATGCAGGTTCGGCTGTTGATGGCCAATTCCACCATGAGCCATAGTATTTGACTTCATTTGGCCAAATCCGGGGACAGTTCTGTGGATATTATAGACGTTGGGAATATGGGTTCTGCTTCCTGCTGTTTACTAGCTGCTTGACCTTGCATGAGTCACTTCACTTCTTTGGGCCTCAATTTCCTCATCTGTAAAATGAGGCATTCAGCCTTCCTGATAGGTTTCTCTCCATCTTTGGGAGTCTACAACTAGGAAGATGTTGAGATAAAGACACAGGTGAAAACGTCTTTAAAAAGTCAGCAAGCCGGGCTCGGTGGCTCAGCCTGTAATCCCGCGCCTTTGGGAAGCTGAGGTGAGTGGATTGCCTGAGCCCGCGGGTTCGAGACCTGCCTGGGTAACTTGGTGAGACCTCATCTCTACAATAAATAAAAAATGAGCCGGGCGTGGTAACACGCGCCTGTAGTTCCAGTTACTTGGAAGACTGAGGCAGAAGGATCACTGGAGCCCAGCAGGTCGAGGCTGCCGTGGCCGGGAGCGGCCACTGCACTCCAGTCTGGGCAACAGAGTGAGACTCCAACTCAAAAAAAAAAAAAAAATGTGTCTACAGTACAGTTTGACTCAGTGATTTCACTTGGGGTTTTATCCTAAGGAAACAATCAGAGATTTGCTTCAAGATATAAGGATGACTATCCCAGTATTTTTTTGTTTTTTCCAAAATATACTTTAATTTTAGAATAGTTTTAAATGTGAAAAGAAGTTGCAAGGGTAGCACAGAGAGTTACCCTCCTCTTCGTCTGCTCTCCCCATTTCTCTGCAGTTAACAGCTTATATTGTATGACACATTCATCATAGTTATTGAACCAATACTGACACTTGATTGTTAACTAAAACCCTTGTTTTATTCTTATTCCCTTACTTTTTACCTAATGTATTTTTTCTTTTTCAGGATTCTATCCAGTACACCACATTACATTTATTTGTCATGTCTCCTTAGGTTCCTTAAGACTGTAAGAGTTACTTGAATTTTCCTTGTTTTTGATGACCTTGACAGGTTTTGGGTTGGTGTTGTGTTAGTGACAGGGTCTCGCTCTGTCATCCAGGCTGGAGTGCAGTGCACAATCATAGCTCACGATAGCCTAGACCTCCTGGGATAAAATGATCCTTCTGCCTCAGCCTCCTGAGTAGCTGGGACTACAGACATGTGCTACCACACCTGGCTAATTTTATTTTATTTTATTTTTTGTAGAGATGAAATATTGCTATGTTGTCCAGGCTGGTTTCAAACTCTTGGGCTCAAGCAATCCTCCCACTTCAGCCTCCCAAAGTGCTGGGATTATAGGCACGAGCCACTGTGCCCAGTCATTATTTTTTAATAAGAAAAGTTCTCAAATAAGCTAGAGGTCCAGATGTGACTGTAAACTCCATGAGGGCTGGGATTTTGCCTGTTTTAATCACTGCTTTGCACCCAGTGGCAATCATAGTAGGTGTTAATTAGTAGAATTTGTTGAATGAAAGAGGTAAGTTAAGTAAGTTAACGTATCCAATACGTGGAATACTAGCAGTGATAAATATTTGGTGAGGTGAAAAAAATATACATGATATATTCAGTGAACAGAATAAATAAGAAAAAAATTCCTATATGCTCCACTTTTTATAAAGTGTGTGTGTGTTTGTGCGTGCGTGTGTGGGTGCAGAAAAAGAAATGGAAGAATGTCATCAACACGTTAACAGTGGTCATTGGTTATTGCTGGGTGGGAGGATATAGGACATTTTAATTTTCTTAATGTTCAGTATTTTTCTTAAAAAATTAATATTAAAAAGGAATTGCTTTTGAAATCAGAGAAAAAGGACAATAAAAATGGAGGAAAGTTTTAATCCTCTAGGTGATTCTTGAACAATACAAACAGATTTTCCAATACACTGCCCAGCAACCACACTATTTAGCCATGCATTAGTGTCTGTGAAGGAACCGAAATCAGCGGTACAGGGCGGAGAGGGTGTTGTCTTCAAAATGCTGCAGTTTCTAGGAAACAGGGTATACTAGGCACCATCTGTTTCTGATTTAGAGCATTAGAGTTGCAAGATCATGTGCTGTATCTTTGTTATTCTCATAACAAATTGTTTAAAGTTAAAAAAAAAGAGTAAAGAGAAAAACCAAATGCACAGGATACCAGAGTGAATGGCATTATTGTATCATTTGCTTTCTCTTCCCTGGGGCTTTGCATTTTAAAAACACATGTTGTGGTTTTTCTATGATTATCTTTCCACTTCCTGTGCTGTATCTCCTTTACTGTAAATATCCTTTTGTACAGTCATGCTTTTCTTTCCTTGTGTCTTGCATGTGTCTTTCTTAATATGCACTAACTTTCTCCAGCCTTCCACTGTATATTTTTCCCAGTACTAATGTGTATGAGTCCAGAGGTATTTTTATTCTCCAACGAGATTTTTAGAACCCTAGTTTCAAATCCCAGTTCTGTCTTTTATGAACTGTGTGATGTGGGGAAGCTGCATAGTTTCTCCGAGTTTTCCCATCTGAAAATAAGGACAATATTATGTACCCAGTGGGAAAATTGCAAAAATTAAATGAGTTTAATATAAACATGCAGAGAATCTATCCTAGTGCTGGGCACAGGAGAGACACTCCACTCTTGGTATCTTTTACGTCTCTCCTTCCGTGTATCCTCTAATACTGTGTCTCGCACCTTTCTAAAACACCGACACATACTAAAGGGTTGAGTCTAAACGAAGCGGGCTCTCAGGATCCTCCTCAAATGAGCCCCGGCCTATCTCTGTGGTCTCACCACTTTGCAGGCACATTCCAGGTACACATTACTTTCTAGCCACACCAAATTACTAGCTGTTACCTAAATTCATGTTACTGTTTATTCTCCTCTGCCTTTACAAGTTGCTACTTTCTGTGTCTAGAAATAAACCTCTTTGAGAAGACTTCTCTGACAGTTTGAGGACCTCCTGCTTCCCTCTGTCCACAGTAAATTGCACAAAACTTCATGAATATAATTCCTTATTCAAGTGTCTATACCATTCACTCATGCATTCGACATGTGGTTATCCAGTTGCTGCTATGTGCCAGGCACAAGGGATACAGCCTCTGGTGAAATGGCGAGATTCCATAAGGGCAGAGATTCTGTCTTATTTTTGCCCTTGGTGCTTAGCACTGGGGAAGAGCCAGTAGTCAAGATTTGTGTGTTGAATGTTGCATACAATGAGAGTATTTTTTTTCAATAGTCACACTGAAAATCAAAATGCTACCAAACAGTTCCTCAAAGATAAAGGACACATATTTTCTTTTACATGTAACATATTATTGTGCTTATTGACCATTCCGGGGACTCAGAAATATTCCTTCCTTTGAATGTTCTCCATCTGGAAGAGTTTAGCTAATTAAATCAAAGACTGCAGATGAGTTGGCCTCATTTATCTCCAGTGGATAAAATGCTTTTTTCTCCAGAGGATTCCTCAGACAAATATCAAGGGTCAATGTTATTTTTAGTAACATATAGTTTTAAAAGTCTTAAACATTTTTTTAAATTTCTAAATTTGGTAAAGGATACTTTTGAAAAAATTTTTTAAATTTATATTTACTAATGAACTTTAGCCTACACAGAAGCATTCGTTTTAACTCTAAATGATACTGAATTACCATGCTGAAGACTAAGTTAGTAATTATTCTACAAAAGGGAGGTTAGAAAAAAATGCTTTCTCTTTCTTTTTAAAATTTTTGTTAACTGTGGATTCCTGTTGGTGGTGTTATTCTGTTCAGACTGAATGGTGATTCAGAGGAAGCTATTATTACCCTTCCTTTTAAGGGACTGAAAATTTTTCATCATAAATATTTGTCAACATTTTAAAGTTTTCTTTTTTTTTGAGTTGGAGTCTTGTCTCACTCTGTCACCCAGGCTGGAGTGCAGTGGCATGCTCACGGCCAGCGCAGCCTCAACCTGCTGGGCTCAGGCGATCCTTCCACCTCAGCCTTCCAAGTAGTTGGAACTACAGCTGTTTTTTTAAAAAATGTATTTATTGTAGAGATGAGGTCTCACCAAGTTGTCCAGTCTGGCCTCAAACCTGTGGGCTTTAGGCAATCTTCTCACCTCAGGCTACCAAAGTGCTGGGATTATAGGCATGAGCCACCATGCCGGCCAACATTTTAAAACTTTCATTCTTGTCACTACCCTCTCCCATTCTTCATTCTCTCCTAATGTGTAGGAACATGTGGGTCATGTTTTCTTGGATTCATTTGGATTCCACCTTTTATAAATCACAGGACAATTATGAAGATTCATGTGCCAATTACATGCTGATTTCCTTGAGCTTCAAAATGAAAACACTGTTTAACTTCAAATTAGCATCAATTAAATAATATCCATAATAACTGAGTCTTATTGATGTAAAGTTAGTTATTCAGCTAAGCTGAATTTTATTTTCTGCAGTTGGAAACAATGTGTCCAATTCCTGTGCTAGCTAGATCATGAGATTTAAACTGATGGGCCCTGATAGGAAAGTGGTAAATCGGGCTTTAGTAAAAGAGAGTCTATGCAAAATTTGATAGTGAATAAAGGAAATTTAATGTCTAGCACTGCCATCCTTGCTAGGCAATGTCCCAGCATGCACAACTGACTTGATCAAATTTCCTTAAAAGCTAAAAAACCACAGGGGTTCCATCAGAGAGGGGGATGGCCAAGCGGAACACAAAGGATTTTTAGGACGTGATAGTACTCTGCACGATGCTGTGATGGTGGATAGATGTCAGATACGATCATCAATGCCCACAGAATGTGAGAGAGTGAACCCTAATTTAAACTATGGATTTTGGGTGGTGGATTTTGGGTGATGACCTGTCGATGTGGGTTCATCAGTTGTAACATATGTGCCACCCTGGTGTGTAGTGTTGTTAGTGGGGGAGATTGTGTGTATGCGGGGAAGAGGGGAATATTACTGAACCTTCTGCTCATTTTTGTTGTGAACCTAAAACTGCTCAAGATCATAAACCTTTTAAAAAAGAAGCTAAAAAATAATAAAGTCAGCATGGAGCCAAAGGGCCCGTAGAAATTTGTCTGGCTCCATTCAAGCGAGGTCCTCTTTGAGAGCTAATTTGCATCCCATCCAGCCCTCTTTCACATCCCTTCCTGGGCTAGGGCTGTCCCTCAGCCTTTCCCGAGACTCTCTCTTCCTACTTTCTTGTTCTTTTTGGAGGGACAAAAGGGCCGGACAAGGACAAGATTTGGAAAGTGGCCGTGAAATTCAGATAACAAATCAAATGGGTGCTTTGGTCATGATAGCCCCAAATAACAGATTTGATCCAATTCCTAGTTCCTGAATGGTATTTGGCATTTTATGAGGCCTCAAAAGTCTGATAGCTGTTACCACTTTTCTCATTTCCCTCCTCCAAAGCCCGACAGCATTTTCTTATTTTAGGTATACAAACGTTGGTTATGCAGGTACCCTTGTTGATGAGGTATGCCTCTCCCTCCCCTAGCAGCTTCCGTCAACTGCCAGTCTAGTTCTTTCAGATACCGCCACACTGTCTTCCAAAGAGGTTGCACTAGTTTGCATTCCCACCAGCAGTGTAGAAGCTAGACAGCATTTTCATGGCAGTCATTCTCTTTATGGTGTCAGAGGTGATTGGCAATGGCTTCAGAGGAGGTGGGTCACATTTTATAGCTTCAGGCAGAAATGCTTCTGCTACTTGTACTTTGGTGTTATAAGGAGAGTCCATGAAACCTGTCATTATGCTTTTTTTTCTTTTTTTGAGTTGGAGTTTCACTCCGTTACCCAGACTGGAGTGCAGTGGCCGCTCCCGGCCACCGCAGCCTCGCCTGCTGGGCTCCGGCGATCCTTCCGCCTCAGCCTTCCAAGTAGCCAGAATTATAGGCGCGCGCTACCATGCCCGGCTCATTTTTGATTTATTGTAGAGATGAGGTCTCGCCAAGTTGCCCAGGTGGGTCTCGAACCCGTGGGCTCAGGCAATCCACTCACCTCAGCCTCCCAAAGGCGCAGGATTACAGGCTGAGCCACCGGGCCCAGCCACTATGCTTTGAGAAAGATATTTTCTTTCTTTTTTTTTTTTTTGAGTCAGAGTCTCACTCTGTTGCCCAGGCTGGTGTGCAGTGGCACGCTCACGGCCACCGCAGCCTTGACCTGCTGAGCTCAGGCAATCCTTCTGCCTCAGCCTTGCAAGTAACTGGAACTACAGGCATGTACCTGGCTAATTTTTTGACTTATTGTAGATATGAAAAGTCTTACCAATTTTCCCAGGCTGGCCTTGAACCCCTGAGCTCAGACAATCCTCTCGCCTTGGCCTCCCAAAGTGCTGGGACTACAGGCTTGAGCCACCATGCCTGGCTGAGAAAGATGTTTTCAGGACGCCGTTCACTAATCTCCTTTGGGAGGACCGATGGCAGATGCTATAGTCTGGAAGAGTTGTGCTGGGCCTGTGCAACTGACATGTTTATCCTTTAGGGACACTATGCATTTTGTAACGCTTCTTATTTCTCTTTGCGTAGATTGTCAAGAGTCTCTGAGTCGACTTTTAGACTAACTATAGCAAAGACCTCATGACTTGCATTTTCCTTCTACACCTTACCATTCCCTTTGATATATGGTTCCTTTACAAACTTTTTTGTTTCGGTTTAGTGTTTGTATCCTTCTTTCTTTTTTTTTTTTTTTTTGAGTTGGAGTCTCACTCTGTCGCCCAGGCTGGAGGGCAGTGGCACGCCCCAGCCACCGCAGCCTCAACCTGCTGGGCTCCGGCAATCCTTCCACCTCAGCCTTTCAAGTAGCTGGAACTACAGGCGCGTGCTACCACGCCCAGCTGATTTTTTTTTTTTTTTTTGAGTTGGTGTCTCACTCTGTCACACTGGAGTGCAGTGGCCGCTCCTGGCCACCGCAGCCTCGACCTGCTGGGCTCCAGCGATCCTTCCACCTCAGCCTTCCAAGTAGCCGGAATTACAGGCATGCGCTAACACCCGGCTGACTTTTTGATTTATTGTAGAGATGAGGTCTCGCTGCCCAGGTGGGTCTCGAACCCACGGGCTCAGGCAATCCACTCACCTCAGCCTCCCAAAGGTGCGGGATTACAGGCTGAGCCACCGAGCCAGGCTAATTTTTTTTTTTTAAATTTATTGTAGAGATGAGGTCTCGCCAAGTTGCCCGGGCGTGTCTTGAACCTGTGGGCTCAGGCAATCCACTCACCTCAGCATCCCAAAGCGTGGGATTATAGGCTGAGCCACCGAGCCCGGCTGTGTTTGTATCCTTCTAACTGACTTTAGACGCTTCTTGCAAGAAGACAAGCATAAATACATAAGTAAAATAGACATCTGTAGATTGGAAAATCCAGAGAAAAGTGAGTTCTATAAGGCACATTCCGCTCCCTCAATCAGACCCAGGCCTGCCACAAATTGCCCACAATGCAGTGAAGAGGGTGCTGGAAAATGCACACCCTTTTAAGCACCCTGGCAATCCCTATGGTGTGAATAAATTAGGAATGGATATGTGAAGTACACCCACATCATGGAGCCCAGGAAGGTTTGAATGAACAGTAAAGCAGGAATCTAGGAAGGTCTTTGGCAACTTGGTTGTTATTAAGATTAGATTCTCCTACAGGAGAAAAACTCAAGTGACCCAAAGGAAATGACTCATAGGAGATGAAACCAGAGAGGGGTGATAGAAGGCTAAGCTGGTGACCCAGAAGGAAAGTGGGCAGTGCCAAGCAGAGACTACAAAAAAAAAAAAAAATAATAGCATTTGTTGAAAGGCAAGTACCTGAGTCATTCAAACCAGGGTCACACAGGCTCCCCGCAGGGGAGCTAGAATCTTTGCTGATGAATTGAAGGAAATTTGCAATAAGGAAAAATACACCCATCTGAAAATAAATCCAGTTCAGAAGGTCAGCCCAACCCAAAACAACATCAGTGAACAGGATTCTGGTTCACTGAACAATATCAATCTTAGCCCTGCGGTGGCCAGCTCATTCCTTTCCAAAGTGCATGCAGTTCACACCTATTTTTGTACTGAAAAGTCTATGGGGAACATTTGAAAAAAAATCCTGGACAGGCAGGAAACTACCAAAGATTTCACTTTGTTTCTTTGGGCAGCTGCACGGTGGTACATGTCTCTTTCTAGGTGTTTGCAGTTGCCAACTTCATTTGACTGCCACAATTGGGGCTAGTGAAATTGCCTCTCACATGGAAACTCGCTTAGAGGAGAGAGACAATGTCACGTTATGATAGTTTACGTTTAAATACCAGTGAGTAACAAATGCCCACGGGCTCTTACAAAGACAAATAAATAATGCTAGTCTCTTACAGATATGATGACCCTCCTAATTATAATAGCTTGCACGCTCCCGGCCACCGCAGCCTTGACCTGCCGGGCTCTGGTGATCTTTCCTCTCAGCCTTCCAAGTAGCTGGAACTACAGGCGCGCGATACCATGCCCAGCTGATTTTTTTATTTATTGTAGAGATGAGGTCTCGCCAAGTTGGCCAGCCCGGTCTCGAACCCGCAGGCTCAGGCAATCCACTCACCTCGGCCTCCCAAAATGCGGGATTAGAGGCTGAGCCACCGAGCCCGGCTAGCTTGTACTTGTACAGTGCTTACTATGTGCTGGGCACTGTGCCAAGCATTTAACACATGTTAACTCATTTAATTTGATTCTCACAACAGCCCCCTTTAGGATGGTCACATAAGGTCGCCATATATAGGCTTGGCCATTTTCTGTTCCTTCTTTCTCTCTTTCTTTTCTTTTCTTTCTTTCTTGTTTTTTTTTTTTTTTGAGTCAGAGTCTCACCTTGTCGCACAGGTTGGAGTGCAGTAGCAAGATCATGGCTCACTGCAGCCTCGATCTCCTTAGCTCAGGCGATCCTCCCACCTCAGCCTCCCGAGTAGCTGTGACTACGGGACTACAGGCACATGCCACCACACCCAGCTAATTTAAAATATGGTTTTTGTAAAGATAAGGTCTCATTGTGTTGCCCGGTCTGGTCTCAAACTCCTGAGCTCAAGCGATTCTCCCACCTTGGCCTCCCAAAGTGCTGAGATTACAGGTGTGAGCCACCGTGCCTGGCCGGCTTTGTCATTTTCAGTGTGTCTATACTTACATAGCTCACTATCTCACAGTAGGTCAAAATTTCTCCTGAGCCTGAAATATTTACTATCCCCTTCAAATTCCTAAGGCAAGTAGGATAAGGAGGTACGGGGTCTACCACTCACTAAATCCTGACTCTGTGCCCAGCTCTGTGGTAGATACATATATCCATGACAACCTGGATCTGTGCAACAACCTTTCATGGTCATTTCTGTTATTAATCCATTTTATATTTGAGGGAACTAATTTAGAAAGATGAGTCGCTTGCTGAAGATGGCACAGCTAGCAAGTGGCAAAAGTGGATGGAGTCCGACCCAGATTTGTTGAGCCCTAGAATTTGCATTCTGAACATCGCTTCCATACAGTCACTCTGCTATAACTCCTCTAACTGGTCTTCGGTCATGGAATTGGGGGCATTTGTAGCTACTGGCATAGGAATAGAATAATCGTGGGGACATCCCAGCAAGTGAGAGGCACTGACTGTGCCACAACAGCCATGCAGATAAGTGCCCTACTCTAGGAAGTGGCAGGCTATGAGACAGAAGAGTCAGACCTCTGATAGCATTTTTTTTTTTTTGAGTTGGAATCTCACACTGTTACCCAGGTTAGAGCAGTGGTATGATGATCATGGCACTCTGCAGCCTTGGCCTTCTGGGCTCAGGCAATCCTCTTGCTTCAGTCTCAGTGCCTGGGACTACAGGCGTGTGCCACCATGCCCAGTTACTTTTTAAAAATTTTTGTAGAGATGAAGGTCTTGCTGTGTTGCCCAGGCTAGTCTTGAACTCATGGGCTCAAGTCATCCTCCCACCTTGGCCTCTCAAAGTGCTGGGATTACCGGTATGAGCCACCCTACCTGGCCTCTGATAGCTTTGAGGAATAGAGCTGCTTTACCATCAAGGAAAACAAACCCTTGTCTTGTTTAAACTACTTTATTGGATCTTTGAAACCCGCGAATGGACCTCACTAATATGCCCTCTAGGAATTAAGAAATTTTTATTTTTTGATTTAGGGTCTCACTCTATCACCCAGGCTGTGCAGTGGCACGATCGGGCTCACCTCAGCCTCAACCTCCGAGGCTCAGGCAATCCTTCTGCCTCAGTCTTGCGAGTAGCTGGAACTACAGGTGTGCGCCAACACATCTGGTAAATTAAAAAATTTTTTTTGTAGAGATGAGGTCTTGCTACGTTGTCCGGGCGGGTCTTGAACTCGTAGGCTCAAGCAGTCCTTCTGCCTTGACCTCCCAAGGTGCTGGGTTTACAGGTGTGAGCCACTGCACTTGGTCTAGTTTACTTGTTTTGATGGTCCTCCCCTCACCTGCTGGGGAGGGAGGGATTCCTGTCCTAGAGTTATAGGGATGACCAAACATGCAACGATCAACACTGGACAGATGAGACCCACAGCAGTTTATTAGTCATGTAGACTCTGCTTTGGGGAGGAGGAACCCGAACCAGGTTACACTTGGAAAAGAGTTAACTGCCAAGAGCTAGAGGAGGCAAATTTTGGAGTATCAAGAGGGTGAGGTTCCCTCTGCTTCCTTAAGGAGTATGTTATTGGCTTGTTTGAATAATTCCATGGGCTGGCAGGGAATTCTGCCCAGGGATAAAGCAGAATTGCACCCAGTCCCATTAGTAATGGGGGTTATCGGCCAGACGCGGTGACTCACACCTGTAATCCCAACACTTTGGGAGACTGAGGTGAGAGGATTGCCTGAGCCCACGGGTTCAAGACCAGCCTGGGTAACTTGGTGAGCCCTCATCTTTACAATAAATTTTTTAAAAATCAGCTGGACACGGTGGTGTATGCCTGTAGTTCTAGCTACTTGGAGGGCTGAGGCAGAAGGACCACCTGGGCCCAGTAGGTCAAGGCTATGATGGCCATGAGTGTGCCACTGCACTCCAGCCTGGGCAACAGAGTGAGACTGACTAAACAAACAAACAAACAAACAAACAAACGCCGGGCTCAGTGGCTCAGCCTGTAATCCTGTGCCTTTGGGAGGCTGAGGTGAGTGGATTGCCTGAGCCCGCGGGTTCAAGACCCGCCTGGGCAACTTGGAGAGACCTCATCTCTACAATAAATCAAAAATTAGCCGGGCGTGGAAGCGCGTGCCTGTAGTTCCAGCTACTTGGAAGGCTGAGGTGGAAGGATCGCTGGAGCCCAGCAAGTCGAGGCTGCAGTGGCTGGGAGTGGCCACCGCCCTCCAGTCTGCACGACAGAGTGAGACTCCAACTCAAAAAAAAAAAAAAAAGGCTGGGGAGTGGGAGGTTATCTGACTAGGGGATCTTATCTACAGGAGCAGAGTGAAGAGGAAAACTTACAATTAGGTCATTTGCTGCCTCCCTGCCTGCCTCTGAATCCTACCAGATGTCAAGGCTACACATAATATTAATTTTAGGCCTTATATCACACTAATGAAACACTTAAGGAACCAGAGCCAGGCATGTAGCCCCTCTTAAAAAAAAATAATATGTGGGAGGCTGAGGTGAGTGGATTGCCTGAGTCTGTGGGTTCGAGACCCGCCTGGGCAACTTGGCGAGATCTCATCTCTACAATAAAACAAAAATTAGCCGGGCGTGGTAGCGTGCGCCTGTAGCTCCAGCTACTTGGAAGGCTGAGTGGAAGGATCGCCGGAGCAAAGCAGGTTGAGGCTGCAGTGGCTGGGAGCGGCCACTGCACTCCAGTCTGGGTGAGAGTGAGATTCCGACTCAAAAAAAAAAAATAATAATAATAATAATAATATGGTTCCCAGGGCTTGAGTGTAAGTGGATTAAAAGTCTTGAGCAGAAAGAGAGAATGTGTTCATTAAAGAAGGATTTGATTGGACAAGAAAATGGAACATTTGCTGTTAATTCAAGCAACTGACCAGGAAGATTTGGCCAACACACTTGTAGGCTTCCTGGTCCCATAGACTGGTCACTCCTGCTGAGGAGATGAGTGCGTCTGGTTATCAGAGCCTGATGTCATGAAGCTAGGTCCTTGCCTTCCTCAAAAAGCACCTTCTCATTCATTCATTCATTCATTCATTCCTGCAGTCAACAGATTTATCCAATATTTACTTTTTGTTCGCTGAGGATCTGTGGGGCTCTGAGCTCTGTGCTTAGGTGCTAGGGATGCTGGGAAGGACAAGAACTGACTAGTCCTTGACTTCTTTCTTTTTTTTTTTTTTGAGTCAGAGTCTCACTCTGTCACCCAGGCTAGAGTGCAGTGGCATGCCCACAGTAACCCCAGTGTTGACCTGCTGGGTTCCAAAGATCTTTCCATCTCAGCCTTCCAAGTAACCAGAACTACAGGAGTGCACTGCCATGCTGGGCTAATTTTTTATTTCTTGTAGAGACGAGGTCTCGTCCAGTTGCCCGGGCTGGTCTCGAACCTGCGGGCTCAGCAATGCACTTGCCTCGGCCTCCAAAAGTGCTGGAATGACAGGCTGAGGCACCGAGCCCAGCCAAATCCTTGATTTCATAGGGCTTCTTGTCTAGTCAGGGAGACAGATGTAAAGTAACTAAAGACACAAACAAATGATGCTATGACGAGAAGCAAAATATGAGTTATTTAAGGAAAGTAACGAGAACAGCATAACTGGGCCACTGTCCATACACCTCCAGGGTCCACTCAAGCCACTGTTCCCTCTTCCTCTAAGCCCGAGGCCCACTGGTCTTGTCCTTACTCTTCTCAGTCCCTTGCTATTTCTTATATACACTGGTCATCGTTTATATTTACAGTAAATTTTATCTATTTTAAAAATATAGTCCAGGTGTGGTGGCTCACGCCTGTAATCCCAGCACTTTGGGAGGCGGAGGCGCAAGGATTGCCTGAGTCTGAGGGTTCAAGACCCGCCTGGGCAACTTGGCAAGCCCTCATCTCTACAATAAATCAAAAATTAGCCGGACGTGGTAGCGTGCGCCTGTAGTTCCAGCTACTTGGAAGGCTGAGGCGGAAGGATTGCCGGAGCTCAGCAAGTCAAGGCTGCGGTGGCCGTGAGTATGCCACTGCACTCCAGTTTGAGTGACAGAGTGACTCTCTGATTCAAAAATAAAATACATATAGCCGGGTTCGGTGACTCAGCCTGTAATCCCACACTTTGGGAGGCTGAGGTGAGTGGATTGCCTAAGCCCGCGGGTTGGAGACCCGCCTGGGTAACTTGGCGAGACCTCATCTCTACAATAAATCAAAAAATTAGCCGGGTGTGGTAGCGTGTAATTCTGGCTACTCGGAAGGCTGAGGTGGAAGGATTGCCGGAGCCCAGCAGGTCGAGGCTGCGGTGGCTGGAAGCGACCACTGCACTTCAATCTGGGCAACAGAGTGAGACACCACCTCAAAAAAAAAAAAAAAAATATATATATATATATATATGTACATACAGAAATAAATATATTTGTTTTTCAACAGTCACCTTCATTAAAATGTAAGCTCCACGAGGACAGCTACTGTATCTATTTTTGTTTTATTTATTTTTTTTGAGTCAGAGTCTCACTCTGTTGCCCAGGCTGGAGTGCAGTGGCACACTCACGGCCACTGTAGTCTCAACCTGCTGGACTAAGGTGATCCTTCCACCTCAGCCGTCTAAATAGCTGGAACAATAGGCGTGTGCCACCATGCCTATCTAATTTTATAATTTACTGTAAAGACGAAACCTTGCCAAGTTGTCCAGGCTGGTCTTGACCCCCTGAACTCACATAATTCTCCTGCCTTGGCTTCCCAAAGTGCTGGGATTACAGACATGAGCAAGTGCACCCGGCCTGTATCTATTTTTGCACGTTTGTGTCACCATCATTGATGAACTTACTGGATCTTAGTGGGTGTCCAAAAATTATTTGATTATCCAAAGAATGAAGGCACAGGATGACCTGAACGGGCTTAGGGAAGATCAGAGAAGGTGTCTCAGACATTTTTTTCCCCTTTGTTGGGAGCCGACCACAGAGGCCCACTGAGTATTAGGGATCAGGAAGGGCCGTTGACCCCGAGACCACTAGGATGCATTCGGGAGCTATTGACCCCATTTCCTCTCCCTTTCTACTCAGCACTAACCAGATTAAGCTCCTATAAGCTCAAACATAAAAACTCTGAGAAAGAGATGAACACAAGCTCACTTTAGAAGCTCATTGCTGCCATTCTTCCACAAACTGCAGTTTTGGCTTTCATACAACTTGCAATTCAAACTTGGGTCACATCTAAGAGCCTTAGTATTGGTCATAGGCTTCTGGGTTGTGATGTCAGGATTCACTGAAGTTGAATAAGGTGTAAATTGTGTAGAATATAGTTTTAGAAGACAGCCATTCTATTGAAGGAATGCGGCTGGGTTACTTGCGGGTAGTCCACTGTGAACTTTGGGCTGGGCCACATTCCAAACGTTCTGGGAGGGGCCACATTCGTTTGTAGAGTAAATACTTAAGCTTCTATGGAATTGTTTAACTTGGCATGAATCAATCAGTTTAGGATGAAAAAGGTTTATAGAATATGTCAGTCACGGATTAGGTTATCCTTTGTTATGGGATTTTAAGATTATCATATGAAAAGGGTTTAAAGGCAATCATTGATTAAGTTTTCATGGATTAAGGTTTCTGGTGGGTGGGGGATGCCCCTCCCACATCTGACTTTGTGTATAAAAGACCCGTTGTAATTCCCAATACACACACACCGCTTCTGCACTAGACCGGAGTCCAGTCTCTTTCTTTCTGTCTCTCTCTTTCTCTCTTCTTCCCCCCAATCGCCGACACCGTCTCCACCTTTGGGGTACCCTGAACCCGGCTGGAGCTGGTCCCTGGCACCCCTTCACTATGGATTTTCTCTGCTTTACCTGTCTCTGATTCCAGCTCTGCAAGGGTCCTGCCTGATTTCGCACAAGTGCCACCTTACAGCACCTTGTCCCTTGCCTGTCTTGCTTCCTGTTCTGCGGCTGCCTGCTGATGCTACTGAGAAGCCTTCTTGCTGCCCATGCCTGTGTTTGCATGGTCTGGAAACACAGGGGGTTAATATCCCAGGGGTGAACCTTGGAGTACTGGGAGCCAGGAGCCAGGAGCCAGAGGGTACTGTTTTCCATTTTCTCTCCTCTGAAAGGTGGTCCCCAAAACACAGTATATGGATTTCTCGGGTAATTTGTCCTGCAGACTAAACAATCAGTTGCATTTGGAGATGGCCAACACAGCCTCACGGGGACTCTTCCCCCTTCTCTACTTTTCTTGGCTTATATTCTTTCCTCCTCCCTGGATATGTCTTCCCTATTAAAATAATAGCCAGCAGCCCTGTACCTTGGGCTTCACTTTCTGGGGAACCCACGCAAACACAGAAACATCTTTAAGAATGTGATATTTAAGCTGGGCATGGTGGCTCACGCTTGTAATCCCAGCATTTTGGGAGACCGAGGCAAGAGGATTGCCTGAGCCCACGGGGTTATAGATCAGCCTGGGCAACGTGGTGAGACCTTGTCTCTACAATCAATGAAAAAAATTAGCTGGGCGTGGTGGTACACAATTGTACCTCAGTTATTTAGAAGGCTGAGGCAGAAGGATCACTTGAGCCCAGCAGGTCGAGGCTGTGGTGGCCATGAGTGTGCCACTGCACTCCAGTCTGGGCGACAGAGTGAGACTCCAACTCAAAGAAAATAAAAAGAATGTGATATTTGAGCTGAGCTGAGACCTGTCAGTTAGAAAAAAGAAAAGAAGCCGGGCTTGGTGGCTCAGCCCGTAATCCCGCACCTTTGGGAGGCTGAGGTGAGTGGACTGCCTGAGCCCGTGGGCTTGAGACCCGCCCAGGCAACTTGGCGAGACCTCATCTCTACAATAAATCAAAATGAGCCGGGTGTGGTAGCGCGTGCCTGTAGTTCCAGTTACTTGGAAGGCTGAGGTGGAAGGACCGCCAGAGCCCAGCAGGTTGAGGCTGTGGTGGCTGGGAGCAGCCACTGCACTCCAGTCTGGGCGACAGAGTGAGACTCCAACTCAAAAAAAAAAAAAGAGAAGAAAAAGGGGTCAGATATGGTGGCTCCCGCCTGCAATCTCAGCACTTTGGGAGGCTGAGGTGAGAGGATTGCTTGAGCCCCGGGAGTTCGAGACCAGCCTGGGCAACATAACAAGACCTAGTCCCCCTCCAAAAAAGAAAAAAAATTTAGCTGTGTGTGTTGTTGTGTGCCTGTAGTCTCAGCTACTTGGGAGACTGAATCAGGAGGATTGCCTGAGCCCAGGAGGTCAAGACTGTGGTGAGATGTGATTGTGCCACTGCCCTCCAGCCTAGGTGACAGAGTGAGGTCCCAATTAAAAAAAAAAAAAAAAAAAGAGGCCGGGTTCGGTGGCTCAGCCTGTAATCGCAGTACTTTGGGAGGCCGAGGTGAGTGGATTGCCTGAGCCCGTGGGTTCGAGACCCGCCTGGGCAACTTGGCGAGACCTCATCTCTACAATAAATCAAAAAATAAGCCGGGCGTGGTAGTGTTTTTAAAAATCCTTAGTCTAAACACTAAACTGTATAGTCTTAAATTAAATAAGGAGTGGATATATTTATATCATTTATTATTTAAATAATATTTAGTAATTTATAATCAAGTCAAATAAAGTATTTTTGATGTGTTTTAGAGTTTAACCCTTGTATATGTTAGAAAAGGCCATAGTGGGAAAAATGGAAAAATATACCATGATGTTTTCAGGTTAGTTGTGAGTATTTTACATAAACATGTCATTTTTTTTTTTTTATGACTGTACAGAATTTTTTGGCGGTATCAAACAGCAAAGGTGAAGGACAGAAGGGCCTCAGCTTCCTGGGCTCGCCCTGTGGCCCGGGGTCTTCGGCCCACCCGGACCCTGTCAATCAGGTGGACCTCCAAGGCTGGCTCCCAACAAGACAGAGAGAGAGAGAGAGAGTTTTCAGGAGAAGGTAGGAGGACCCAGGACTGAACAAGACAAGTACTGTACGATTCCACTTACATGAAATCAGTAGAGTAGTCAAATTCATAGCAACAGAAAGTAAAATGGTGGATGCCAAGTGCTATGGGGAGGTGAGAAAGGGGAGTTTATTTTTGTCAGATTGGAAAATATAGTTTATTTAGAAAGTAGATTGGAGAGAGAGAGAGAGAAAAGAGGATTCACATCCCTCAAACTGGGGAGGGGGCCGGAGCTTAAAGAGAACCATGACAGCCATAGCCCAGTGAACACATGGCCTGGCCATAGCGTGGTCAGGATTTATTGTTTAATGAGTACAGAGTTCCAGTTTGGGAAGATGAAAAAGGTTCTGGAGATGGATGGTAGTGATGGTTACACAGCAATGTGAATGTGTTTAGTGCCACAGAACTGTATACTTAAACCTGGTTTAAAATACCAAGCATGGTGGCTCACACCTGTAATCCCAGTTCTTTGGGAGGCCGAGACAGGAGGGCCACTTGAGCCCAGGAGTTCGAGACCAGCCTGGGCAACATAGTAAGACTTCATCTCTACAAAAAATAATTTTTGTTTTCAGTTGGAGTTGCACTCTGTCATCCAGGCTGGAGTGACATGGCATGCTCATGGCCACTCCAGCGCCAACCTGTTGGGCTCCGGCAATCCTGCCTCAGCCTTCCAGGTAGCTGGAACTTTATAGGTGTGTGTTACCACACCTGGCTAATTTTTTATTTATTGTAGAGATGAGGTCTTGCCAAGTTGCCCAGGCTGGTCTCGAACCTCCAGGCTCAGGCAATCCACTCGCCTTGACCTCCCAAAGTTCTGGGATTATAGGCTGAGTCACCAAGCTCTACCAAAAAATAATTTTTAAAAAATTAGCTGGTTTGGTGGCATGCACCTGTTATCATAATGCTATAAGAAAGGGATTGGAAGCTGGGCTAGGTGGCTCAGCCTGTAATCCCGTGCCTTCGGGAGGCTGAGGTGAGTGGATTGCCTGAGCCCATGGGTTCGAGACCTGCCTGGGCAGCAAGACCTCATCTCTACAATAAAAAAAAAAAAAAAATCAGCTGGGCGTGGTAGCGCATGCCTGTAATTCCGGCTACTCAGAAGGCTGAGGCGGAAGGATCACCGCCGGAGCCCAGCAGGTGAGGCTGCGGTGGCGGGGAGCGGCCACTGCACTCCAGTCTGGGCGACCGAGTGAGACTCCAACTCAAAAAAAGAGAAAGGGATTGACTGTGGCGGAAAACTGCCAGGAAGGGGGCACCCTTCATTAATAAGAGTACCTGATCTCAAATCAGGCAAAGTGGGGACCAAAGTGAGGCCCAAATTTTATCTGTACAACGACCATTTGTATATCTAATCCTGAATTGTACCCTATATCTTTAAAAAAAAGTTAAAATTTATATTACGTCTATTTAATATAAATATAGTTCCCTCTCTGAGCTTTCCTCTATGAGCTTCTCTTATTCTTCACATGTCTGGTTTTTCTTTTCCTATTTTTCTGTCCCCTTCTCAGTCTAATTCCTTCTTTACCTGAATTAGAAATGCAGGAATCTTCCCTCCTTTCCTCCCTGCCTCCCATCTTCCTCAACAGCTGCTTTGCGATAGTAAACTCCTTCTCTACTGTAAAACTTGCATCCATCTCAGTTTTTCTGGGCAGTAGGCGCAAGAACCTGGTCAGGCTGTAACACTGTTATCTGGAAGCACTTTCTAAGGACATCACAGCAAGTGCAAAGGCCCTGAGGCAGAATAAAGGATCACAAGATTGGAACAGGCAGAAGAGTGATGGTAAAGGATGATGATTTGAGAAGCTTATCTGTGATGAGGAGCAGAGAAATGTTATTTATTAAATATTTGCTATGTTCTGACATTGTGTGAGGTGTCAGGGTTAGAGGAGAGAACCAATTGAATTGGGTCTTTATTTTATTTTAAATTTTGAGTCAGAGTCTCATTCAGTTGCCCGGGTCAGAGTACAATGGCACAATCAAGGCTCACTGCAGCCTCGACCTCCTGGCTCAGGAGATCCTTCTGCCTCAGCCTCCCAAGTAACTGGAACTACAGACACGCACCATGACACCCAGCTAATTTTTCCTCTTTGATTTTTTGTACAGACAAGGTCTCATGATGTTGCCCAGGCTGGTTTTGAACTCCTGGGCTCAAGCAATCCTCCCACCTCGACCTTCCAAAGTGCTGGGATTACAGGTGTGAGCCACTGCGCCTGGCCTGAATTGGTTTTTGTTCTTGTGGAGCTGACAGTCCAGGAGAGGAGAGAGATGTTCAACAAATGATTATTCAACTTCAGTTGTGATAAGTGCTAAAAAAGAAAGAAAGAAAGAAAAGAGAGAGAGACGTGGAGGGAAGGGAGGAGGGATGGGGGTGTCTTGGAGGAAGTGATATTCAAATGCACTATGATTTGGTGTCCCCTGTATCCCCACCTTCAGGGAACAAATGCCCTGGTCCTGTTGACATGGGCATTTGGGGTCCCCATGGCAACTCCTCACTGAGTGTCATTTTCGCCACTCGGCTTCATGACCTGGAATGTGCAAGTTGCAGTCAGTTGGGTCTGACCAAGGCACACGGTCTCCATGCTCAAGTACAGAGCTCGCCTCCACCCCCAAGGGGGTCCCCCCTACTTCTGTGACCGCCCACTCGCCTAAAGGACTTCACACACATTCTCGAGCCAGCCTGTCCATCTACTTCCTCCTCTCCAGCTTTGGCTTTCATTAGTCTAGGCTCCCCATCCATGAAGCAGCTGATGGAACCTCGGCGTAGCCAAAGTTGAAGGACTCGAAGTGAGGATGCCACAGTGTGGGCCAGGCCGTCAATCTAGGCTCCTAAGTCCACTGCCTTAGGGAGGTGCTCAGGGCTGGCTCTGGGAGGAGGTGGGGAGAGTGTAACGGGTTCTGTCTGTATTCCAAACAGCTTTCCTTGTGCCTACAAAATGTGTCATCCAAGTTTTCTGTCAACTTTCTGTTTATGAGGGGAAGCCCCCCAAATTGTGTATTTATTTTTTTTTTTTTTGAGTTGGAGTCTCACTGTAGCCCAGACTGGAGTGCAGTGACCGCTCCCCGCCACCGCAGCCTCGACCTGCTGGGCTCCGGTGATCCTTCCGCCTCAGCCTTCCGAGTAGCCGGAATTACAGGAGCGCGCTACCCTGCCCTGATTTTTTGATTTACTGTAGAGATGAGGTCTCGCTGCCCAGGCGGGTCTCGAACCCGCGGGCTCAGGCAAGCCACTCACCTCAGCCTCCAAAGGCGCGGGATTACAGGCTGAGCTACTGAGCCCGGCTGAAAAATTTGTTTTTAAAATTAAAAAAAATTTTTTGTAGAGACAGGGATCTTGCTATGTTGCCCAGGTTGGACTCAAACCCAGGCCCTAAGTGATCGTTCCACCTCAGCCTCCCAAAGTGCTGGGATTACAGGTGTGAACCACCATGCTTGCCTGAGAATGTATTTTTATGCACAGTGGTGCCTATGGCCACATTTCTAGATGTCTCAAGAGAATTTGCCACCTGTGCGCCCCCCTCCACACTCCCCACATCACTCCCCTCACTTGACTCAGTGGGCCTCCCGTTCTTTTTCTTAGCCAGGCAATGTGATCCTGAACTCCAGAAAACTCTTAGGGAAAACCTGCCAAAATGCAAAACGAAGGAAAAAGAACAAAAACAACAATTTTGGACCAGGCTGGCATGAACTGCGATCCCAGTCTGCCATACTTTTTTTTAAATTCTAAAATAACAGAGATAACATACACAATGGCCTTTCTAACTTGCCACTTTCCCCTTATCTTTTTCCCTTTGTGAGCCTAAGACATCATGTTCTTTCATACAATCCCTCAAAGAAGGAAAAAAAAAAGTTCTCTTTGGCCATCCAGCTCCCTGCTGCCCCAGAGAAGAACAGACTGTCTGATGGCAGATTCTTTCCAGCGGGGTGGCGACTTCCTCCCTACTTTCAGAACACACCCCTTCCCAAAAGTCCACCCTCTTGGGCGCGCAGCACAAAGGGAGCAGACCCTGCTCGGGCGTCAGCAAATGCCCACATCCCTTCCTTTTCCTTTCACACCCAGTGGCCCGGGAATGGCACCAGAGCCTGGGGAGGCCACGGCGCCAATGTGTGTGTGGCCTGGTCGGGCCCGGAAGTGGCCCTGCTCTCATCTCTTGCTCTCTTGGTCCATCTTCCAGACCCGCTGCCAGAAACCATTTTCCCGAAACCCAAATCGGGCCATGAGTTCATGCCATCTGCTTACTAACTTGCCATGGCCTTTTGCGCCCCACCAGGGTTCCTCAAACTCCAGCCTGGTTCGCTACAAAAGAATCATCTTATTGAAATGCAGATGGTAGCTGGGCATGGAAGATCCCTTGAGCCCAGGAGTTCTAGACCAGCCTGGGCAACATAGTGGGACCTCGTCTCTGCAAAAAAAAAAAAAAAAAGAGCCCGATGTGGTGGTGCATGCCTGTAGTCTTGGCTACTTAGGAGGCTGAGGCGGAAGGATCACCTGAGTCCAGGAGGTCGAGGCTGTGGTGAGCCGTGATTGTGTCACTGTCCTCCAACCTGGGCAACAGAGTGAGATAAGACTCAAAAAAAAAAAAAAAAAAAGTAAATTCTAGAGCTTGGAATAGGACCTCGGGATCTGTATATATTAGTCTGGATTCTTTAGATTGTAAGTGTCACCATCTGACTGGGTTCTTTTGCCTGCTGCAGAGGCAACCAATACACTGGACACCAGTCATTACTATAAAGAGAGAGTTTAATTATTGCAGGGCAGCGAAGTGAGAGAAGGGAGATATTTCTCAAATCCACCCCCCTAAGAAGTTTTAGGCTTGTTTTTTTCTTGGATGAGTAAGTAGGAATTTATTAGAAGAGAGAAAACCTCCTGGCTGTGGGAGGGGACCTAACAGGGTAGCCCTATGCTTGGTTTTTTAAAGATAATTTGGAAGGCAGGAGGCTAGGGAATGGACACTGCTGATTGGTTGGGGATGACGTCATGGTGGCATTCAAACTGTCTTCCTGCACAGAACCATGGGGGTCTCTCAAGTCAGGGGTCCATAGAGTCAGCTCCTTGGCCTGGGTCATGGATCCTGTAGGGCCAGTCAGACCACCAGAATGCAAAGTCTGAAAAATATCTCCAAGAGGTTTTATAATAGCAATTGGGGAAGGTATCAGTCTTGTGACCCCCCAGGGACCTGATTCTCAGGCAGTTACCACGACTGGTCACGACTCTCTGCCTGGAGTTCCACAGAAAGGTGTGCAGGGAGCCAGATCACACTCCTGAAGACTATTAGGGAGGCCGGCGGGGCCTAAGGCTCATTGCTTAAGGGAAGATACACTCATCAATTTCACAGGCAGCTTTCCCCGGGGTTCAGGACATGGAGATAATTATTAGTGACTGTTCTCTATGGAAGTGACTATGCGAGCCATCACGCAAGGAAGAAGGCAGACTTAGAACTTAGAAACCACAGGTTTTCTAACTTTTAACTTATGCCTGCAATTTTGCAGGACTCAGGTCTTTTCCAATTTTACCCTGTGGCCCTATATTAATTTTGAAGATTTCACAAGTGACGGACTCTCACCTGAAAGATTCCGAAAGAGGAATCGACGATTTCCTCTGATTAGAAGTTGAGGAGGTAGACCTGCCTCAATTACATCCGTGTGATTCTACTTTATGGAAGTGATGACATGGAGCAGTCAATACACCTGAAAGGAGAGTTTATTGCTTACATTTTCTGATACAGAGACCCGCCAATGTCCGTTCATGTTGGCGCAGCCCCTAGAGAAGGGCACCCCCAGTGGGTGGTTTCAGAGGATCCTTGAGTTCCTTGTAGGCTACTCCCAAAGATATAATTCCTATTTACTCCCCTTCTTAGTAATCATAGGTTGAACAAAATAGTATTGCTGTCTTGTAAGTCTTGTGATTTGCATAACTTTTGCATCAATGTAATTGTAAGTCTTTGATTTGCATAACTTTTGCATCAATGTAATTGTGAGTCTTGTGATTTGTATAACTTTTGCATCAATGTAATTGTGAATCTTGTGTAACTTGGGTAACTTGTAATGCATGACAAACTTCCTTTTTTCTAAATGTAAAACGTAGTTGTATCTTAAGTTCTATACAATGCTCTGCTGGTCGTGTGGCTAATGTGTAGGTACGGACAACTCTGGAGTATATAAGAGAACTGTAAGCCGGGCTCGGTGGCTCAGCCTGTAATCCCGCGCCTTTGGGAGGCTGAGGTGAGTGGATTGCCTGAGCCCGTGGGTTCGAGACCCGCCTGGGCAACGAGACTTCATCTCTACAATAAATCAAAAAATCAGCCGGGCGTGGTAGCGCATGCCTATAATTCCGGCTACTCAGAAGGCTGAGGTGGAAGGATCGCCGGAGCCCAGCAGGTCTAGGCTGCGGTGGCCGGGAGCGGCCACTGCACTCCAGTCTGGGCGACAGAGTGAGACTCCAACTCAAAAAAAAAAAAGAGAACTGTAAAAGCCTAGCGGGCGAGCAGAACCATTTTAGAAAGACCTCGAGTCTGGCTCTGCTCCCTGGATTCGAACTCAGAAATAAAGTTCTATCTACCAGTTTCCTGACCCTTTGATGTACTGGTATCAAGGAGAGCAGCCAAGCGTTACTTGGACCATGACAAGCCCACATGGAGAGCACCAGGTTTGGTCAGGAGACAGAATGGTGTGAGGGGAAGAAGGTATAGCCTTGATTGGGGTTTCGGTGGAAAGGCAAAGCATGTGGGGTAAGCAGTTTAGGACCGGCTAGCTTGAATAATTCCAGCAGGCTTTAGGGCATAGGCGCTATTCCTAGTTGTTCAGTACCTGGCCCTGGATTGATTTAGGGCAGACAACATAGTGGTGTGGTGCATGAGTTAGAGAAAAGATGTGATTTCAGAGTATGGGCTCTGGATCACAGGAGTGATGTTGGCAGCTGTGACAAATGGATGTGACTAATGGATGCCCAAGAGACAACTATAGAAGCTAAGAAAACACAGAATAAGAACTGACTTCAGGTGGGGCATGGTGGCTTGCGCTCAAACTTTGGGAGGCCCAGGTGGGAGGATCACTTGAAGTCCGGAGTTTGAGATCAGTCTGGGCAATACAGCAAGACTCTGTCGCTAACAAATAATTTAAAAACTAGCTGGAGCCAAGCACGGTGGTTCGCGCCTGTAATCCCAGCACTTTGGGAGTCAGAGGCAAGAGGACTGCCTGAGCCCAAGGGTTTGAGACCAGCCTGGGCAACTTGGTGAGACCTCATCTCTACAATAAACCAAGAAAAAGTAGCTGGGCATGGTGGTGCATGCCTTTAGTTCTGGCTACTTGGAAGACTGAGGAGGAAGTATCGCCTGAGCCCAGCAGATTGAGGCTGCAGTGGCGTGAGCGTGCCACTGCACTCTAGCCTGGGTGACAGAGTGAGACTTCGACTCAAAAAAACCAAAAAAAACCTGGGCATGGTGGTGTGTTCCTGTAGTCCCAGATACTTTGGAGGCTGAGGCAGGATGATTGCTTGAGCCTAGGAGTTCCAAGGCTGCAGTGAGCTATGATTGGGCCACTACACTCCAGCCTGGGCCACAGAGTGAGGCCCTATATCTAGAACAGGGGTCCTCAAACTTTTAAAACAGGGGGCCAGTTCACTGTCCCTCAGACCGTTGGAGGGGCGGACTATAAGTTTAAAAAAAAAACCTATGAACAAATTCCCATGCACACTGCACATATCTTATTTTGAAGTGAAAAAAAACGGGAACAAATACAATATTTAAAATGAAGAACAAGTAAAGTTAAATCAACAAACTTACCAGTATTTCAGTGGGAACTATGGGCCTGCTTTTGGCTAATGAGATGGTCAATGTCCGGTTCCATATTTGTCACTGCAGTCGTAAGACTGAGAGGAGGAGTGGAGAGACAGAGAGGAGGGGAGTTGGAGAGTGCGACACACATTCCACACATGTGCACTGTGGCCCAGACGAGTCGGCTGCTAGGCAGGACAGGCAGCGACGGCAAAAGTACCTGGTGGGCCGGATAAAGGTCCTCGGTGGGCCGCATGTGGCCCGCGGGCCGTAGTTTGAGGACCCCTGCTCTAGAAAAACAACAAAAACAAGAACTGGCTTCAGTAGGAATGAATATCTAGGGTTGTTGTGTCAATAAGGCAAATAAAGCAGCCACTAGTCACAGGAGGCTTGAAATGTGTCTACTGCAAGTTGAAATATGATGTAAGAGCAAACTACAAGCTGGATTTCAAATACTTAGTATAGGTCGGGTGTGAAGGCAGAGGTGAAAGGATTGCCTGAGTCCAGGGGTTCGAGGCCAGTCTGGGCAACTTGGCAAGACCTCATCACTACAATAAATATAAAAAAAAAGTAGCTGGGCATGGTGGTGTGCGCCTGTAGCTCCAGCTCCAAAGTATCTGGGACTACAGGAGCACACCACCATGCCCAGGTTTTTTTTTTGTTTTTTTGAGTCGAAGGCTGAGGCAGAAGGATCACCTGAGCCCAGCTGGTCGTAGATGAGGTGGCCACTTCACTCTAGCCTGGGGAACAGAGTGAGATTCCAACTCAAAACAAAACAAAACAAAAACAAAAAAACCTCCAAATACTTGGTATGAAAAAACTCATTAATGATCTTTTATATGGATTACATTTTGACACAGTATTTTGGGTATTTTGAATTGAATACAATGCTGCATGAAAATTAATTTTGTTTTGTTTTACTTTTCTTAGCTTGGACACTAGAAAACCTAACATTGCATACATGGCTTGCATTCGTGGCTCACCGTATATTTCTACAAGACAGCACATGTCAAGGGCAAATGATGTAATCACTGTCTCTTTCCCTAACTTCGCTCTGCTCTCTTTTTATATTTCAGAGTTCATTCTCTCCTATTATAATACAATCTGTTCTCCTGTGTGTATCCAGGGAAGATGGCTGTTAGTAGTTCCAGGCTTATAGAATTCCAGCTTCCTAACACATTCAAATGGGAATTTCTTTTCCTTTTTTTTTTGAGTAGAAAAACAGGTTTGGCCCGGCATGGTGGATCACGCCTATAATCCCAACACTTTGGGAGGCCGAGGTGAGAGGATTGCCTGATCCCACAGGTTCGAGATCAGCCTGGGCAACTTGGCGAGACCTCATCTCTATAATAAATCAAGAAAAATTAGCCGGCGTGATGGCGCATGCCTGTGGTTCCTGCTACTTGGAAGGCTGAGGCGGAAGGATCGCCTGAACCCAGCAGGTAGAGACTGCGGTGTCCGTGAGCGTGCCACTGCCCTCCAGCTTAGGTGACAGTGAGATTCTGACTCAAAAAAAAAAAAGAAAAGCAGGTTAAATTGTACACATCTTTAAAATAAAGAAATACAAAACAAAAAAATTAAAAATAAAAGAAAAACAGGGTTATTGAGTTAACTGCAAGGAAGCAGTGGGCAGGACAGCAATAAGGAAATTATCAGCCCTGAAAGGGAAGATCTTTCTTCCATCATTCAAATGCCAGTCTCAAGGAAAGACAATCATTGGCTCTCTAATGTTATACTTCAACCCCTTTGGGCAAATCACAACTGCCAGGAAAACAGGTGCCTGTGGTTATTCATGGATCCCCTGCTGCCTGACTGGGGTGGACTGTCCACGCGGAACAAGAAAGAGGAAGGGCCCCATATGATAAAAATAATTCATGGTTATATATTTTCATTATGCTTCCCAGATGGTTCTCATGCATAGTAAAGTTTGTGATATTCCAGCCTGGGAGGAGAAATCCTAATGTATTAGTGTGGTATTAGTGTGGCATGTTAGGCCTTCTGTGGCCTGATCCCATCCTAACTTTTTTTTTGTCGGGGTTTTACTCTGTTGTCCAGGCTGGAGTGCGGTGGCACTGTCATGGCTCACTGCAGCCTTGACCTCCAGAACTCAGGCGATCCTTTGGCCTCAGCCTTCTGAGCAGCTGTGATACAGGTGTGTGCTACCATGCCCTGCTAATTTTTAAAAGTGTTTTGTAGATCATCTTGGCAGAGAACTGCGTGTGTTTGCTTCTTCCTTTTTTGTCCTGTGACATGCATGTTCTGGGAGTTCGTAGGGAGGACGTTGGGACACCCAGAAGCCAGGAGATGATGTGACTTTTCCAGATAATCTCACCTGAAAAGAAATGCTGGAGGAGGAGGAGGAAGAGGCAAAAAGTGACTGGTTCCCAGGAGCTATTGACATTCAGGGATGTGGCCATAGAATTTTCTCTAGAAGAGTGGGAATGACTAGACTTTGCTCAGTGATTTTTGTACAAGAAGGTCATGTTTGAGAACCACAGGAATCTGGTGGTTCTGGGTCTTGCTGTCTCTAAGCCAGACTTGATCATCTGTCTGGAGCGAAATAAGGAACCCTGGAGACACAGCACATTAGTCACACACCCAGCTGTGACTTCTGAATACACTGAGGGCGTTTTGCAAGAGAACTTAGAAGAGTCACTTACAAAAGTGCCAAAAAGAAGATATGGAAGATTTGGCCTTAAGAACTTACACTGCCGGGCTCGGTGGCTCAGCCTGTAATCCCGCGCCTTTGGGAGGCTGAGGTGTGTAGATTGCCTGAGTCCGCGGGTTCAAGACCCACCTGGGCAGCGAGACCTCATCTCTACAATAAATCAAAAAATCAGCCGGGCGTGGTAGCGTGCGCCTGTAATTCCGGCTACTCGGAAGGCTGAGGCGGAAGGATCGCCGGAGCCCAGCAGGTCGAGGCTGCGGTGGCCGGGAACGGCCACTGCACTCTAGTCTGGGTGACAGAGTGAGACTCCAACTCAAAAAAAAAAGAACTTACACTTGAAAAAAATATCTTGGGAAAGTGTGTCTGAGGATGAAGGGCAGATCGCCTTACAAATGTAATGAATGTGGGAAAGTCTTTCATCGTCACTCCACATTTATTATCCACCAGAGTATCCATATTTCTGAAATGGCTTCCAAACATGAATAAGGCAAAGCATTTAACCAGTCCTCAAAATGTAGCCAACATCAAAAAAATGTTGGAGGACATGCACACAATATATGTGGGAAAGTGTTTGGGAAATCATCTTATCTAAATGGATATGAAAGAATTCATACTGGAGAGAAGCCCTACAAAAGTGAAGAATGTGGCAAGGCCTTTCGTTCTTGTGTAGGATTTCCTGGTCATCTCACCATCCATACTGTAGTAAAACCCTACAAATGTGCAGAATGTGGCAAAACCTTTGCTTTTTACACACAACGTACTAGACATATGAATCTCCATCCTGGAGAGAAACCCTACAAATGTGAAAAATGTCGTAAAACCTTTTGCTCTCATTGAGGACTTGCTGAACCTATGTGAATCCATACTGAGGAGAAACCATACAAATGAGAGGAATGCGACAAAGCCTTTAGCTCTCATTCAATACTTGGTTGACATATGAGTATCTATATAAGGAAACCCTAGAGTTGGGAAGAATGGGGCTAAGTTTTTCACTGTTATTCCAAGTTTTCTCAACATCAGAGAATTCATACTCTCAATTTTCTGTATCTGTAATGACTGGAAAATCATATATTTATATATAAACTATAGAACATGGTGAGATGTTTACAGATGTAAAGAGTCCCATTACCTTTACTTAAACCACAGATCTTTTGAATGTACCAATGTAGAAAATGTCTAAAGCCTTTAGCCAGCGAAAATTTTTTTTTTTTTTTGAGTTGGAGTCTCACTCTGTCACCCAGACTGGAGTACAGTGGCCGCTCCCGGCCACCGCAGCCTCAACCTGCTGGGCTCCGGCAATCCTTCCGCCTCAGCCTTCCAAGTAGCTGGAACTACAGGCGCGCACTACCACGCCTGGCTAATTTTTTGATTTATTGTAGAGATGAGGTCTCGTCAAGTTGCCCAGGCGGGTCTCGAACCCGCGGGCTCAGGCAATCCACTCACCTCAGCCTTCCAAAGGCGCGGGATTACAGGCTGAGCCACCGAGCCTGGCTTCCAGCAAAAACTTTATTTGACATTAGATTGTGTGCATTGGAGAGAATCTACAAACTTAAAGAATGTTGACTGACCTTTGTTCAAAATAATGCCATAGGAAGCACTCGGGTATTAAGACTGAAAACTTTACAGATGCAATATATGTGGAAACTTATTTAATGAAAAGTCAAGTTGAATATACATCAGATATTTAATAGTATTAGAAGATGTGTTTTCTTTTTTTTAGGAAAAGCATAAATATATTCCTTGTATAGTTTTGTTTCTGCATTGACAGAATTTGAGTATATTTTGAAAAGCAAACAGTATTGATGTAACTCAACTCACTTGATGCCATGCCTTCACTTCTAGTGTTTACATAAAAGCATGGTGTCAGTTGTGGTGATATTACAGCTATGATAGGCCTTTGTATACTAGGTGACCAGCAGTCTTCTCGTGTTTTTCTTTCTTTTTTTTTTTTTTTTGAGTTGGATTCTTACTCCGTAGCCCAGACTAGAGTGCAGTGGCCGCTCCCGGCCACCGCAGCCTTGACCTGCTGGGCTCCGGCGATCCTTCTGCCTCAGCCTTCCGAGTAGCTGGAATTACAGGCACGCGCTACCATGCCCGGCTGATTTTTTTATTTATGGTAGAGATGAGGTCTCACCAAGTTGCCCAGGCGGGTCACGAACCCGCCAGCTCAGGTACTTCTCATGTTTTTCATGGAGAATTAAGAACACTGATATGCAATCTCCATTAAAAGATCTAAGTGGAGAAGTTTTTTGTGGCTCACATTGAGTTCTGCATGAGGTAACTCAGGATAACATATTTTGCCACTGGAATAAATGACAAAGAAACATTGAGAGTTTTAGAAACCACTTGTCTTACAACTTACATGTTGAGGAGAAAATGAGGTCAGACCATCAATATCTTGATGCATCTTCATAGTATCAATACTTAGAAGCCCTAAGTGCAATTTGATATGGTACAGAGACATTTTCATAGACATCAGAGAAAAGATCATTGCACTCTTAAAAGGTATATTTTGTAAGGTTATGTTTAGTAAATAATCAGATTCAGTTTTGAAAACCAAAGAATGCTATTCTTACGTATGTCACACTCTCAGAAGAACAGAAATGCTTGGAGATTTGTAATCTGTTTTTGCTAGCGAGCATACAGCGAACATTGGAATGTTTATTTAGGTTATGTAAACTTAATTTGCTGTTTTTTTTTTTTTTTCAGTTGGAGTCTCACTCTGTTGCCCGGACTGGAGGGCAGTGGAACACTCCCGACCACCGCAGCCTTGACCTGCTGGGCTCCGGTGATCCTTCCGCCTCAGCCTTCTGAGTAGCTGGAACTACAGGCGCGTGCTACCATGACTGGATAATTTTTTTTGATCTATTGTAGAGATGAGGTCTCGCTAAGTTGCCCAGGCGGGTCTCGAACCTGTGGGCTCAGGCAATTCGTTCACCTTGGCCTCCCAAGCACAGGTTTACAGGCTGAGACACTGAGCCCGGTCTTAATTTGTTTTAATGAACAGAATTGTTTATAAAGCATTAACAGTTGTTGTCCACACAATACATGGTTAAGCTGCCACTAGTGTTAATCTATTCTATCTTACTCAAGATTGTAGCTAAATGATGACCATATACTGTTGACCATCAACTCATGGAATGACGCCTCTAGTGACCCTTTTTTATAGCTTATGCATTTTTCAAAGTTTGGGTCATTTTGATTATTGTAATAAATATTATACAGGGGTATAATTATAAGACATACCTTTTTGAATCCTGACTATTGTAAATACTTATATATTAGTATGTACACATTGTATCTCTCAGCCTACAATACACATAAAGACTTTTATGTTTTATTTACACTGAATGAAATATACAAAGATATCAGTCTAAAACTATGAGCATGAGAACTAAAGAAGAGGAAGTTTAATTTTTGTGTGTGAATGTGTGCATTAAGTAGGAAAAGACATTGTTGGAAAAAAGAAATCATCTTTTTTTTTTAAGTTAAAATCTGAAAGTAGCCAGGCTCTGTGGCTCAGCCTGTAATCCCGCGCTTTGGGAGGCTGAGGTGAGTGAATTGCATGAGCCCATGTGTTCGAGACCCGCCTGGGCAACTTGGCGAGACCTCATCTCTACAATAAATCAAAAAATTGGCTGGGCGTGGTACCGCGCGCCTGTAGTTCCAGCTACTTGGAAGGCTGAGGCAGAGGAATCACTAGAGTCCAGCAGGTCGAGGCTGCGGTGGCCAGGAGCGGCCACTTCACTCCAGTCTGGGTGACAGGGTGAGACTCCAACTCAAGAAAAAAAAAATCTGAAAGTAAATCAGTTTTATCTGCTTCACATTCAAATTATTCCACATGGATTCTAGTTCAGAATCCTCTTTTTAACTTACCTATTATTCATGCAAGGCTATGTTCATAAAGTAATCATTATGTAGTCGGGCTCGGTGGCTCAGCCTGTAATCCTGCGCCTTTGGGAGGCTGAGGTGAGTGGATTGCATGAGCCCGTGGGTTCGAGACCCGCCTGGGCAGCGAGAACTCATCTCTACAATAAATTAAAAAATCAGCCGGGCGTGGTAGCGCATGCCTGTAATTCCGGCTACTTGGAAGGCTGAGGCGGAAGAATCGCCGGAGCCCAGCAGGTCGAGGCTGTGGTGGCCGGGAGCGGCCACTGCACTCCAGTCTGGGCGACAGAGTGATATTCCAACTAAAAATAAAAAATAAAAAAAAGTAGTCATTATGTAGTCTGCTTAGAAATTTCAAGAATTTTAAAAAATGTAATTGGATGGTGTTTGAAAGCACTATGAAGATGTAATTCATAATGAGTGTATGTGGTTACTTTTTTTTTAGAATATTTTATTTTTCTTCACTACTAACGAATGTCATTGAATCATTTTGGTGTTGTTCTTTTTACTTTGTATAATTAACATAATTGATTTTTATTGACTCTACTGGACGAATTTGTTCAGTGAAAACTTCAGAGAGTATATAAGTCTAGGGATTGTTTTCATTTTTGTATTTGTTTACATTCCAACAAAGTGAGTGGTGTGTAATAAATGCTGTATAAAAGGCAAAAAAAAAAAGTTTTTTGTAGAGACCAGATCTCGCTATGTTACCTAGGCCGGTCTCGAACTCTTGGGCTCAAGTGATCCTCCCTCCTCACCCTCCCAGAGTACTGGGATTACAGGTGTGAGCCACCGTGCCTGGTGTTTTCATCCTAACTTTTCTTTTTTTAAAAACAGGATTGCCCCCATCCTAACTTTTTAACGACATGTCTTATTTCTTCTTCCCTCTCCCTGCTCTATGTCAACATTGTATTCTTTGGTCATTTTAAATTTCTAGCAGCACCCTGCATATTCCATGCAGAAAAAAATATATAGGAAATTTCAAATATATGCAAAAGTAGAAAAAATGGTAAATAACCTCCTCAAAGTTTCAACAATTATCAATGAACACTCGATAGGTCAAGAGCAGTGGTATATGCCTGTAAATCCCAGCACGTGGGAAGGCTGAGGCAGGAAGATCGCCTGATCCCAGGAGTTTGAGACTCAACTGGACAAGATAGTGAGGCCTCATCTCTATAAAAAATAGTCATAGTAAAATAAATAAGTTAAAAAAAAGAAAAGAGCCAGGCACAGCACTTTGGGAGACCGAGGTGAGAGGATTGCTTGAGTCCATGGATTAGAGACCAGCCTGGGCAACATGATAAGACCTCGTCTCTACAATACATCAAAAAAGTAGCCAAGTGTGGTGGCACATGTCTGTAGTTTCAGCTGCTTGGAAGGCTGAGGTGGAAGGATTGCCTGAGCCCAGGAGGTCGAGGCTGTGGTGGCTGTGAGCATGCCACTGCACTCCAGTCTGGGCGACAGAGTGAGACTCCAACTCAGAAAAAAGTAACAAAAAAAGAATGACCAATTTTGTTTTATCCATGCCCCTACTACCCTCCTAATGAATTAATTTTAAGCAAATCTCAGGGGCAACCCCTTTGGGTCCCCTCCCACTGTGGGAGATTTTCTGTTCTCTCAATAAATGCTGCTTTCTCAAAACAAAACCTCAAACGTTTTGATAATTATGTCTAAGAATTAAAGTTTCTTTAAAAAAGATAATCACAATATCACTATGACTACAAATTTAATAGTTCTCTATTATCATCAAATATCATAGATGTTCAAATTTTCATGATTATTAGAGCTGGTTTCTCTAACTGGTATACAGACAAAGTTGGCTGATATGTCTCTCAGGTTTTTTTAATTCATAGGCTCTCATCTTTTTTTTTTCAGTCTTGTGATTTATTTGTTGAAGAAACTGGGTATTTTGTCTTGTAAAGTTACCTACATTCTAGATTTTGTTGGTGGCATCTCTTTTAAAAAATCTTGTTTTAGCAGCTCAGCCTGTAATCCCAACGCTTTGGGAGGCTGAGGTGAGTGGATTGCCTGAGCCCGCGGGTTCAAGACCTGCCTGGGCAACTTGTCGAGACCTCACCTCTACAATAAATTTAAAAAAAAACAACTAGCCGGGTGTGGTAGTGTGCGCCTGTAGTTCCAGCTTCTTGGGAGGCTGAGGTGAATGGATTGCCTGAGCCCGCGGGTGCGAGACCTGCCTGGGCAACTTGTCGAGACCTCACCTCTACAATAAATTAAAAAAAAAAACAACTAGCCGGGTGTGGTAGCGTGCGCCTGTAGTTCCAGCTTCTTGGAAGGCTGAGGTGAAAGGCTCGCCGGAGCCCAGCAGGTCGAGGCTGTGGTGGCCGGGAGCGGCCACTGCCCTCCAGTCTGGGTGACAGAGTGAGACTCCAATTAAAAAAAAAAAATCTTGTTTTAGGCCAGGTGCAGTGACTCACGCCTGTAATCCCAGCACTTTGGGAGGCCAAGGTGAGAGGATTACCTGAGCCCATGGGTTCGAGACCAGCCTGGGTAACTTGTTGAGACTTCATCTCTACAATAAATAGAAAAATTGGCCAGGCATGGTGGCACATGCCTGTGGTTCCAGCTACTTGGAAGGCTGAGGTGGGAGGATCGCCTGAGCCCAGCAGGTCGAGCCTGCGGTGGCCATGAGCATGCCACTGCACTCCAGCCTGGGTGGCAGAGGGAGAATTCATCTCAAAATAAAATAAAATGCAAAATCTTGTTTTATTTTAGATTCAACACGTACACATTCATGTTTGTTGCATGGACACATTGTGTACTGGTGGGGATTGAGTTTCAGGTGACTCTTCTCCAGAGAGTGACAAATGTACCAAATACGTAACTTCTGAACCCTAATCTTCCTTTCCACCTCCCCCGTTCTGGTGTCCCCAGTCTATGATTTCCATCTTTACCACTGTTTAGCTTCCACATTGGTGAGAACATGTGGCGTTTGGTTTTCTGTTTCTGAGTCAGTTCACTTAGCACGATGATCTCCAATCTCCCTTGGAAAATACCAAGGGTGAGCTAGGCTGTGGAGAAATTAGAGCCCTCATACATTGCAGGTGGGAACGTAGACTGGTGTAGCTGCTTTGAAAATCACTTTGCCAGTTTCTCAGTAAGTTAAATACAGAACTACCATGTAATTGCATTGTAACTGCAAATGTACTCCTGGGTATGTCTCCAAAAGAATTTAAAACAGATATACAAACAAAAACCTATACATAAATGTTCATAGTAGCATTATTCACAAGAATCAAAAGGTGGAAACATTCCAAGCATCCACTAAATGATAAATGGACTGGGTGCAGTGGCTCATGCCTGTAATCCCAACACTTTGGGAGACTGAGGCGAGAGGATTGCTTGCGCTCAGGAGTTTGAGACTAGGCTAGGAAACAGAGTGAGGAGTCTGGACAAGGCTTTACTGGGTCCTCTGCTCAAGGTCTCAATCTAGGTGTAGTCTGGGCAACATAGCAAGATTTCATCTCTACGAAAGTCTCAAAAAATCAGCCGTATGTGGTGGCCCACGTCTGTAGTTCCAGCTACTTGGGAGGCTGAGGTAGAAAGATCTCCAGAGCCCAGGAGATTGATGTTGTGGTGAGCCATGATCGTGCTACTGCAATTCAGTCTGGGCAACAGAGCGAGACCCCGATTCAGTTAAAAAAAAAAAAGTGCTGCTAGGCTGCATTCTAATCTGGGGGCTCCACTAGGAATGAATTAATTTCCAACTTCATTTAGGTTGCTAGTAGAATTCATTTTCTTATGGTGCATGATCCAGAATCGAGGTCTCTGTTTTCTTGCTGGCTGCTAGCTGGGGGCTGCTTTTAGCTATTAGAGGCTACCCACAGTTCCTTGCCCTGTGGCCTTCCCCAAAGGCCTTCTCACAGCCTGGCAGCTTACTTCCTTCAAGCCAGCAATGGAGAGACAGTGTCACAAGTGTGCTGGCAAGATGGAACCTTATGTATAATCCCAACTCTAATTACCTTTACCACAGTCTATTGGTTACAAGCAAGTCAAGGTCCCACCCACACCCATCAGAGGCCACGCTAGAACCTGTCCTCCACAATTAGCTATGACTTATTGAGCGTCTACGGTATACTAGGCACTTTTCATTCATTCTTTCATTTGATCCTCAATCTTATGAGATAAATACTGTTAGAGCTATTGTGCAGATTTGGAAATTGAAGCTCAGAAAAATTGGTGTCAGCCTTGTTCGAGGTCCCACAACCAACAAATGACGAATCTGGGATTCAGACAATTATTATTGTTATTATTATTTTATTTTTTATTTTATTTTATTTTTTTGAGTTGGAGTCTCACTCTGTCGCCCAGACTGGAGTGCAGTGGCCGCTCCCGGCCACCGCAGCCTCGACCTGCTGGGCTCCGGTGATCCTTCCGCCTCAGCCTTCCGAGTAGCTGGAACTACAGGCGCGTGCTACCACACCCGGCTAAATTTTGATTTATTGTAGAGATGAGGTCTCGCTGCCCAGGCGGGTCTCGAACCTGCGGGCTCAGGCAATCCACTCACCTCAGCCTCCCAAAGGCGCGGGATTACAGGCTGAGTCACCGAGCCTGGCTTTTTTTTTTTTTTTTAATTTATTGTAGAGATGAGGTCTTGCCAAGTTGCCCGGGCTGATCTCAAACCCATGGGCTCAGGCAATCCTCTTGCCTTGACCTCCCAAAGTGCTGGAATTATAGGCATGAGCTACTGCTCCCAGTTTAAATGATATTTTTAAAATGTATTTATTTATTATAGAGTTGTGGAGTACCAGTGAGGATTTACTACATAGGCAGGCTGCATGCAGATGCAGTTTGGGCTTCTTGGTGGTCCTCACCTTCCCCCGGCCCAGAGGACCAGGTACCTTTTGTGTTGTATCGAGACACTTTTTCCACTGCTCAAAACTGGTTTTGAACTCATCAATTTCATGCCTTTTAGTACTTCTGCCATTTTTTGTTTCACCTCTCCCACATCAGCAAAATGTTTCCCTTTGAGGAATTTTTCATCTGGGGAAGCAAAAAGGTCACTTGGTGTGAGATTGGGTGAATAGGGAGGGTGGGGCACACCATTTTTGGTGAAAAACTACTGAACACTCATCGTGGTGTGGACAGGTGAGTTGTCATGGTGGAAAAACAGTCACCTGTTTGCCACAACTCGGGATGTTCTTCTGCACATCATGATGGAACCTTTTCAAAACTTCCAGATAAAAACTTTGGTTGACTGTACGATCCCAAGGAACAAATTCCAAGTGTACTACAAGGATCCGGCCCTCCAAAAGATAATTCCATTTTTTTGGGGGGGCGGTCCCCTCTTGTGCCTTATATTTTCTCTATATACATGATTCTAGTATGTTTTTCTTTCTTTTTTTTTTTTTTTTTAGTTGGAGTCTCACTCTGTTGCCCAGACTGGAGTGCAGTGACATGCTCACGGTCACCACAGCCTTGACCTGCTGGGTTCAGGTGATCTTTCTGCCTCAGCCTTCCGAGTAACTGGAACTACAGCCACACACCACCATGCTTTGCTAATTTTTTGATTTATTGCAGAGACGAGGTCTTGCCAAGTTGCCCAGGCTGGTCTCGAATCCATGGGCTCAGGTAATCCTCTCACCTCGGCCTCCCAAAGTGCTGGAATTATAGCCACCATGCCCGGACCCTATACATGATTCTAAATGGCTGTTTAATATTCAATCCAATGGTTATATCCTAGTTTACTAAGATGTTTTACCTTCTGCTCAGTGGTGAAAGAAAAAAAGAAAGAAGGAAAGAAACCTTTTCCTTGATTTTGGTATTTTGTTTGCTATTCTTTTTTTACTATTACAAAAAGTATTGAAGCTACGCATGGTGGCTCACACCTGGAATCCCAGCACTTTGGGAGGTGGAGGTGAGAGGATTGCCTGAGCTCATGAATTCAAGACCAGCCTGAGCAACATGGCGAGACCTTGTCTCTACAATAAATTAAAAAAATTACCCGGGCATGGTGATGCGCGCCTGTGGTTCCAGCTACTGAGAAGACTGAAGCAGAAGGATCACCTGACCCCAGCAGGTCAAGGCTGCAGAGGTCAGGAGCGTGCCACTGCACTCCAGCCTGGGTGACAGAGTGAGACTGACTAAAAAAAAAAAAAAAAAAGTACTGAGATGAACATCTTGGGTCAAAATGATCCCATACATACATATACACGCGTTTAGAAGAGAGTCCCAGAAGAGAAATGGTGGTCAGCTGTCTCAAAGCTCTTGGAGCACAGAGAGATGTGATTGTAACCCCATTCTACAGCTAAGGACAGTCTCAGAGTGTTTGCTCAAGTTTGCATGGTTCATAAAATCACAGCTGAAATCTGGGTCCAAGTCCTTTGCTTCCTAGATGGATGTGCTTTTCTTACAACTTGCTCTTTCTTTTTTTTTTTTTTGAGTTGGAGTCTCACTCTGTCGCCCAGACTGGAGTGCGATGGCCGCTCTTGGCCACCGCAGCCTTGACCTGCTGGGTTCTGGCGATCCTTCCGCCTCAGCCTTCCAAGTAGCTGGAACTACAGGCATGCTCTACCATGCCCGGCTGATTTTTTGATTTATTGTAGAGATGAGGTCTCGTTGCCCAGGCGGGTCTCGAATCCGCGGGCTCAGGCCATCCACTCAACTCAGCCTCCCAAAGGCGCGGGATACAGGCTGAGCCACCGAGCCCGGCGACTTGCTCTTTCTATATGGTCCATGGACCAGTGGTACTGGCAAATCCTGGACGTCTGTTAGAAATGCATAATCTCGGGCCTCACCCAAGACCTTGTGAATTTGTATTTACCATGATCCTGAGATAGTTTTACTCAAATTAAAGTTTGAGAAGCAGTGGGACTCGGTGGCTTAGCCTGTCATCCCAGCACTTTGGGAGGCCAAGGTGAGTGGATGGCCTGAGCCCATGGGTTTGACACCAGCCTGGGCAACTTGGCGAGACCTCACTCTACAATAAAATAAAAAATTAGCCAGATGTGGTAGCATGCACCTGTAGTTCTGGCTACTTGGAAGGCTGAGGCGGAAGGATCACCAGAGCCCAGGGGGTCGATGCTGGGGTGGCCATGAGTGTGCCACCCCACTTCAGCCTGGGCGATGGAGTGAGACTCTGACTCAAAAGTAAATAAATAAATAAAATAAAATAAGGTTTGAGAAGCACTGCTTACAGCACATTCTCTCTTAGAAGACTGTGAAGTGCTTTAAAATGAGGAAAACGCAACCAGGTTTGTATATATAATTGATATAAAATGCATATATTAGTAAGGTATGATGTGACGTTCTGATTTATGTTTACAGTGTAGAATGATGAAATCAAGTAAATTAACAAATTCATCGCCCACATACTTAACTTTTTTTGTAGTGACAACATTTAAAATCTGTTCTGGCAGCAGCAGGATACTGCTAAGGTTATGGGGGAGGGGAAACACAACATCAATAAGGGTATCTGATTTCAAACCAGGCAAAGTGGGGACCAAAGGGAGGCCCAAGCTTTACTTATATGATGTCCACTTGTACATTACGTCTTTAAAATAGAAGTAAACTCAAAAAAAAAAAAAAAAAAGCTGGGCTTGGTGGCTCAACCTGTAATACCACACCTTGGGAGGCTGAGGTGAGTGGATTGCCCGAGCCCGCGGGTTCGAGACCCACCTGGGCAACTTGGTGAGCCCTTATCTCTACAATAAGTCAAAAAACTAGCCGGGCGTGGTAGCGCCCACCTGTAGTTCCAGCTACTTGGAAGGCTGAGGCGGTAGGATCGCCGGAGCCCAGCAGGTCGAGGCTGTGGTGACCAGGAGCGGCCACTGCCCTCCAGTCTGAGTGACAGAGTGAGACTCCAACTCAAAAAAAATAAAATAAAAAATAAATAAAAATAAAATAAAAATAAAAAACCAAGGCTAGCACGGTGGCTCATGTCTGTAATCCCAGTCCATGAGTTTGAGACCAGCCTGGGCAACTTGGTGAGACCTCATCTCTACAATAAAGCAAAAAATTAGCCAGGCATGGTGGTGCATGCCTGTAGTTCCAGCTACTTGGAAGGCTGAGGCAGAAGGATCACATGAGCCCAGCAGGTTAAGGCTGTGGAGGTGGTGAGCATGCCCCTGCCCTCCAGCCTGGGTGACAGAGTGAGACTCAGACTCAAAAAATAAATAAAAAATGAAAAATAAAAACTGGGTTGACAGTTTCAAGGAAAAAAAATCTATTATTCTATAAATCGAGATTATTAAAGAATAGAATAACTGAGCTCTGTCCTGGAAGCAGCCAGTTTCACACAGTGACCTGCTGATGTGAGAATTGTATGATTCTTTTTTCATGTTAGGATGGCAGAGATCATACATTTTGGATGTAAAGGGAACCTTGAGGACCCTTAGAGAATCCAAGCTCTACTCTACCCGTTGTGATTATATCCCTGGAGAGCACAGTGGAATCTAAACCAAAATAGGCTTCCGCAGAAGGCTTGGGTTCTCTGAACATTTGCCCCAAGGATCATGTGGTCTAAACGCCTTCATCTAAGGAAGAGGATATCTAAATATATGCTCCCCACAGATGTGTCCAGTGCTTTATGGCTTATAAAACATGTCCTCATCACAGCACCTAACTCAATAAAGGATCATGCAATGGCTCTTCAAGGTCCCCAAATGTTAACGGGGGACCTGGACCAGAACCCCTGGTGGAATGCTCTATCCTCTACAACATGATTCTTTCTTACATGATTCATTCTTTCTTTTCTTCCCTCCCTCTATCCTTCCCTCTCTCCCTTCCTTCTTTCCTCCCTTTTTGAGTTGAGTCTCACTCCGTGGCCCAGGTTAGAATGCAGAGGGGCAAATTTTTGTATTTTTTTTTTTGTAGAGAAGAGTTCCCATCTCGTTATGTTGCCCAGGCTGGTCTCGAACTCCTGGGCTCAAGCAGTTCTCCTGCTTCGGCCTCCCAAAGTGCTGGGATTACAGGTATGCGCCCGTGGCCCAAAATAAAAATTTAAAAAAGAATTTTACTTTATTTCCAACTTCATTTATGAAATTAAAGTATTTCTTTGTGTATATGATTTATTTCATTTGCCTGAAACACATTCAGCAAGTAATAGGCCAGGCCAAACTCTTCCCAATCAGATGTAATTACTGAAGTTGCTGATCTCTGACCCATTTACTTTTCTCTTTCCACACATTACCTTACTTAGAGCAAGGAAATTAGAAAGCAGCTCTGGGTTGGGCTTGGTGGCTCAGCCTGTAATCCTAGAACTTTGGGAGGCCGAGATGAGTGGATTGTCTGGGCCCGTGGGTTCAAGACCAGCCCGGGGAACTTGGTGAGACCTCGCCTTTACATTAAAATAAAAAAATAGCCAGGCACGGTAGCGTGCACCTGTAGTTCTGGTTACTTGGAAGGCTGAGGTGGAAAGATCACTAGAGCCCAGCAGGTTGATGCTGGGGTGGCCATGAGTGTGCATGCCACTGCACTCCAGCCTGGGCAATGAAGTGAGACTCCGACTCAAAAAAAGAAAATATATATATATATATATACAAAATATATATATATAATTTGTTCTCTTATGATAAATCAGATTAAATATGCTTTTATTTCAATCTTAAGGTTCTTTAATATGGGTGGGAGTGTTATATGAGCTTCTTGATATTGAGAGGTCAATATTTCTAAAATCCCCAGACTCTAAGAAAAAGAAATAAAAGATAACAGGGAATAGTTCTATTATTTTCAACAGCAGAATATCTGCACTGGGTTATGACTTTAGACTATTACTTTTAGTACTTAGACAATAAATAATGTAAGTGGGAAATTAACCATTAATTCATTTCACTCATATTCAGGAAAAGACTATTATGTGTCAGGCACACTTGGAGATCTCAGATGAAAGACATGCTTCTTGCCATTGAGTTTAGAGTGGAATAGAATGGTCCCAGTAGGTGATAGCATAGGGGTAAGCACAGGACACTTTGGGGATATCAAGGACAGACACTTAATTCTCCCTAAGGTTAGAGAAAACTCCCGGGAAGAGCTGTCCTCTGGGCTGAGGAGGAGATGACCAGAGTGACAAGGGTGTGAAGGGTGTTTCAAGTGGAGGGAACAGCAAATTCTCAAAGAACAGCAAACGCAAAGAAGCAGAGGCAACAGAGGACATGGCAAAGCATTAAGCATGACTGGATCAGGGCAGGTATGTGGAAGATTGGGTAAAATGCAGGAGTCGAGCTGGGCTTGGTGGCTCAGCCTGTAATCCCGCTCCTTGGGAGGCTGAGGTGAGTGGAATGCCTGAGCCCGAGGGTTTGAGACCCACCTGGGCAACTTGGCCAGACAACATCTCTACAATAAATCAAAAATCAGCCGGGTGTGGTAGTGCACACCTGTAGTTCCAGCTACTCGGAAGGCTGAGGCAGAAGGATCGCCGGAGCCCAGCAGGTTGAGGCTACGGTGGCCAGGAGCGGCCACTGCACTCCAGTCTGGGTGACAGAGTGAGACTCCAACTCAAAAAAAAAGAAAAGAAAAGAAACCCATGGGCACATCCCAGACTAGAACTGATCCTTTTCCTCTCGCCTGGGTTTGCTTGTTTCCCCCTCTTTGAACATTTGCTTCATCTTTGAAAGAAAAAAATCTCAGTACTGGCCATTTGGATACAGAGTTCATTTGATCTGGCTGATTCAGGAAGCAGATGCATCCTTTTGGTCTCAGTACAAATCACTGGGGTTTTTTTTTTTTTTGGATTCACCAAAGCCAGACCTATCTCTCAATCAGCATAGAGGAAAAAAGTAATTACCGAAGTATTAGTGTTATTATTATTTCCTGATATGAACTGCTGCATTCCTCATTTGTATCTGGTTTTCTCCCTAGGCTGTGAATTAAACATTTTGAAACAAATCCTTCTTGGATAAAACCTGTATTAATTATGATTAACCTTTTTTTTTTGTTTTGTACTGGAGACCTTTTTGAAACTTTAATGAAAAGGATAAACCCTCTTCTCAAAAAAATTTCATCTTTTCTTACACCCATAGAATATAACATCGTTTTTAGAGTTTATAAGCCTCTTGAAGTCCCTGAGAACCTTTCAGGAACTCACAGACCTTAGGTTAGAAGCTCTGATCTATACAATCAAAGGTAAAATGGAAGAACTGCTTATTGGAATTGGACGGTGCCAGTTGTCTGCTAACTCTGGTGGTACATTTTAGGAAGTTGGAATAAATCTGAACGAACTTTGCCAGATAGTTTCTCAAGTCTGTTTAGCACTGATACCGTGGGTGGACCTCAGAACCCTCAGTGTTCCCACCTTCGTGAAAATCCAAGCAAGAGTGAAGGTCCCAGAGAGAGGAGGAGGCACAGTACATCACCTGAGACTTTTCACATTCTTTCTTTTTTTTTTTTGAGGCAGAGTCTAACTCTGTGGCCCAGGCTGGAGTGCAGTGGCACACTCACGGCCATCCCAGCATGGACCCTGCTGGGGTCAGGCGATCCTTCCGCCTTAGCCTTCCAAGCAGCCAGAACTACAGGCATGTGCTACCACTCCCAGCTAATTTTTTATTTATTGTAGAGACGAGGTCTCGCCAAGTTGCCCAGGCTGGTCTCGATCCTGCGGGCTCAGGCAATCCGCTTGCTTCGGCCTCCCAAAGTGCTGGGATGACAGGCTGAGCCACTGAGCCCAGCGGAGACTTTTCATTTTCTAAAGGTAAACCTCTGGCCTTGGTGTCAGAAAAGACCTTACCTCTACTGCTTTCTGCTTGTATGAGCTTGTCAAGTCCATTTTGTTTTTTTGTGTCCTCTTTCTCATCTGTAAAATGGGCATAATAATAATACCCACCTCTCATGAATGTCGTGAGGACTTAATGAGGTGATGAGTATGAAAGTATTTCCCAGACACCTGGTTCATAGATGGTGTTTGACAAACATTACGCAAAATTCAATTTTACTCAGGTGGAGGAAGGCCTTTTAGAGACCCTAAGTGCTGAAAACAATCATGGGCTGGACTCGGTGGCTTACATCTGTAATTCTAGTACTTTGGGAAGCAGAGATGAGAGGATCGCTTAAGCCTGGGAGTTCAAAACCAGCCTGGGCAACATAGTGAGACATCACCTCTACAAAAAAATTAAAATAATTAGCCAGGCATGGTGGCACATGCTTGTAGTTTCAGCTAATACTAGGAGTCTGAAGCGGAAGGATTGCCTGAGCCCATGAGTTGGAGGCTGTGGTGACAGGTGACTGTGTCCCTGCACTCCAGCCTGGGTGACAGAGAGAAGACATTGATTCAAAAAAAAAAACCAACCAAACAAAACTGTGGTGAGGGATTTCTGGTTTCTAGGCAGCACATAAGGAACTTGGAAGTTGCCACTCTGGGCTGGGCTCAGTGGCAGGTTGACACTGGGGTGGCCGTGAGGGTGCCACTGCATACCAGCCTAGGTGATGGAGTAAGACTCCAACTCAAAAAAAAAAAGTTGCCATTCTCTCCTTACAAAAAAGCTAAACAAAATGAAAAATCAACTCTACTTAGACAACTCTTCTTAGATGCTTCAGAGAAGTGTGGACAACACTGAGAATTAAAAAGCTCAGGGACAGGCCGGGCATGGTGGCTCACACCTATAATCCCAGCACTTTGGGAGGCCAAGATGAGAGGATTACCTGAGTCCACGGGTTTGAGACCAGCCTGGGCAACTTGGCGAGACCTCGTCTCTACAATAAATCAAAAATTAGCTGGGCGTGGTGGCACATGCCTGTAGTTGCAGCTATTTGGAAGGCTAAGGTGGAAGAATCACCTGAGTCCAGCAGGTTGAGACTGCAGCGGCCTTGAGCATGACATTGCACTCTAGCCCGGGCGACAGAGTGAGACTCCAAATCAAAAAAAAAAAAAAAAAAGTTCAGGGAGGCCAGTCATTGGTTGAACCTCTACACTTTTGTAAATTTCATCTCCAGGATTAAATACTGGAGAAAAAATCACCTCATGATTCTGGCAGGGGAAGGGGAAAAGGAGTCATTTTGAAATATGTCAGAGCATTCTCAATGGGATTTGCTCTCAGGAGAAACTTTTTTTGTGTGTGTGTTGGAGTCTCACTCTCTCTCCCAGGCTGGAGTGCAGTGGCCGCTCCCAGCCACTGCAGCCTCGACCTGCTGGGCTCTGGCGATCCTTCCACTTCACCCTTTCAAGTAGCTGGAACTACAAGTGCGTGCCACCCCGCCTGGCTAAGGTTTTGATTTACTGTAGAAAGGAAGCTTTGCCATGTTGCTCAGGCTGGTCTCAAACGGTTGGGCTCAGGCAGTCCTCTTGCCTCTGCCTCCCAAAGTGCTAGGATTGCAGGTGTGAGTCACTGTGCCTGACTAGGAGGAACTATTTTTTTCCAGAGCTTAACCTGCTGGGTTTTATCAAAACTTAACCAGTCCGGAGAAGGGAAGTACCCCACCCAGACCCCTCTCGCTGTCTTGTCCCACCTAAGGCGAGAAAAGCTGAGAAGCACTGGTGAAGTTCACCGTCCAGGGGCACTGGCTCACGAATCAAGGACTTTGACTAGGACTTTATTATAGGACCATAAATGCTCCCTCCCTGCCCCCACCTTACCACCACATTACAAAAGACCTATTTTCTGCAGTTCCTTTTACTCAACACATCATGTCTGTCTTTCAACAAAAAATTCAAGGCATACCATAAGGCAAAAAAATATAGTTTGAAGAGACTGAGCAAGCATCAGAACCAGAGTCATATGTGGCAGGAATACTGGAACGATTAGACCAGGAATTTTTAAAAAACTATGATTAGGCCTGGTGTGGTGACACACAACTTGTAATCCTAACACTTTGGGAGGCTGAGGCAGGAGGATCGCTTGAACCCAGGAGTTTGAGACTGACCTGGGCATCACTGCTAGAACCCATCTCTACAAAAAATAAAGAAAGACAAAGCTATGATTAATAGCTTAAGAACTTTAATGAAGAAATTAGACAACATGCAATAACGGAAAAGATCAGATGGATAATTTTTTTTTTTTTTTTGAGTTGGAGTCTCACTTAGTCACCCAGACTGGAGTGCAGTGGCCTCTCCGGCCACCGCAGCCTCGATCAACTGGGCTCCAGCGATCCTTCCGCCTCAGCCTCCGAGTAGCTGCAACAACAGGCATGCGCTACCACACCCGGCTAATTTTTGATTTATTGTAGAGATGAGGTCTCACCAAGTCGCCCAGGTGGGTCTTGAACCCGCGGGCTCAGGCAATCCACTCATCTCAGCCTTCCAAAGGCGCGGGATTACAAACTGAGCCACCGAGCCCGGCTCAGATGGATACCTTAAGCAGAGATATGGAAATTCTAAGAAAAAAATAAAAAGATGTTAGAGATAAACAACACTGTGACCAAAGTGGAGAATGCTTTGATGTTCTCATCAGTAGATGGGACGTAACTGAGGAAAGAGAATCTCTGAGCTTGAGGATAGATATGTCAATGGAAACTGATAAAACTGGCCGGGCACAGTGGCTCATGCCCATAATCCCAGCACTTTGGGAGGCCGAGGTGAGAGGATTGCTTGAGCCCATGGGTTCGAAACTAGTCTGGGGAATCTGGGGAGACCTTATCTCTACAATAAGTCAAGAAAAAATTAGCTGGGCATGGTGGCATGTGCCTGTGGTTCCAGCTACTTGGAAGGCTGAGATGGAAGGATCACCTGAGCCCAGCAGGTTGAGGCTGCAGTGACTGTGAGTGTGCCACTGCACTCCAGGCTGGGTGACAGAGTGAGACTCTGACTCAAAAATAATAATAAGAAGAATAAGAATAATATCACTGATACTATGCAATAAGTATTTTTTAAAGGGAAAAAAAACCAAAAAACAAAGGAAATAAGACTGAAACAAAATGTCACAACAACAAAAAACTATCCAAGAACTGTATGATAATTACAAAAGCTGTAAATATGCATAAAAGGAATCCCAGAAGAAAAAGAAACAGAAGAAATATCTGAAGCAATAATGACAGAATTTGACTGGGTGTGGTGACTCACACCTGTAATCCAGTGCTTTGGGAGGCTGAGGTGAGAGAATCACTGAAAACCAAAAGTTTGAGTTTAGTCTGGGCAACATAACCAGACTCTGTCTCTACAAAAAAAAAAAAAAATTAGCAGGATGTGATGATGCCAGCCTGTAGTCCCAGCTACTCGAGAGGCTGAGACAGGAAGCTTGCTTGAGCCCAGGAGTTTGAGATTACAGTAAGCTACAATTGCACCACTGCACTCCAGCTGGGTGACATAGCAAGACTCTGTCTATAATAATAATAATAATAATTACAGAATTTTCCCAAATTAATGTCAGACACCAAACCACAGATCCAGGAAGCTCAGAGAACACCAAGCAGAATAAATGGCAACCGTTTCCTCCCCCAAAACCAACACATAGGCATATCATATTCAAGCTTCAGAAAAATCAATGATAAAGAAATCTTGAAAGAAGCCAGAGGAAAAAGACACTTGACCAAGAGAGGAGCAAAGATAAGAATGATATCTGACTTCTCAGAAACCATGCCAGCAGGAAAAGAATGGAGTTCAATATTTAAGGTGCTGAGAGAAAAAAATATCACCAAGCTCGAACTCACACCCTTTGGAATTATCTTTCGGTAATGAAGGATAAATAAAGAACTTCTCAGGGAAAGAATTGAGGGAATTTGTTGCTGGAGATCTGCATTTTAAATATGAAAAGAAGTTCTACAGAGAGAAGGAAAATGATACACGTCAGAAACCCAGATCTACATAAAGAAAAGAAGACCAGAGTGGGCAAAGTTGCACATGCCTGTGGTCCCAGCTACTCAGGGGGGTGGGGTGGGAGGATTGCTTGAGCCCAGGAATTCGGGCCCACAGTCCAGCCTGGGCAACGTAGCGAGACCTCGTCTCAAAATACATAAAGAAAGAGAGAAAGAAAGAAAGATCATCATATCGGAGAATGAATAAATGAAGAATGAAAACTTATTCGTAATTGATCCACCAGAAACACTTTCTTCAAAATAATAGCAACATTGTCATTAATTATATAAGCATATAAGTATACACATATATGTATTTACATATGTTGTTATGTTTATGTATAAGTGAGATAAATGACAGTGATGATACAAGGGACAGGAGGGAGAAACTGGAAATATTTTGTTATTCTAAGGTAATTGCACTACCTGCGAAGTGTTATTTGAAAGTGAACTTGAATTAGTTGTAAAAATATATTGCAAACTCTAAGGCAGTCATTGAGAAAAAGTTTTTAAGAAGTATAAATGAGCCGGACTCGGTGGCTCAGCCTGTAATCCCGCGCCTTTGGGAGGCTGAGGTGAGTGGATTGCCTGAGCCCGTGGGTTCGAGACCCGCCTGGGCAGCTTGGCGAGACCTCATCTCTACAATAAATCAAAAATCAGCCGGGCGTGGTAGCGCATGCCTGTAATTCCGGCTCCTCAGAAGGCTGAGGCGGAAGGATCGTCGGAGCCCAGCAGGTCGAGGCTGCGGGGGCCGGCAGCGGCCACTGCACTCCAGTCTGGGCGACCGAGTGAGACTCCAACTCAAAAAAAAAAAAAGTATAAATGATAGGCAAGAAAGAGAAGAAAATGGAATCATATAAAACCATGAAAGGCAAACAAAAATAGGAACAGAGAACAAGAACAGCAAGTAGAAAGCAGTAACACGTAGCAGGTATCCAGTCAGATCTGGCAGCGGCTGCAACTGTCCCCCTCTCTGGCTTTTTGCTGTGCCCTCTTGACTTCCAGATCCATGGCTTCCTTGGTATGTGATGTGGGCTAGACCGTCAACGCCCCCCACGCCACCTTTGTCAAGATGTGGCCAGACAAGGGCAGCCACTATACCCTCCCGGATGCAACCTATGAGACCAAGGAGCGCAAGGAGGAGGATCTGGTGATTATATTCTGGACCCCTTAAGAGAGAAATGATCTAAGCCAGCTCCAAGGATGCCATCGAGAAGAAACTGACAGGGAACAAGCATGAATTGCAAGCACACTGCTACGAGGCCAGGGACCGTTGTGTCTGACCCAAGAAGCTGAGGGCAGCGCCGTCATATTCCAGGAGGGCAAGCCTTTGTGAGCCCCCCCCAGCCCCCTGCCTGGAGCATTTGGCAGCTCCAGACCTGGGGGTTGCAGGCTGGAGGGCCTGGGGGGGATCCCAGCAGGGGGAGGGCAATCCCTTCACCCCAGTCCCCAATTATCCTTCCCTCAACCCCATCCTCGGATTTTTCTCTTCCTCCATCCTTGACAGTTCTGGCCTTTCCAGCCTTCTTTTGATCTTGATTCCTCTTGGGTTGAAGCAGGCCAAGTCTCCCCCACCCCCAGGACTCTGGTTTGGGGAGGATTTTTAAATTTTATTCTTATTTATTTATTTATTTATTTATTTATTTTTGAGTTGGAGTCTCACTCAGTCGCCCAGACTGGAGTGCAGTGGCCGCTCCCGGCCACCGCAGCCTCGACCTGCTGGGCTCCGGTCATCCTTCCGCTCAGCCTTCCAAGTAGCTGGAACTGCAGGCGCATGCCCCCATACCAGGCTAATTTATATTTTTATTTTTGTAGAGATGAGGTCTTGCCATGTTGCCCAGGCTGGTCTCGAACCTGTGGTCTCGGGCAAACCTCTCACCTCAGCCTCCCAAAGTGCTGGGATGATACGCCTGAGCCACTGCGCCCTGTCAAGGCTTTTTTTAAACAACACTCATACTCCCATCTGCTTCGTCCCCTTCCCATGTTGCCAGCTTCTAACTAGAATAGTGACTGTGCTTGTCTGTTTAGTTCTGCCTACAAATGGAATGTTGCGAAAATGACTCGCTCTATGCCAACTGGTTCTTCTACCTTTTCCCTGATCGTGGTCACTCATGAAAGCAGGAACAGCAAGAGACCTTTGATTTAAAAAAAAAAAAATGCTGAGTGTGGTTGCTTACACCCATAATCCCAGCACTGTGGGAGGTGGAGGCGAGAAGATTGCCTGAGCCCAGGGGTTTGAGACCATCCTGGGCAACTTGACAAGACCTCGGCATGTGTCTGAAGGCTGAGGTGGAAGGATCGCCTAAGTCCAGCAGGTCGAGGCTGTGGTGGCCATGAGGGTGCTGCTGTACTCCAGCCTGGGTGACAAGAGTGAGACTCCAACATACACACACACACACACACAACACACACACACACACACACACACACACACAAGACTATTTAAAAAAAAAAAAAACAGACTGGGCTCGGTGGCTTAACCTGCAATCCCAGCACTTTGGGAAACCAAAGCGAGCGGACTGCCTAAGCCTGTAGGTTTGAGACCAGCCAGGGCAACTTGGTGAGGCTTCATCTCTACAATAAATAAAAAATTAGCCGGGCATGGTAGTGTGCACCTGTAGTTCCGGCTTCTTGGAAGGCTGAGATGGAAGGATTGCTGGAGCCTAGCAGGTTGATGCTAGAGTGACTGTGAGTGTGCCATGGCCCTCCAGCCTGGGCGACAGAGTGAGACTCCAACTCAAAAATATATATATACATATAGTAGATATTAGCCCAACTATACTGATAACACTTTAAATGTCAATAATCTAAACATTCAATTAGTCAGGCATGGTGGATCACACCTGTAAGCTTAGTGCTTTGAGAGGCAGAGGCGAGAGGATTGCCTGAGTCCAGGGTTCAAGACAAGCCTGGGAAACTTGGTGAGACCTCATCTCTACAATAAATCAGGAAAAATTAGCCAGGCATGATGGTGCATGCCTGAAATTCCAGCTACTTGGAAGGCTGAGGTGGAAGGATCACCTGAGCCCAGAGGTCAAGGCTGCAGTGGCCAGGTGCATGCCACTGCACTCCAGCCTGGGTGACAGAGTGGGACTCAGACTCAGGAAAAAACAAACAAACAAACAAAACCTCATTTTTAATATATGGGCATATATAGACTAAATGTGAGAGGAATAGAGAAAGATATACCATAATAACACTAATCAAAAGAGAGAGTTGCTATATTAATTTCAGACAGAGCAGACTTCAGACAGAGCAAGAAAGTTGTCAAGGATAAAGATGGGGCATTCAGGCCTGGTTCGGTGGCTCGGCCTGTAATCCCAGCACTTTGGGAGGCCGAGGTGAGTGGATTGCCTGAGCCTGCAGGATCGAGACCCGCCTGGGCAACTTGACGAGACCTCATCTCTACAATAAATCAAAAAATTAGCTGGGCGTGGTATCACGCGCCTATAGTTCCAGCTACTTGGAAGGCTGAGGCGGAAGGATCGCTGGAGCCCAGCAGGTCGAGGCTGCGGTGGCCGGGAGTGGCCACTGTACTTCAGTCTGGGTGACAGAGTGAGACTCCAACTCAAAAAATTAAAAAAAAAGATGGGGCATTCCATCATAATAAAGGGGTCAATTCTCCAAGAAGACATAACAATAGTTAATGTGTATGTACTAACCAAAGAGCATCAAAGTATGTGAGACAAAAACTGATAGAACTGCAAAGGGAAATAGATGAATCTACTACCTCAGTTGGAGATTTTAACATCGCTCTATTAGAAATAGACAAATCCAGCAGGCAGAAAATCAGTAAGGACCTAGTTGAACTCAATAGCACCATTCATCAATTAGATATATTTGACATCTATAGATAACTTCATTCAACAAAAGTAAATTACACATTCTTCTCAGGATCACATAGAACATTGATCTGGGCCAAAAACAAAAAACAACAACAAAAAAACCCTTAACAAATTTAAAAGAATAGAAACAATACAGTGTTTGCTCTCAGACCACAATGGAATTAAACTAGAAACCACTAACTGAAAAGTAGCTGAAAAATCCCCAAATACTTGGTCATTAAATGACACATTCCTAGTTAATACATGGGCCAAAGAAGAAATTTCAGGAGAAATCTGAAGATATTTTAAAATAAATGAAATGAAAATACAATTTATCAAAATTTTTAGGACACTTGGAAAGCAGAGATTAGGGAAAAATTTATAACATTGAAAGTATATAGTAAAAAAGAAAAAAAAAAAGGTATAAAATAGTAATCTAAACTTTCACCTTAGAAAATAGAAAAGACCGGGCTTGGTGGCTCAGCCTATAATCCCAGCATTTTGGGAGGCCGAGGCAAGTAGAACCTGCGGGTTCAAGACTAGCCCGGACAACTTGGCAAGACTTCGTCTCTACAATAAAGAATAGCCAGGCGTGGTAGCACATGTCTGTAGTTCCAGCTACTGGGAAGGCTGAGGCGGAAGGATCGCCTGAGCCCAGCAGGTCGATGCTGGGGTGGCCGTGAGTGTGTCACTGCACTCCAGCCTGGGCAACAGAGTGAGACTCTAATTAAAAAAAAAATAATAATAATAATAAGAAGGTCCCAACTCTCTACACAAAGAATAGTACTTATTTTTACCACGATGATATTTTTGTACCATGGATTAGTTTGAGGCCTGTTCACCAAAATTAGGTAGATACATATATGGTGACATAAGACTTTCAAGATACATTGCTAAGTAAAACAAGCAAGTCATGAAACAACACAAATACGATGATTCCATTCATTTGAAATTAGGTTACATGTTGATTATGTGCTAGTCCAAATACCTGCAATGAGTACATTTATTGGAAGGTGACCTATCAAACTGTGGATTCCTGTGAGGAGTGTCCTGGGCATTGGGGTGGATGTGAGAGGGACTTTCTCAGCCAGTTATTTATACCCACAATGAGAAGGTATTCATAGATAATTACCTGTGCAAGACCGGGCGTGGTGGTTTACGCCTCTAATCCCAGCGCTTTGGGAGGCTGAGATGAGAGGATTGCCTGAGCCCACGGTTTGAGACCAGCCTGGGCAAATTGGCGAGACCTCATCTCTACAACAAATCAAAAAATTAGCTGGGTGTTGTAGTGCATGCCTGTAGTTCCAGCTACTTGAAAGGTTCACCCAGAAGGATCACCTGAGCCCAGTAGGTGTGAGCTGTATTGCACTCCAGCCTGGGTGATGGAGTGAGACTCTGACTCAAAAAAAATAAAATAAAAAAATAAAATAAACAGAGGATTTCTAAAAACAAAAATTCTCACCTCTCAACATCGTCACAATGGCAACTAAATATTTTCTTCCTTCTTTCCTCCCTCCCTCCCTCCCTCTCTTCCTCCCTTCCTTCCTTTTCCTCCTTCCTTCCTTTTTCCTTTCTTTCTTTCTTTCTTTCTTTCTTTCTTTCTTTCTTTCTTTCTTCCCTTCCTTCCATCTTTCCTTCTTTCTTTCTTTCTGTCTTTTTCTTTTGAGAGGAGGGTCTCACTTTGTCACCCAGGCTGGAGTGCAATATATAATCATAACATACCTTGAACTCCAGGACTCAAGCAATCCTCCTGTCTCAGCCTACCATGTGGCTGGATTACAGGTGCATGCCACTACACTTGGCCATTTAAAAAAAATGTTGCAGGTGGTGTCTTGCTATGTTGCCCAGGTTTCAAAATCCTGGCCTTAGGATGTCCTCCCACCTCAGCCTCCTCTCCAGCACCCCCACCCCCCATGGTTGCTGGGATTATAGGCATGAGCCATTGTGTCTGACTACAGCTAAATTTCGCTCTCTTTTTTAAGTTTGAAAACAAAATTTATTAGCAAGAGAAAGTGAAGGAGGAAGAAGGAAGATTCATGGCAGAAAGACCTGCCATGGGCAAGTTTCTCGAAGAAGAAAAACAGTGCCACAACTAAATTTCAACATGAGTTTTGGAGGGGATCTTCAAACCATAGCATCCATGAATTTAATAATTTGGATGAAAACAACCAATTCCTTGAAAGATGCAATCTGCCAAACCTCACACAAGAAGAAATAGACTATCTGGATAGGCCTATAACTAGTAAAAAATTGAATCAAGAATTAGTAACCTCCCAGAACAGAAAACTCCAGGCCCAGTTGGGTCCACTAGTGAATCCTCCCCCAAAAATGTATTTTTTGAGTGGGGTTCTCCCTCTGTCACCCAGGCTGGAGTGCCGTGGCAGAATCATGGCTCACTGCAGCCTTGACCTCCTGGTCTTAAGCAATCCTCCTGACTCAGTCTCCTGAGCAGGTGGGAATACAGGCTTGTGGCACCATGCCTGGCTAATTTCTTGATTTCTTATAGAGACAAGGTCTTACTATTTTGCCTAGGCTGGCCTCGAACTCCTGGGTTCAAGTAGTCCTCCCATGTTGGCCTCCTAATGTGCTGGGATTCCAGGCATGAGTCACCATGTAGATGCAAACATTTTCAACAAGGTATCAAATCAGATCCAACAATGTCAAAATATGTTTATACACCACAACCAAGTGGGATTTATCCTAGGTGTGCAAGACTAGTTCAAAATTTGAATATTGATTAATGTGATTCATTACATTAATAGGCTAACGAATAAAATCACATGATCATATAAATAGATGCAGAAAAAGCATTTGACAAAATCCAACACCCATTCATGATAAAAGCTCTCAGCAAACTAGAAACAGAGGCTATTTCCTTAACTTGGTAAAGAACATCTACAAAAAACCTCCAGCTAACATCATACTAAATAGTGAAAACTTGAAGCTTTCCTGCTAAGATCAGGAGAGAGGCAAGGATGTCCCTTCTTACCACTGCTTTTCAACACTGTACTGGAAATTTCTAGCTCATGCAACAAGACAGGAAAAAGAAACAGAGGGTACACAGATTGGGAAGGAAGAAATAAAACTGCCTGTTTGCAGAGGACATGGTTGACTATGTAGAAAATCCAAAAGAATTGATTAAAAAAAACCTTCATGGAATAATAAATGATTATGGCAATGCTGCAGGATACAGGTTAAAAATAAAAGTCAGGCTGAGCATGGAGGCTCACACCTATAATCCCAGCACTTTGGAAGGCCGAGGTGAGAGGATTGCCTAAGCCCACAGGTTCGAGACCAGCCTGGGCAACTTGGTGAGACCTTGTCTCTACAATAAATTAAAAAAATTAGCCGGGTGTGGTGGTGTATGCCTGTAGTTCCAACTACTTAGAAGGCTGAGGTGGAAGGATTACTTGAGCCCATCTGGTCGAGGCTGCGGTGGCTGTGAGCATGCCACTGCACTCCAGCCTGGGGAAGAGAGTGAGACTTCAACTAACAACAACAAAAAAATCAATCATTTTCCTATATAGCAGCAATGAACAAATAGAATTTTAAATTAAAAACATTACCGCCTGGTGTGGCAGCTCACACCTATAATCCCAGCACTTTTGGAGGATTGCTTGAGTCTGGAAATTCGAGACCAGTCTGGGCAATACATTGAAACCTTATCTCTACAATAAATTTTTTTTTTTTTTTGAGTTGGAGTCTCACTCTGTCGCCCAGACTGGAGTGCAGTGGCCGCTCCCGGTCACCGCAGCCTCGACCTGCTGGGCTCCGGCAATCCTCCCGCCTCAGCCTTCCAAGTAGCCGGAATTACAGGCATGCGCTACCACGCCCGGCTGATTTTTTGATTTATTGTAGAGATGAGGTCTTGCTGCCCAGGCGAGTCTCGAACCCGCGGGCTCAGGCAATCCACTCACCTCAGCCTTCCTAAGGCGCGGGATTACAGGCTGAGCCACCGAACCCGGCTCTACAATAAACTTTTTAAAAATTAGCTGGGATGACTCAGTTTGTAATCCCAGCACTTTGGGAGGCTGAAGTGAGTGAATTGCCTGAGCCTGAGGGTTCAAGACCAGCATGGGTAGCTTGGCAAGACATCATCTCTACAATAAATCAAAAATTTTAATTGAGCATGGTAGCACACGCCTATAGTTCCAGCTACTTGGAAAACTGAGACAGAAGGATCACCGGATTCCAGCAGGTTGACGCTGGGGTGACCATGAGCATATGTGCCACTGCCCTCCAGGCTGGGTGATGGGGTAAGAATCTGACTTAAAAAAAAAAAAAAAGTAGCACATACCTGTGGTTCCAGTTACTTGGAAGGCTGAGGTGGAAGGATCACTTGAGATCAGCAGGTTGAGGCTGCGGTGGCCATGACCGTGCCAGTGCACTCCAACCTGGGCAACAAAGTGAGACTCCAACTCAAAAAAAAAAAAAAAAAATTAGCTGAGCATGGTGATGTGCACCTGTAGTCCCAGCTACTTGGAAGGCTGAGGTGGAAGGATTGCCTGAGACCAGCAGGTCCATGCTGTGGTAGCCATTATTGTACCACTATATTCCAACTTGTAGAATGAGACTCCAACTAACACACATGTTACTATTTACATTATTAAATCCTTAAGTGTAAATTTTTTTTTTTGAGTTGGTGTTTCACTTTGTCATCCAGGCTGGAGTGCGGTGGCATGCTCATGGCTACCACAGCCTCAGCCTACTGAACTCAGGCAATCCTTTCACCTCAGCCCTCCTAGTAGCTGGAACTACAGGTGTGCACCACCATGCCCAGCTAATTTTTAAAATTTATTGTAGAGATGAGGTCTCGCCAAGTTGTCCAGGCTGGTCTCAAACCCCAGAACTGAGGCAATCCTCTTGCCTTTGCCTCTCAAAGTGCTGGGATTACAGGTGTGAATCATCACACCTGGCCCTTAGATATAAATTTAACAAAATATGTATAAGATCTATATGAGAAAAACTACAACATTCTGATGAGAGAAATCAAAGAATTAAATAAACAGAGAGGTATTCCATGTTCATGGATAGGAAGTCTTTTTCTTTCTGTCATATGTGTGACTGTGTGTGTATATGTGTGTGTGCATGCCTCACTGGTGCCCTGGAACATGCTTCATCCTACAACTGAGTAACCAGCACTAAATTTCCCAAATATGAGCCCAGGGTCATAACCAAAGAAGTCAGGGTAGTCTTTGGGTGGGTGTGGTCATCAGAGTCTGGTTCGCAGACACCAGACTGGTTTTCTTCGAGGGTTGCCATCAGGACTCCTGCTCACAGCCCCCTCTCCTAGTCGGCTGCCCCTTTCTCTCACTGCATCCTGGCAAGCACTGCATCAGGGCTAATCGTACAACCTTGTATAGCCCTCCCCTTGAATGTGGCAGTCACCTTGGGGCTCAGGGGCCTTTTGTCTTTCTAAAGCAGAACTGAAATTTCACCTGAGCAGTCAGCTCTAGCCACCCCAGAACTTTCACTTCCCTTATATTGTAGGAAGAAAGTCCTGAACACTCTTATCTCACCAAGAGAAAGTGTGCACTGGTGAGTAGAGGTTGGGGATGGGGAGGAGTTCAGTTCACACCTGTGGTTCCTAACCCGGCAAATCACCTGAATCACCTGAAGGAACTCATTACGATGCAAATTCCTAGTCTCCATCTCAGATCTACTCTGAGGTAGGCGTAGAGTTTAGGAGTCTGAACATCTACATGTGTTTTGAGTTAGAGTCTCACTCTGTTGCCCAGGCCGGAGTACAGTGGCACGATCACAGCTCACTGCAGCCTCAACCTCCTAGAATCATATGATCCTTCTGCCTCATCCTCCCGAGTAGCTTGGACTACAGGCACGCACCACCTCACTTGGCTAATTTTTTGATTTTTTGTAGAGACGAGGTCTTGCTATGTTGCCCAGGCTAGAGGGGTCTGTACATTTAAGTGATCCTTAAATGATTCCAATGACCCTGTGGGCTTGGGAACCACTGGGGTAGAGAAATCAGGCCACTTACCCCTTTCTGCCCAAGGATATTCATGTGTTCATGCCTCCTTGTTTTTATTTTTATTTTTGAGTTGGAGTCTCACTCAGTCGCCCAGGCTGGAGTGCAGTGGTACACTCACGGCCACTGCAGACTCGACCTGCTGGGCTCAGGCGATCCTTCTGCCTCAGCCTTCCAGTAGCTGGAACTATAGGTGCACACTACCACACCTGGCTAATTTTTTGATTTATTGTAGAGACGAGGTCTTGCCAAGTTGCCCAGGCTGGTCTTGAACCCCTGGGCTCAGGCAGCCCTCTTACTTCGGCCTTCCAAAGTGCTGGGATTACAGACTTGAGCCAATACACCCGGCCTACCTCCTTATTTTTTTTTTTTAACCACATTTCCCTCTTACTGCTTCCTCCTATAATGCTTAACATACCTCTATTATATCACATATTATATCATATGCGTTCTTTATTTCTTTCCTTCACCAGATGGGCTTCTCAAAGACAGAGACCACTTCTTCATCTTTTTTTTTTTAAATAGGAGTCTCACTCTGTCGCCCTGGCTGAAGTGCAGTGGCACACTCATGGCAACCGCAGTCTTGACCTGCTGGACTCAGGCAATCCTTCTACCTCAGTCTTGCAAGTAACTGGAACCACAGGCATGTGCCACCATGCCTGGTTAATTTTTTGATTTATTGTAGAGATGAGGTCTTACCAAGTTGCTCAGGCTGGTCTTGAATTTCGGAGCTCAGGCAATTCTCTTGCCTCTGCCTCCCAAAGTACTGGGATTATAGATGTGAGCCACCACATCTGACAAAGAAACCACTTTCTACTCATCTTTGTTTTCTGTACCCAGGGCTGCCACATACCGTTGAGCAGGTTGTTCACTGTACAAAGAACTTAGCATAAGGGATTAAACTGGGCTATAGATGTGGCTAAAATTCAGCCTGACTTACCAAGACATGAGCCATGATTTGGGCTCTGAATGTCTCGAGGGAGAGATACCTTTTCTAATTGAACGAAGGCACTATATGGGCTAGTGCTGACTCTGTCTACACTTGGCTTCATAATAATGTTACAAAAGCTGAGAATCTATTCAAGAAAGGCACGGAGTTTAGTGGGGTTTTTTTTGTTTTTTGTTTTGAGTTGGAGTCTCACTCTGTCGCCCAGACTGGAGTGCAGTGGCCGCTTTCGGCCACTGCAGCCTCAACCTGCTGGGCTCCGGCGATCCTTCCGCCTCAGCCTTCCAGTAGCTGGAACTACAGGCGTGCGCTACCACACCTGGCTAATTTTTTTATTTATTGTAGAGATGAGGTCTCGCCAAGTTGCCCAGGCGGGTCTCGAACCCGCGAGCTCAGGCAATCCACTCACCTCAGTCTCCCAAAGCATGGAATTACAGGCTGAGCCACCGAGCCCGGCTAATTTTTTGATTTATTATGAAAATGAGGTGTCAAGTTGCCCAGGCGGGTCTCGAACCCGCGGGCTCAGACAATCCACTCACCTCGGCCTCCCAAAGCGCGGGATTACAGGCTGAGCCACTGAGCCCGGCCAGAGTTTAGTGTTTTTAATAGAGGGTAGCTATCAAAGAGTGTCTGTGAAATTGAATAGAAAGCTAGGCAAGGTGACTCATGCCTGTAATCCAAACACTTCGGAAGGCTGAGACAGGAGGATTGCTTGAGCCCAAGTGTTCAAAAGCAGCCTTGGCAACATAGCAAGATCTGGTCTCCACAAAAAATAGAAAGACTAGCCAGGCATAGTAGCACATGCCTGTAGTCCTAGCTACTCGGGAGACTGAGGTAGGAGGATCACTTGAGCCCAGGAGTTCAAGGATACGGCGAGCTATGATCATGACTCCTGCATTCCAACCTGGGTGACAGAACGAAACCCTGCCTCAAAAAAAAAAAAAAAAAAAAAAAAAAGGATAGAAAGCCTTTTCCCTCTTCTCAATCTCTCAAAACTTCTCATTCTTCAAGGTCCAGCACAAATGTTACTTCTTCTAGGTGAAATCTTCTAGTCCCAGTTCATTGCTTTGAGATATGGTAGTACCTGGTTTATATCTCTAGAATGGTCCTTTTATGGTCTGACTTATATTGGAGTTGATCTCCCCACTGCTCTGTGAGCCCCTCATTGGCAGGGCCACCCTATTCAGCTCTTTCAGCCCCGAGTATCTAGGCAGACTAACGAAAGTTTATTAAATGAGCAAATACCCCAACCCCAAGTGACTCTTCATACTCTGGGCTTCACCAGATCATGTACAGATGCTATAGTTTTCATCTCCAGTTCCTGACACTGGAACTTCAGAAGTCAGTGTTAATTCAATTCCTTATATGTGTGTGTGTATACAAAATATATATATACATATATAAATATTTATGCGTATATATGTATATGTGAACTTATCCATCATAGCGATATATCAGCTTTGTAGGCTGCAAGGGACCAAGTTAAACAGGCGATTGGCAGACAATCCTGCTGGATGCTCACCCTCTGATGATATTTGAGTCTGGGCAATACTGAGTTGCAGCTGTGTGCATGGTGTTTGCGTATTGGCTGCACTGACTGTTCTTAGTGCTACCCTATGCCTGAAATTTTAAAGTAAGCCCTGCTCTGGGGCTAATCTTTCTTTCTTTTTCCAGGAGGGAGATGCAGGAAATAGGACGACCCTCACAATGGCAGGAGATTCTCTTCATTGGCCTTTGTAGATGCTGAGATGTACAAATAACATGGGACATGGGGGTAACAAGTGAAACATCCCCAACTACAGCCAAACTTGGGAATGTTGTTAGGAAAGATTAACGCCCATCTTTTGATTATATTAATCTGACTGAGGCATCGGGGCTTCTGGAAGTCAAAAGAAGTTCAGGCCTCTTCTGATTTCTGTAGCTCCTGATAAATGAAAAGATGAAGAAATTCTAAATCAGTATTAGACAAGTCATGGTATAAACTATTTACATTTAACAAATTAATATTTTTCCACAAAAGTCAAATGTAATTGTATAACGTTTCTATTATTTGAGTGTTGGTGTTTCTCCAAAATTCATATGTTGGAACATAATACTCAGTGTGACGGGGGGTCTTTTGAGACATGATTAAGGATTAGTTTCTTTATGAAAGAGGTTGAAGGGAGATGCTTTCTCCTTCCACTGTGTGAGGATGTCACAAGAGATGCTGTCTTTAAAGCAGAACACCCTCACCAGACACCACATCTGCTGGCACCTTGATCTTGGATCTTGCAGCCTCCAGAGCTGTGAGCCATAAACTTTGTTATTCATGCCAAAAAGAGAAAAACAAACAGCCCCATTTAAAAGTGGGCAAAAGACACAAGTAGACACTTCTCAAAAGAAGATATACGGGCAGCCGACAGACATATGAAAAAGTGCTCAGTTTCACTTATCATTAGAGAAATGCAAATCAAAACCAAATTAAAGATACTACCTAACCCCAGTAAGAATGGCCATTAGTAAAACAAACAACAACAGACACTGGCTATGATACAGAGAAAAAGGAATACTTCTACACTGCTGGTGGGAATGCAAACTAGTGTTACCTCTTTGGAAGACAGTGTGGCGATTTCTGAAAGAACTACAAATGGACCTTCCATATGACCCAGCAATTCCCCTATTGGGAATATACCCAGAGGAACTCAAATCATTCTACCAAAAAGATACCTGCACACGCATGTTTGTTGCAGCTCTATTCACAATAGCAAAAACATGGAACCAGCCATGTTGCCCATCGAAGCTGCACTGGATTAAAAAATGTGGTACATATGCACAATGGAATATTATGTAGCTATAAAGAAGGACAAACATATGGACTTCGCAGCAACTTGGAAGGATTTAGAGTCGATCATACTCAGTGATCTATCATAGAAACAGAGTACCATATGTTCTCACTCATAAGTGGACCTTGAATAATTATCATAATACTGTAAGAAAGAGATTGGCAGTAGTGGGAAACTGTCAGGGGAGGGAGGGGCACACTTCATCGACAAAGGTACCTGCATAATCAAAATTTGTACACCTAACCCTGAACTGTACCCCACATCTTTAAAAGAAAAAGAAACAAGCCAGGCTTGGTGGCTCAGCCTATAATCCCAGCGCTTTGGGAGGCTGAGGTGAGTGGATTGCCTGAGCCCGCGGGTTCAAGACCCGCCTGGGCAACTTGGCAAGACCTCATCTCTACAATAAATCAAAAATTAGCCGGGTGTGGTAGCAAGCACCTGTAGTTCCAGTTACTTGGATGGCTGAGGTAGAAGGATCGCCAGAGCCCAGCAGGTCGGGAGCAGCCACTGCACTCCAGTCTAGGAGATAGAGTGAGACTCCAACTCAAAAAAAAAAAAAAAAAAAAAAGAAAAAAAAAAAAGGAAAGAAAAAGAAAAAGAAACAAACTTTGTTGTTTATAAATTACCCAGTCTAAAGTATTTTGTTATAGCAGCCTGAATGGACTAAGACAAATGTTATTCACAAATTATTGCAAAAGTTCTACAGCAATATTGACTGAGTCTAAAGTGAACTCTTAGTGACATATTCCAGTACTGAGGTTAATCTCACCAGTGTAGATTTAAGTTCTTTAGTAGATGGGGCCAAAAATCTGAATTTGAGGTCTTTGTCAATGTAAGGCTTGGATTAAATGACTTGCATCTTCTTCCCTAAACGATACTAGGCTTGCCTAACATCAGAGAGAGGACTTAGGGCATATGAAAGATAGGATTGGGCCGGGCTAGGTGGCTCAGCCTATATATAATCCCAGCACTTTGGAAGGCTGAGTCAAGAGGATTGCCTGAACCCATGGGTTCGAGACCCGCCTGGGCAAGTTGGCGAGACTTTGTCTCTACAATAAATCAAAAATTAGCCAGGTGTGATAGTTCCGGCTACTAGGAAGTCTGAGGCAGAAGGATCGCCTGAGCCCAGCAGATCAAGGCTGCGGTGGCCGGCCGGGAGCGTGCCACTGCCCTCCAGCCTGGGTGACAGAGTGAGTGAGACTCCAACTCAAGAAAAAAAATTAGGATTGGTTCATGAATGGGACTGAGGGAACCAGGCACAGAGGCTGTCACAGATGGAATCAAACTGCTGGGAGGGGGCAACACCCTTGGATCCCTTCCCACCGTGGGAGCTTTTCTGTCCTCTCAACAAATCTTGCTTTTTAAAAAAAAAATTGCTAGGAGGGCATCTCAAAGGGCACGTGGGGCAGAAAAGCATGGACAGTGTGACTGAAAGTCCTGGCCATTCAAATATGCAAACCCTGGGGCTTGCTTGGGCTTTCACTGGAGGTTTAAAGTAAAGAGACTTGTTTCAAGTTCAAGCACAGTTGGAAAAGCACAGGATTGTTCTTAGAGGTTCATTTTACGTTTTGGACCACCGGGTCTTGAGTTAGGTGTTACATGCAGCAAATGGAATGCACCGTGGCTATAGGTTAGGTCCGTGAGGGCTGTTTTCCAGCAAATCAAGTTCTTGTTTATGCACATTCTTTCCTCCTTTGAATATGAAGTCACGTGCTCTTCCCGGGGCCCTCCCTAAGTCATACCGGAAGAGGTGGAGGCACATGGCAGTCTGTTGAGGTCAAGCAGATGGAGATAAGCCCTAGGCAAGGTAGAATTTGTGGAACTGTAATCTTCAACGACCTCACATTGAACCCTGATTCTGGGCTCAGACTGACCCATAACCCTGGCCAAAGATAGTACTCCAGGGGAAGGCAAGTTAAATTTACAGTGTGGACCAGGGATCAGCAAACTCTTTCCATAAAAGGCCAGAAATCATGTTTTAGTTTCTGTGGACCATGTGGTCTCTGTCACAAATACTCAACTTTGCTGTTGTAGTTTGTAAAACCGTGGACGATACATACATGAATGAGTGTGGTTGTATCCCAGTAAACTTTTACTTACAAAAACAGGTGCCAGGAGATTTGGCTCACAGGTCATAGGTTGCTAACACAAACTGTGCATCTTTAAGAAATATCAAGTCTAAAATACAATCACAGAGTGCTCAACTCTATAAAAGGGACCCCCAGACTACAGATCTGTTATTTACTAGTTGTGGGACTTAGGTGGAAACTCATAACTTCTCTCATCCTCAGGCTTCTTATCTGTGATATGGAGATTATAAGACCTTTTCTGCCTGCCCCAGAATTATGGGGAAGTGCAAGTGAGATGTCATACATGAACAGAAAGCAGATCTTACTACCATTATCGAACTGCAGAAACACCTTATGGATTAAAGACTGAAGATCCTTAAATGAGATGCTGCTTACGCACCATTGAACCAGTTGCGCCTGCCACATCCTGATGATGTGAATATAGTAAGTCCCCTACATATGAATCTTCAAGTTATGAACTTTAGCAATACTCACCTGTGTCTTTTTTTTTTTTGAGTTGGAGTCTCACTCTGTCGCCACACTGGAGTGCAGTGGCACGCTCATGGCCAACCCAGCCTCGATCTGCTGGGCTCCCGCGATCCTTCCGCCTCAGCCTTCCGAGTAGCCGGAACTACAGGTGCACTACCACGCCCAGCTAATTTTTGATTTATTGTAGAGACGAGGTCTCACCAAGTTGCACGGGCTGGTCTTGAACCTGCGGGTTCAGGCAATCATACTCACCTCGGCCTCCCAAAGTGCTGGGATTACAGGCTGAGCCACCAAGCCTAGCCACCTGCATCTTTTAAAGGTGTTATTTCTCTCCACCAGCTGTCAGTAAAGCCCGTTAAATATATACAGTACTATATAGCTGACTGTTGGTTGAGTACCTAGGCTAACTTGGCTGGACTTAAAACAAATTAGACTTACACATATGCTTTCAGACTGGAACTTGTTTGTATGTTGGGGACGTCCTATAAATATTTGACCTTATAAATGAAATCCATACAACATTTCCTTCTTTCAGGCTGGACACAGTGGCTCATGCCTGTAATCCTAGCACTTTGGGAGGCCAAGGTAGGAGGATTGCTTAAGCCCAGGAGTTCAAGACCAGCCTAAACAACATGGCGAGCCCTTGTCTTTACAAAGAAATGAAAAAAATTAACCAGACGTGGTGGTGCACACCTGTGATCAAGCTACTTGGGAGGCTGAGGCAGAAGGATCATCTGAGTCCAGGAGGTCAAGGCTGCAGTGAGCATGCTACTGTTCTTCAGTCTCTGTGACAGAGTGAGACCCCAACTCAAAAACAAACCAAAAAAGTCCTTCTTTCAAATCAATGTGGCATTATTTGAATAGCATAGAGCAACAGCCCGTAGTGAAGCGATTTGCCTGCATGTAGATTACGTATGTGCTTAATCCTGACTTGTGCCCCACGTCTTTATAATAAAATAAAGTTTGAAAAAATGGGCAAGCCGGGCTCAGTGGCTCAGCCTGTCATCCCGCGCCTTGGGAGGCTGAGGTGAGCGGATTGCCTGAGCCCGTGGGTTCGAGACCCGCCTGGGCAGCGAGACCTCATCTCTACAATAAATCAAAAAATGAGCTGGGCGTGGTAGCACGTGCCTGTAATTCCGGCTACTCGGAAGGCTGAGGCAGAAGGATCGCCGGAGCCCAGCAGGTCGAGGCTGCGGTGGCCGGGAGCGGCCACTGCACTCCAGTCTGGGCGACCGAGTGAGACTCCAACTCAAAAAAAAAAAAAGGACATGGTGGTGCACTCCTGTTGTCTCAGCTACTCAGGAGGCTGAGGCAGGAGGACTGCCTGAGCCCAGGAGGTCGAGGCTGCAGTGAGCCGTGATCATGCCACTGCACTCTGGCCTGGGTGGCAGAGTGAGACCCTGACTTAAATACAAAACACCAACAACAAACAGAATAAAATAAAAGGAACTTTCCAGATTCAGATGAGAAAGAACCGCTTTCTGGCTGAGGGGAAGGGAAAGGCTTCATGGAAGAGGGGGTTCCAGGGTGTCCTCTCTCCACTTCCCTGAGTCAGTCAGGGCCCATCTCTGGACTTGAAGCTGGGGGTCAGTCCTACCTAGACCTCGTGAAGGGAAACTCGGGGAGTTCTTGCAATCAGCTTATCCCATCCCTCTGCCGCAGGGTTTGATGCAAAGATGACTGCATGACAAGTCAGGTCAGTCAGGACGATGAGGCCTACCAGGAAGCAAATGTTTTCTTCTCTGCTGAATTTGAACATGGATGTGTGCATCCTTACAAGCCACTGGCAGTTATTTTGCAGACACAAGGGGAGAGACTTCTGAGCATGGAGCCTTCACTGGGCGGGGGGAACAGGAGTAACTGGGGCCTGGACGCTGCATTTTGGGAAATTCTAGGGAGCAGAGGGCAACTGTGAAAAGTACAGTCTGATGGAAGCATTGGAGCAGGGGTGTTAACATTGGAGAGGCAGATTAGAAAGAAAGAGAAGGGGCTGGGTGCATGACTCACGCCTATAATCCCAGTACTTTGGGAGGCTGAGATGAGAGGATTACCTGAGTCCAGGGGTTCGAGACCAGCTTGGGCAACTTGGCCAGACCTCATCTCCACAATAAATAAAACGTTAGCCAGGCATGGTGGCGCATGCCTGTGGTTCCGGCTACTTGGAAGGCTTAGGCTGAGCCCAGCAGGTTGAGGCTGCCATGGCTGTGAGCGTTCCCCCGCACTCCAGCCAGGGTGACAGAGTGAGACTCAGATTCAAAAAAAAAAATAGAGAGGAGGAGATAAAGCTTCTTCCCAGAGTTGTGGTCCTTATCATGATCTCATAGAAAAGTTCGCTGCTAGTTTCTAATTAATAAAAAAATAATAATAATAAAATAATAAATAAAAAGAAAAATGAATTAAAAAATAAAAATAGAAATAACAGGTAAACATGTTTCAAACTTTCCTTCTTTCCTTTCTCTTTCTCCGCCCCCCTCCTTTTTTTTTTTTTGAGTCAGAGTCTCACTCTGTTGCCCAGGCTGGAGCGCAGTGGCACGATCATGGCTCACCACAGGTGATCCTTCCACCTCAGCCTCCCGAGTAGCTGGGACTACAGGTGTGTGCCACCCCAGTCGGCTAACTTACTTGTATTTTTTGTAGAGATGAGGTCTTGCTATGTTGCCCAGGTTGGTCTCAAACTCATGGGCTAAGCCATCTTCCCACCTTAGCCTCCCAAAGTTCTTGGATTAAAGGTGTGAGCTACCATGCCTAGCTGCAAAACGTTATTATAATACCCATTTGACAAATGGGAAGCCTGAGCATAGGTCACTTGGTCAAGGTCATGAAGATAGCAAGTAAGTGATGAAGCAGGAACTTTTTTTTTTTTGAGTCGGAGTCTCACTCTGTCACCCAGGCTGGAGTGCAGTGGCACACTCATGGTCACCACAGCCTCAAACTACTGGGCTCAGGTGATCCTTCTACCTCAGTCTTCCAAGTAGCTGGAACCACAGGCATATGCCACCACGCCCAGCTAGAGACGAGGTCTCGCCATGTCTCTCAGGCTGGTCTCAAAGCCCTAAACCCAGGCAATCCTCTTGTCTACACCTCCCAAAGTGCTGGGATTACAGGCTTGAGCCACTGCACCCGGCGAAACAGGAACTTGAACCCAGGTTTTGCTTTGTCCAGACCACATGGGTTTGTTTTTGTTTTTTGAGTTGGAATCTTATTCTGTTGCCCAGGCTGGAGTGCAGGGGCATGCTCACGGCCACTGCAGCCTCAACCTGCTTGGCTTAGGCTATCCTTCCACCTCAGCCTTCCAAGTAGCTGGAACCACAGGTGTGCTCTGCCACACCTGACTAATTTTTTGATTTACTGTAGAGGTGAGGGTTCACCAAGTTGCCCAGGCTGGCCTTGAACCCCTGGACTCAGACAATCCTCTTGCCTTGGCCTCCCAAATTGCTGGGATTACAGGCTTGAGCCATCGCACCTGGCTCAGACCCCATGGTTTTAACTACTGTCCCACATTGCCCATGCTGAGGTTGCCTGGGAAGCTGTCTCTTGTCTTTTCTTTTACAGACACGTGATGGATGATGGCTATCACCTGTCCAGAATGGGATGGAATGAAAAAGGAGTTCAGGAACTGCTCCAGAGCTCTGATTTCTCCCCCGGGAGCTGTATTGCCTGTCAACTAGAAGATGATGGAAGAAATTAGATTACTCCAGGCTGCCCACTTATGTGCAATTTATTATTTCTAAAGATAAGGTCTAAAGAGACCTCTACATTGCATTTGGTTTCTTCCGATGAATGAAAGCAGAAGTGCGTCTGTTAGCATTGGAGACATGCACTTGGTTCACTTTGGTGAACAGAGAAAAGCAATTACTAAAACAGTAATCCCAGAATTGCTCCCTCTGTGGCTAGCTTGCCCACGGCATTGAGTAGGGACTCAAAGTGGGGGACATTTACATGCGGGGCGGCCAGAAGAGCATCCACCTCTTGATTAATCAGGGAGAGTAGAGATCTCCCAGAACAGGGCTGGGATTCCGGCCTAGGATCTAACCCCTAGGTCCTCATCGGAAGCTTGGAAAAAACACCAAGAATCTGTCAGAGGGTGGGATAGGAGGGGACGTCATCTCATTCAACACCTTCCTTTAATTGTGGAATACATTAAAGCCCAGGGTGCTGGACCCCTGCCAAATGCCCCTCCAGACCTACTCTCCACCCTTCTCCACCCTGTCCTGTGTCCTGGGAGGATGGTCCACATGGACGACATCAATGGCTTCCCTTACCCTCTGGCTTGCAGCTGGGCTGGGTCAAAGGGAGGCGCCCACAGGAGATCAGAGGCCAGGAAGAGAGTGTGGTGAGGGTATTATTTCCTCAACCCACTCCCTACAAGGGCACCCTGGATGAGCTGTTTCCCCCCCACCCCTCCCCCGGAAGGTCACAGCTCCTGCGAGGTGGACTTCTCCATCCAGCTGCCATTTCTGGTCCAAGTATCACATCTCCCTGGCTCTTTCTTTTCTTGTCTTTATTTTATTTTATTTCTTTCTCTGTCTCTTTTAAGGCCCTGTCCAGCCACCAGCCCTCAGATACTGCACCATCCGTTTTGTGCACATACCTTGTAAGTAATCCCATTATCACACTCAAACCAAATTATCCTGTTGTTTCCTGCTGAGACTCTGATTAATATACCCAGAAGAGTTTAATAACTTACCCGGGGTCTCAGAGGGATTTGATTATATACCAGAGTATATAATAAGAGATTAAAACTGACATCATATTTTACAATTAACAAGGCACTCAAGTTGGGCTCGGTGGCTCAGCCTGTAATCCCAGCACTTTCGGAGGCTGAGGTGAGTGGACTGCCTGAGCCTGCGGGTTCGCGACCTGCCTGGGCAACTTGGCAAGACCTCATCTCTACAATAAATCAAAAAATCAGCCGGGCGTGGTAGCGCGCGCCTATAGTTCCAGCTACTTGGAAGGCTGAGGCGGAAGGATCGCTGGAGCCCAGCAGGGCGAGGCTGCGGTGGCCGGGAGCGGCCACCGCACTCCAGTCTGGGCGACAGTGAGACTCCAACTCAATAAAATAAAATAAAATAAAATAAAAAACTCTTAAGCCGGGCTCGGTGGCTCAGCCTGTAATCCCGCGCCTTTGGGAGGCTGAGGTGAGTGGATTGCCTGAGCCCGCGGGTTCGTGACCTGCCTGGGCAACTTGGCAAGACCTCATCTCTACAGTAAATCAAAAGTTAGACGGGCGTGGTAATGCGCGCCTGTAGTTCCAGCTACTTGGAAGGCTGAGGCGGAAGGATCACCGGAGTCCAGCAGGTCGAGGCTGCGGTGGCCAGGAGTGGCCACTGCACTCCAGTCTGAGTGACAGAGTGAGACTCCAACTCAAACAAAACAAAACAAAACAAAACAAACAAAAAAACAATGCACTCAAAACCCCACGGAACACCGGGCGCAGTGGCTCACGCCTGTAATCCCAAAACTTTGGGAGGCAGAGACGGGAGGATTGCTTGAGCCCAGGGGTTCGAGACCAGCCTGGGCAATTTAGCAAAACCTCATCTCTACAATAAATCAAAAAATTAGCCACAGGCGTGGTGGTGCCTGTGATTGTAGCTACTCAGAAGGCTGAAGCAAAAAGGGTCACCTGAGCTCAATGGGCTGAGACTGAAGTGGCCATGAGCATGCCACTGCACTCCAGGCTGGGAGATAGAGTGAGATTCCCACTCAAAAAAGCAAGAAACCCACAGAATAGCCATACCCTGTGCCACCTGATGTGACTTCCATAACCATAATCTCAGGGTACAGGATAGGTATAGCTGTCCACTTAGAGAAGAGGAGGAATTAGCCACAGCTGGCAAGGTTCAGCATTCCCTCAGGCCCACGTCACGGGCTCTGCCTATGACAGAACCTCTAATTCTTCACTAGGAAGATTCCACACTGTGAACATCAGGAAACAAACATACCCAGGCCCAGAACTAATGATGCTACATACAAAACCCAACAACCCAGTGAGGCCAGTGGTGTCATACCTTTTTTTTTTGAGTTGACGTCTCACTCTGTCGCCCAGGCTAAAGTGCAGTGGCTTGATCATAGCTCACACAGCCTTGACCTCCTAGGCTCAGCCAATCCTTCTACCTCAGCCTGCCGAGTAGCTGGAATTATAGGTGTGCGCCACCACATCTGGTTAATTTTTTTGTTTTTTATTTATGGTAGAGACAAGGTCTCGCTGTGTTGCCTAGGCTGGTCTTGAACTCCTGGACTCAAGCAATCCTCCCGCCTCGGCCTCCCTAAGTGCTAGGGTTACAGGCATGAGCCCCCGCACCGGGCCTGTCATATCTATTTTATTTTATTTTATTTTATTTTATTTTATTTTATTTTTTGAGTTGGAGTCTCACTCTGTCACCCACACTGGAGTGCAGTGGCCGCTCCGGCCACTGCAGCCTCGACCTGCTGGGCTGGGGCGATCCTTCCGCCTCAGCCTTCCAAGTAGCTGGAACTACAGGTGCACACTACCACGCCCGGCTAATTTTTTTTGTTTTATTGTAGAGATGAGGTCTCGCCAAGTTGCCCAGGCAGGTTTCGAACCTGTGGTCTCAGGCAATCCACTCACCTCAGCCTCCCAAAGCACGGGATTACAGGTTGAACCACCGAGCCCGGCATATCTATTTTACAGATGAGGAAAGGGAGGTGCAGAGGGCCTAAATATCTCCCTCCAAGTCATGCAACTGGGAAGTAGCTGTGAGCCCAGGCCAGGCTGTCTGCTCTGTGCAGAGCTGTGGGTTTCTGAAGGTGCCACAGGCTGCAGGCCCAGCACGTCTGCTGCATTTTCTCCCATCAAACCAGTTCCAGACTGGCCTTCTGGGACCTCGGCCCAGCTTTCCTGTTGGGCAGCCAAAGAGGCTTTTGTAGATAAAACATGATAGAAAATGGAGCACAGCTGATTAACACCAAGAGATAACAAGGCAAGTCAGGCAGGTCCTTTGTCTGAGAGGCCTGAGAAAAATGCAGCTGGGGTCAGAGGCGGCTCTGCTGATATTACTGGAGGTGGCGGGGCGGGGGACCAGAGGGTATTCTTCAGTTTTGCCAAGCATCCCAATCTGTGAAGCCGAAGGGGCTGTCTGATCTACCAACTCAGTGGGAAAAAAAATTACCCGTTAGCTTTCATGACATAGAAGCAGTGTCCGCAGCCGTTGTTGGCTGAGCGTTGACCTGGGGTCACCCACTTTCTGTGTCACTTTATGGACTCATTTTCCCAGTTTGGGGCTTGGTTTTCTCATCTGAAATATGAGGAAGATAGGTGAATCCGGAGTGCCACGCCCTCTCTTTCCAATCTGTACTTTTTTTGCTTTTTCCTTTTTTTTTTTTTCTTGAGTTGGAGTCTCACTCTGTCGCCCAGACTGGAGTGCAGTAGCCGCTCCCGGCCACCACAACCTTGACCTCTCGACCTGCTGGGCTCCGGCGATCCTTCCGCCTCAGCCTTCCGAGTAGCTGGAACTACAGGCGTGCGCTACCACGCCCGACTAATTTTTTGATTTATTGTAGAGATGAGGTCTCGCCAAGTTGCCCAGGCGGGTCTTGAACCCGCGGGCTCAGGCAGTCCACCACCTCAGCCTCCCAAAGCGCGGGATTACAGGCTGAGCCATCGAGCCTGGCTTCCTTTTTTTTTTTTTTTGAGTTGGAGTCTTACTCTGTCGCCCAGGTTGGAATGCAGTAGCACGATCATAGCTCACCACAGCCTTAACTTCCTGGGCTCAGGCGATCCTTCTGCTCAGCCTCCCAAGTTGCTGGGAATACAAGCACTCACCACCACGCCCAGCTAATTTTTTGATGTTTTGTAGAGACGAGATTTAGCTGTGTGGCCCAGGCTGGTCTCGAACTCCTGGACTCAAAGCAAGCCTCCTGCCTCAGCCTCCCAAACTGCTGGGATTACAAGGTGTGAGACACTTTGCCCAGCCCCAATCTGTACTTTATGAATTTAGGAGTCTGGGGAAATATGTGAGCCTTCCGGGATTTTCCCCTCCTAACCCCCATAGCTGGACATTGAAAGTTTATTGCTGATGAATCTGCATAAATCGATTCGCATTTTCTTCTCTACTTACTTAAACCAGGTGGTGGCCTAAGGTGGAGAGGGGGATCGACTTAGGAACTTGTCTGTAAAGCACTTCAGCCAGCTGCCAGTGGTGTTTTGTAGTCTTAGAAAGCAGTATACATGAAAGGTTCACACACATGCACACGCACACACCCACCCACTCTTACCTTGTGACAGTGAGCAGGAGTGCCTGGGCTACTAAGTGGTTTGCCCAAAGTACCAGTGACCGGTGTTAGGATGTGACCTCAAGGCTGGGCATGGTGTCTCACTTCTATAACCCCAGCATTTTGAAAGGCCAAGGTGAGAGGATTGCCTGAGCCCGCGCGTTCGAGACCAGCCTGGGCAACTCGGTGAGCCCTCATCTCTACAGTAAATCAAAAAATTAGCCGGATGTGGTGGCACATGCCTGTAGTTCCAGCTACTTGGAAGGCTGAGGTGGAAGGATCGCCAGAGCCCAGCAGGTCGAGGCTGCGGTGGCCGGGAGCGGCCACTGCACTCCAGTCTGGGCGACAGAGTGAGACTCCAACTCAAAAAAAAAAAAGAAAATGTAGGTGAGCAAAAAGGAGACAATGGAATGGGAGGGTTCGATTCCCAGCCATTTTGACAGAAGCCGATCAGGCCCCTTCTAGATGCGCTGGAACCTTGGCTGAAATCCCAACCGTTGGTGACTTCTTGTTCTCGTCCTTGTTGGCAGGTTCAAGGGTTAGCGTTCACCCTGCTTGCTGTTTTGGGAGGACCCTGGTCAGGGTGTCAAGTCAAACCAAGGGATGGAGCAACCACCAGTGGGACAAGGAGGGTGCCTATCCTGACAGGGTTGGGAGGTGGGCCCCTTGGTGGTACTGCCCAGAGGATGGGGTGGTCCCCAAGATAAGTGGGTAAATCTGCGGAAAAACACCTGCTTCCCTCCCATGTCCACCTTTGGGGGTTAGTCTTCCTTTTATGCAACCCAATAAAAAGCTGCTTTTTGCAGCTTTTTATGCAACCAATAAAAAGATACGTTTTGGCATTGAAATTTGTGTTTCCCATGGCCAATTAAAAAAAACGCTGTTCAGTTGGGCACGGTTGCTAAAGCTGCAATCCCAGAACTTTGGGAGGCCAAGGCGGGGGGGCGTTTGAGACCAGCCTAGGCAACATAGTGACATCATGTCTTTTCAAAACAAATAAAACCTCTGCCCAAGGCTTAAGATATAGAATTTCAGAGTGTCAGAGCCACTGACAGTAGGTTAGTGTAGTCGAACCTACTTATTTAACACATGGGGAAACTGAGGTTCCAAGATGGAAATTTAGCTCAATAAATGTTGCACAGTAAGTTCCTGGCAGTGCCAGGCCTGAGACCTATGTCCTCTGATTTCACTCTGTGTGCTCTCAGGCTAGACATCAATTTCAGACAACAAGAAATGTGCTATCAGCCAGCATGGCACGAGGAAGGGAATCAGTTCTTACAAATGAGTAAACAGAGCCTAGGCAACACAGCAAGACCTTGTCTCGACAACAACAAAAAAAAATTAAAAAATAAGCCTGGTGTGGTGGCGTGTGCCTGTAGTCCCAGCTACCCAGGAGGTTAAGGTAGAAGGAGTGATTAAACCCAGGAGATCAAGGCTGCAGTGAGCCATGATCATGCCATTCCACTGAAGCCTGGGCGACAGAGGGAGACCAAGGTACAAGCAAACAAACAAACAAACAAACAAGTAATTAGTAACCCTAGTTCCATCAAATGATAATCAGGAGTTGAAATTTATTGACAGCAATTTCATAGTTATTATCTCATTTAATTTCCACAGTAATCCACGAGGGAGATGTTATTATTCCAGATTTTTCAGATGAGAAAACAGAGGCTTAAAGAAGTGACATAACTTGCCCAAATTTGCACGGACACCAAGGAGCAGTGTGAGGGTGAGAACTCAAGTCTGTTTGATGAAAAGCCTTATATCCAAGCCACTGGACTCACATAAATCAATCCTGTGAAATTTAATCTTAAGCCGGGAGCAGTGGCTCACTCATATAATCCCAGCACTTTGGGAGGCCGAGGTGAGAGGATTGCCTGAGCCCATGGGTTCAAGACCAGCTTGGGCAACTTGGCGAGACCTCATCTCTACAATAAACCAAAAAATTAGCCGGGTGTGGTGGCGTGTGCTTGTAGTTCCAGCTACTTGGAAGGCTGAGGTGGAAGGATCACTGGAGCCCAGCAGGTTGAGGCTGCGGTGGCTGTGAGTGTGCCACTGTATTCCAGCCTTGCAACACAGTGAGACGCTGACTCAAAAAAAAAAAAAAAAGGAAAGAGAAGAAAATGCCTTGATTTTGGTATCAGATGATTTGTTTTGGTTCCTGACTTTAATTCCTGATTCCTCCTATTGCCTGGGCAACCTAGGCAAATTTCTTAATCTCTCTGAACCTTCTTACATGAAATGGAGTCAAGGATAAGCTCTGCCTGGTCTCAAAGTCTGTTGAGAGAATCAAATGACACAATGGATATGAAAGTGTTGTTGTTTTTTTTTTTTAATTAAAAAAAAATTTTTTTGAGTTGGAGTCTCACTCTGTTACCCAGGCTGGAGTGCAGTGGCACACTCATGGCCACTGCAGCATTGACCTGCTGGGCTCTGGCAATCCTTCTGCCTCAGCCTTCCAAGTAGCCAGAACTACAGGTATATGCCACCACACTGGGCTCACTTTTTAATTTTTCTGTAGAGACGAGGTATCACTATGTAGCCCGGGCTGGTCTCGAACCCCTGGGCTCAAGCGACCCTCTTGCCTTGGCTTCCCAAAGTGCTAGGATTACAGGCATGAGCCACTACCCCTAGCCAATAAGTATTTCTTGAATGAAAGAACAAACAATTGCAAAAATTAAAGATGGTGTCCCTGTGTCTTCTTTGGGAGATTTTCCTCGTAGGTGCTGTGCTGTGAACCAGTAATTCTAGGCATCCCAAAGGAATCAGGAATAAGAAAAAATGTTAGCACAAGATAGGGCCACTGGCTTAGCTCCCTCCTCCAGCCCTGAATGTACCCATCCAGGGTTGAAGGGGCTGTGACACCCTCTCTACCTATGCCCTCTGCAGTGAAATAACATGCCTAGCCATATCCCAAGTTAGTAGACTGGTCTACCCTGTCTGCTTTCTTTACGTTGGCCGTGGACTTCCCCTCCCACAAGTCCACAGGTGCAAGTGCCTGGACCTTCAAGCTCTTCTAAAATGGTTTTCAGTCTGGGCGCAGTGCTCTGCACCTATAATCCCAGCTGCCCCATAGGCTGAGGCGGGAGGATCACTTGAACCCAGGAGTTCAAGTTTACAGTGAACTATGAGTTCAAGTTTACAGTGAACTGCACTCCAGGCTGGGTGACAGAACAAGACCCCATCTCTAAAAACAAACCAATCAAGTGGCTTTCAGGAAAGAATTCCACAAATTTGGGCACACTGGTGAATGAGAATAGCCACTATGTTATTCACAACAAACAATAAACAGGAATACTTGAGGCAACAGGATTTTTGTGACACTTCCTGACTGACTACAAAATTTGCAGTGCCCTGTATGAAATGAAAATATGGGCCCTTTGTTAAAAAAATTAGTAAGGGCCAGGCATGGTTGGTTCAAGCCTAAAATCCCAGCATTTTGGGAGGCTGAGGCAAGAGGATTGCCTGAGCCCGCGGGTTCAAAAGCAGCCTGGACAATTTGGCGAGACCTCATCTCTACAATAAATAAAAAACAAATTAGCTGGGTGTGGTAACGCAAGTCTGTAGGTCCAGCTACTTGGGAGGCTGAGGTGGAAGGATCCCTGAGCCCAGCAGGTCGAGGCTGCGGTGACTGTGAGCATGCCACTGCACTCCAGCCTGGGTAACGGAGTGAGACCCTGACTCCAAAAAAACAAAAAAAGTCAAAATCACACTGAGATACCACCTAACTCCAGTCAGAATGGCCATTATCAACAACTCAAAAAATAACAGCTGCTGGAGAGGGTGTGGAGAAAAGGGAACATTTCTACACTGTTGGTGGGAGTGTAAACTAGTGCAACCTCTGTGGAAAGCAGTGTGGCGATTCCTAAAAGCTCTAAACATCAACCTCTCATATGAACCCGCAATCCCCCTACTGGGAATATGCCCTGAAGACCTCAAATCACTCTATAAAAGAGATACCTGCACACGTATGTTTATCGCAGCATTGTTCACAATAGCAAGAACCTGGAAACAACCATACTGCCCATCAAAAGAGGACTGGATTAAAAAAATGTAGTACATATACACGATGGAATACTACGCAGCCATAAAAAAGAACAAAATCATGAATTTCGCAGCAACCTGGATGGAACTAGAGTCTATAATACTGAGTGACCTCTCACAGAAACAAAGATTCGAGTATCACATGTTCTCACTCATATAATGGACCTTGAACATCCAACGTAATACTATAAGAAACTGACTGACGGTACTGGGAAACTATGGGGGGGGATGGGATTAACAGTCACAAATATCTGTCTGGGGATGGGGAAACACCTCTTATCAACAGGGTGCCTGAATGAAACGTAATTGTACGCCTAACTCTTAACTGTACCCCACAAAATCATAATAAAAAATATTGATTAAAAAAACAAAACAAAACAAAAAAATAAAATAAAATACATGAAAAAACAAAAACAAAAACACAAAAAAAGGCCAGGCACAGTGGCTCAAGCCTATAATCCCAGCACTTTGGGAGGCCAAGGTGAGAGGATTGCCTGCGCCCACGGATTCAAGACCAGCCTGGGCAACATGGTGAGACCTCATCTCTACAATAAGTCAAAAAATTAGCTGGGCATGGTAGCATGTGCCTGTGGTTCTGGCTACTTGGAAGGCTCAGGCGGAGGGATCACCTGAGCCCAGCAAGTCATTTGTGGTGGCTGGGAGTGTGCCACTATACTCCAGCCTGGGCAACAGAGTGAGACTCCAACTCAAAAAAAGAAAAAAAAGGTAAGAATTTCAAGATGGCAACAGCAGAGCTTTACACCAAGTAAAGAGACCCTTCTGAGCCTGAGTCGCACACCAATGAAGCTGGCCCAGCTTGCTGCCTTTGGAGACGGGCCAGGAGGTTCATTTGGATTCTCTGGGCCTGCCCTGCTCTGTATGTGGACACTGAGACTTCCCAGAGACCCATCAACTCAAGAATGATACTTGTTCCAGACAGAACTCTCAGCGGCCTGGCTGTACCAGGCATTCGAGAGGTTGCTGCCAATTCTTTACCAAAAATGTCCTGCGGACTCAATGGTTTCTAGCTAAATCAGTTGACTCAGAGCAGATCCAAGTTTATTTTCTTTTATCTAGAAGCTTAAGGAAGCAGGAAAGTTGTTTTTGCAAAACTCCCCAGAAGGTAAACATGACGACATTCTTTCATTCTGTTTACAGGACACATTGGCATGAAGGGAATTTCTGTTGTCACCACATGCCACTGTTTACCTGTCCTTTACGCGGCTCCAGGGGCCACAGGGCATGTCACAGGGGCCCGATTTTCAGGAACTTGGCTTTATTTTAGGGGAAGGGAGAGGCAAGGAGAGAAAGAGTGTGAACAGGCCCAGGCGGGTGGCCCTGAGTGACAGTGGGAGGGGAAACAGGCTTATGTTTCCTGAAAGCCACAAAGGGAAACTCTGAACTGCATTCACCAAATTATTTAATCAATACATATGTATAAATAAGTTGTGAATGCAATTGTGGCTTTAATTGATTTTATTTTTGAATAGGTAATACATTCTTTTTTTTTTGATTCGGAGTCTCACTCTGTTGCCCAGGCTGGAGTGCAGTGGCACGCTCCCGGCCACCGCAGCCTGGACCTGCTGGGCTCCGGCGATCCTTCCACCTCAGTCTTCCAAGTAGCTGGAACTACAAGTGTGTGCTACCAAGCCTGGTTAATTTTTAAAATTTATTGTAGAGACGAGGTCTCGACATGTTGCTTAGGCTGGGTCTTGAATCCCTGCGCTCAGGCAATCCTCTTGCCTCCACCTCCTGAAGTGCTGGGATTACAGGCGTGAGTCACCGTAGCTGGCCTTATAGGCAGTTCCCATAAATAGTTCTTTTTGTAGCCTGGCAGAAACACTGTTTGCATAAACAAGCAAATATGTACACATCTTCCCCCCTTTTTTCACCAGTGGTGGCATACCTTAACATTTGCTTTTGTCTCTTTACAATATATCTGGGAATTCTATCTTAGTTCACAAAGAGTTTCCTCATTATTTTATAGGTGTGCATAGTACCCTCATTGCATCTCACTCTGTTGACTAGACTGGAGTGTAGTGGCCATGAGCGTGCCACTGCAGCCTCTACCTGCTGGGGTCAGGCGATCCTTCCACCTCAGCCTTTCAAGTAGCTGGAGCTACAGGTGTGCGCCACCACATCTGGCTAATTTTTGACTCATTGTAGAGACAAGGTCATGCCAATTTGGCCAGGCTGGTCTTGAACCTGTGGGCTCAGGCAATCCCCCTGCCTCTGCCTCCCAAAGTGCTAGGATTACAGGAATGAGTCACTACTCCCTGCCCACCTTCACTTCTCATTCACAGACGCTCTGAGTCAAAGGGTGTGTGCACTGTACGTTTGAGAGATACTACCAGCCAGACTCAGTGGCTCATGCCTGTAATCCCAGCACTTTGGGGGGCCAAGGAGAGAGGAATGCCTGAGACCAGGGGTTCGTGACCAGCCTAAGCAACTTGGTGAGACCTCGTCTCTACAATATATGAAAAAATTAGGCTGGGCTTGGTGGCTCAGCCTGTAATCCCAGCACTTTGGGAGGCCGAGGCGAGCGGATTTGCCTGAGCCCGCGGGTTCAAGACCACAGCGGGAAACTTGGCAAGACCTTGTTTCTACAATAAATCAAAAATTAGCTGGGCATGGTAGCACGCGCCTGTAGTTCTAGCTACTTGGAAAGCTGAGGCGGAAGGATCGCCGGAGCCCAGCAGGTCGAGGCTGCGGTGGCCGAGAGCGGCCACTGCACTCCAGTCTGGGTGACAGTGAGACTCTGACTCAAAAAAAAGAAAAATTGGCTGGGCTCAGTGGCTCAGCCTGTAATCCCAGCGCTTTGGGAGGCTGAGGTGAGTGGATTGCCTGAGCCCGTGGGTTTGAGACCCGCCTGGGCAACTTGGCGAGACCTCATCTCTATAATAAATCAAAAAATCAGCCGGGCGTGGCAGCACATGCCTGTAATTCTAGCTACTCGGAAGACTGAGGCGGAAGGATCGCCGGATCCCAGCAGGTTGAGGCTGCGGTGGCCGGGAGCGGCCATTGCACTCCAGTCTGGGTGACAGAGTGAGACTCCAGCTCAAAAAAAAAAAAAAAAAAAAAAGAAAAGAAAAATTAGCCGGGTGTGGTGGTGCATGCCCTTAGTTGCAACTACTTGCAAAGCTGAGGTGGAAGGATTGCCAGAGTCCAGGGGGTTAACGCTGGGGTGGCCATGAGCATGCCACTGCACTCCAGCCTGGGCAACAAAGTAAGACTGACAAAAAAAATAAAAAAAGAGAGAGAGAGAAAGAGCTACTAGCATTCAGCACTCTGTGGATTTTGACAAATATTCACTGAGTGCCCACTTCATGCTGACACTGTTGCAAGTCACTGGAGATATAGCAGTGACAAGACAGACCCTGCTCTTATGGGGACGCAGTCTAGTCAGGGCAAGGGAGGGAAATGGACTATCAAAAGCCCACATGAGACCGGATGCAGCAGCTCACACCCATAACCCCAGGACTATGGGAGGCCAGGGCAGTAGGATTGCTTGAGCCCAGGAGCTCAAGACCAGCCTGGGCAACATAGTGAGACTGTGTCTCTACAAAAAAAAAAAAAAAAAAATAGCTGAGTGTGGTGGTGCATGCTTATAGTCCCAGCTACTTGGGAGTCTGAGGCAAGAGCCCAGGAGGTTGAGGTTATGGTGAGCCGAGATCATGCCACTGCACTCCAGCCTGGGTGACAGAGATCCTGACAAAGAAAGAAAAGAAGCCGGGCTCGGTGGCTCAGCCTGTAATCCCACGCCTTTGGGAGGCTGAGGTGAGTGGATTGCCTGAGCCCGCGGGCTCAAGACCCGCCTGGGCAACTTGGCGAGACCTCATCTCTACAATAAATCAAAAAAAAAATCAGCCGGGCGTGGTAGCACGTGCCTGTAGTTCCAGCTACTCGGAAGGCTGAGGCGGAAGGATTGCCGGAGCCCAGCAGGGCGAGGCTGTGGTGGCTGGGAGCGGCCACCGCACTCCAGTCTGGGCGACAGTGAGACTCCAACTCAAAACAATAAAATAAAATAAAATAAAAAACTCTTAAGCCGGGCTCGGTGGCTCAGCCTGTAATCCCGCGCCTTTGGGAGGCTGAGGTGAGTGGATTGCCTGAGCCCGCGGGTTCGAGACCCGCCTGGGCAACTTGGCAAGACCTCATCTCTACAATAAATCAAAAATCAGCCGGGCGTGGTTGCGCATGCCTGTAAGTCCGGCTACTGGGAAGGCTGAGGCGGAAGGATCGCCGGAGCCCAGCGGGTCGAGGCTGCGGTGGCCGGGAGCGGCCACTGCACTCCAGTCTGGGCGACACAGTGAGGCTCCAACTCAAAAAAACAATAAAAACCAACCAACCAAACAAACAAAATAAATACATAAAAAACTCTTGAATTTGGAATAATTTACATGCACAGAAAAGTTGGAAAGATAGTACAAGCCGGGTTCGGTGGCTCAGCCTGTAATCCCCCGCCTTTGGGAGGCTGAGGTGAGTGGATTGCCTGAGCCCGCGGGTTCGAGACCCGCCTGGGCAGCGAGACCTCATCTCTACAATAAATCAAAAACTCAGCCAGGTGTGGTAGCGCATGCCTGTAGTTCCGGCTACTCGGAAGGCTGAGGCGGAAGGATCGCCGGAGCCCAGCAGGTCGAGGCTGCGGTGGCCGGGAGCGGCCCCTGCACTCCGGTCTGGGCAACAGAGTGAGACTCCCACTCAAAAAAGAAAGAAAGAAAAAAAGAAAGAAAAGAAATGGAGAGTCGGGTGACGGCAGCTCAGCTGCGGGACGCAGACCCTCCCTCAGTTCTGCAGGTTTGGCTCCCACTACCTTCTGATTCAGATGCTCTCAGAGTCAGGAAACCGCAGGGTGGGAAATATGAGTCAGACGCCTGGGCACGGAAGCTGGTAGCCCTTCTTCCCTTTTTTTTTTAAATTTTTTGAGTTGGAGTCTCACTCTGTCGCCCCAACTGGAGTGCAGTGGCACACTCACGGCCACCCCAGTGTCGACCTGCTGGGCTCTGGCGATCCTTCCACCTCAGCCTTCCAAGTAGCTGGAACTACAGGCATGCGCTGCCACACTCAGCTAATTTTTGTTTTATTGTAGAAATCAGGTCTCGCCAAGTTGCCCGGGCGGGTCTCGAACCCGTGGACTCAGGCAATCCATTCGACTCGGCCTCCCAGAGTGCTGGGATTACAGGCTGAGCCACCGAGCCCAGCCCCTTCTTCCCTTTAAGTATAATATTACACACATTGAACGACCGGAATTGACTGACCAGGCGGATGCCAGCTGCTGTGCCCAGTGGGGCCTCTTTCCTGCTCCTGCCTCTGAATGCATTTTTCTCCTTTCTATCCGCAATACCGGGAGTTTCTTATTGTTTCTGTCACTTAAAATCCTCCTCGTGCTGGGCTTGGTGGCTCAGCCTGTAATCCCACGCTTTGGAAGGCTGAGGTGAGTGAATTGCTTGAGCCCACGGGTTCGAGACCCGCCTGGGCAACTTGGCAAGACCTCATCTCTACAATCAACCAAAAAAATTAGGGGCGGTGGTTGTGCGTGCCTGTAATTCCAGCTACTTGGAAGGCTGAGGCTGAAGGATCGCCGGAGCCCGGCAGGTCGAGGCTGCGGGGGCCGGGAGCGGCCACTACACTCCAGTCTGGGCGGCAGAGTGAGACTCCAACTCAAAAATAAAATAAAATAAAATAAATAAAATAAAATAATAAAATAAAATAAAATAATAAAATAAAATAAAATAAAATAATCCTCCTCGTACCGGACATCATGGCTCACACTTAATATCCCAGCACTCTGGAAGGTGGAGGGCAAAGGATTGGCTGAGTCCACAGTTCAAGACCATCCTGGGCAACTTGATGAGCCCTCGCCCGTACAGTAAATAAAAAATTAGCTGGACACGGTGAGGCACGGCTGTGGTTCCAGCTCCTTGGAAGGTTGAGGTGGAAGGATCACCTGAGCCCAGCAGTTCAAGGTTGCGGTGGTCGTGAATATGCCACTGCACTCCAGCCTGGGCGACAGAAAGTCTGACGCAAAATAAATAAATAAATAAAAATTCTCCTTAGTTGGGTGTGGTGGCTCATGCCTGTCATCCTAGTATTTTGGGAGGATGAGGTAGAAGATTACCTGAGCCCAGGGATTGGAGACCAACCTGGACAACTTGGTGAAATCTTATCTCTACAATCAAAAAAAAAAATTAGCTGGGTGTGGTGGCACGTGCCCGTGGTTCCAGCTACTAGGAAGGCTGGGTTGGAAGGATTGCTTAAGCCCAGCAGGTTGAGGCTGTGGTGGCTGAGATCGTGCCACTACACTCCAGTCTGGGTGACGGTGAGACCCCAATTCAAAAAATTAAAAGATAAAATTTTTCTCACCCTTCCAGTCACAACTGAAATGTTGATTGTCCATGAAACCTGGTTCAATCTGGTCTTTTTTCTCTATGAAGTCTTTTGGAGCAAGACACCCTGACAGGCATACCAATTTCCGTCTCTCTCCTAGAGCCTGTCCTGTCAAGCTGCGTCTGTATCAGGCCGACAACACACATGCAGCTTTGGGGAAAAAGTGTTTCCCCTAATTAGTAAGGTGATACTGTCCATGAAACTTGGCGCTGGCGATGCTTAGGGGAGGTGATGAACAACGTGTTGTTCTAACAGCTCTTTTTCTCAACCAAGTCAGCACTCTTGTGTTTTCTATTTTGAGTCCTATTTCACCAAACTCTTAAACAAAGGAGAAATCATCAAAAACCACAGCAGAGATGGAGTGGGAAAAAGGGCAGAAATAAGCATGCTGGGTTGAGGGGAGGGTGAAAAAAGTACGGTATAGGTTGGGCGCGGTGGCTCATGCTTGTAATCCCAGGACTATGGGAGGCCAAGGGAGGAGGTAGCTTGAAACCAGGAGTTCAAGACCAGTCTGGGCAACATAGCGAGACCTCGTCTGTACCCAACATCCAAAAATTAGCTGGGCGTGGTGGCACAAGCCTGTAGCTTGGCTACTTGAAAGGCTGAGGTGGAAGGATCGCCTGAGCCCAGGAGGTTGAGACTGTGGTAGCCGTGAGCGTGCCACTGCACTGCAGCCTGGGTGACAGAGTGAGACTCTGACTCAAAATTTAAAAAATGTAGTTCAGTACAAAATCAGAAGTCTTAGAGATCGGACAGCCTGAACTAAAACAGAAAAATGGGACCATGCAGCAGATGTGAAGCAGAAGCATATGGCAGAATCTTTGGGGGAACGAACTTTGTGATAAAGGACCAACGGGAACAAACAACTTCACCCTGGGAACTGGTCAGCTACCCTGACTTGTAAGAGAAGAAAGCCAAAATTGCTCCAATTTTTTTTTCCTGGAACCACCTCGGTTCCTTGGGCCTGGGCGTGCAGTTGCTTTACCTGGAGAGGAGAAACCCCTTGAGTGTGTTCCTTTCCCAGGGCTGCTGGGAGAGAGGATGCTGGCATCCCATCTTCCTCCCCTTGGTAGGGGAGGCTCAACTAAGATACTCCTCACCTCAGGGGGTCTGGTGCCCCAGTGGGTTATGGGAGAGTCATAGACAGGCAAGCCCCCAAGTGGAAGAGACTTGAAAGGAACAAGAACCCCAGCACCCAAGGGAGACCCAAGACCCTACAGTGGCCTACCAACCAGGCATGGGGGCACACGCCTGTAATCCTAGCACACTGGGAGGCTGAGGTGGGAGGCCTGCTTGATCCAGGAGTTTGGCCAGCCTGGGCAAGATAGCAGGAACTCGTCTCTACAAAACATTTAAAAAAAAATTAGTCAGACATGGTGATGCATGCCATAGTCCCAACTACTTGGGAGGTTGAGGTGGAAGGATCGCCTGAGCTCAGGAGGACAAGGCTGCAGTGAGCTCTGATAATGTCACTGCACTCCAGTATGGTTGCAGAGTGAGACTCCGACTCAAAAAATGAAAATACAAATAAAAAATAGGCCAGATGCTGTGGCTCATACCTGTAATCCCAACTGGGAGGCAGAAGTGAGAAGATTACCTGAGCCCAGGGGCTTGAGACCAGCCTGGGCAATTTAGCAAGGTCTGGTAAGTTGGGGTCTCACTCTGTCGCCCAGGCTGGAGTGCAGTGGCATGATCACAGCTCACCGAAACCTTAACCTCCTAGGCTCAGGAGTTTTCTTCCTTAACCCTCGGAGTAGCTGTGGCTACAGGTATGCACCACCATGCTTGGCTAATTTTTAAAAAATTTCACCTGTGCTGGGCATGTTGGCTCATGCCTGTAATCCCAGCACATCGGGAGGCAGAGGCAAGAGAATTGGTTGAGCCCAGAGTTTCGAGACCTTGTCTCTATAATAAATTTTAAAAATTAGTCGTGCATGGTGGCGTGTACCTATAGTTCCAGCTACTTGGAAGGTTGAAGCAGAAGCTTGAGTCCAACAGGTCAAGGCTGTGGTGGCTGTGAGCGTGCCACTGCACTCTAGCCTGGGCGACAGAGTGAGAGTCCAACTAAAAAAAAAAATTAAAATTTCACCTGTTTCTTTTTTTACACTTTCCCCCCCTCAGGCACGCCTTCGTGGTGTCCTTGCAGCATGCCTCCTCGGTGTCTTTTTTACACTTTTAATGCAGCTAATGTGACCAGAACAGCTAAAATTGTGTATGCAGTTTTATTCTATTTCTGTAGGACAGTGTTGGGTTAGAGTGTCTGACATGCCTGAGGACAGTAAAGAGGCCAGTGTGGCCAGTGCGGAGTGCCTGGGGAAGAGGACAGAAGATGAGGTCAGGGAGGCAGCAGGGAGTGGACTGCTTAGGACCTCGCTTTTAGGGTCTTTGGGTTTTACTCTGAGTGAAAAGGGGGTGGTTTGGAGGGTGAGGAGTTGAGGCATGACAATCTGAGTTACATTGTTTTTAAATTTTCTTTTCATATATATATATATATATTTTTGTTGTTGTTGTTGTTTGTTTGTTTGTTTGTTTGTTTGTTGTTTTTGCTTTTTTGAGTTGGAGTCTCACTCTGTCACCCAGACTGGAGTGCAGTGGCCGCTCCCAGCCACCACAGCCTCGACCTGCTGGGCTCCGGCGATCCTTCCACTCAGCCTTCCAAGTAGCTGGAACTACAGGTGCGCGCTACCACGCCCGGCTGATTTTTTATTTATTGTAGAGATGAGGTCTCGTCAAGTTGCCCAGGCGGGCCTCGAACCCGCGGGCTCATGCAATCCACTCACCTCAGCCTCCCAAAGGCACGGGATTACAGGCTGAGCCACCGAGCCCGGCTTATGTTTTTATTTTTATTTTTTAAAGTAGAGATGAGGTCTTGCTATGTTGCCCAAGCTGGTCTCGAACCGTGGGCTCAAGCGATCCTCCCGCCTAGGCCTCCCAAAGTGCTGGGATTACAGGCGTGAGCCATCATGCCTGGCCCTAACTCACATTCTGACAGCATCGGCTGAGGGGAATAAGGCTCTAGGGGCAAAGGTGGGAGCAGGAAGACCAGGTAGAAGACGTGTCCGCAAGGTTCAGCTCAAAGGACAGTTAGGGATGAATAATGCAACGGCAGTAGCCCTGTGGGTTTTCTTTCTTTTTCTTTTTTTTTTTTGAGTTGGAGTCTCACTCATCTCTCACCCCGCAGCGGAGGGGACTGTTCCCGAGGCTGGGCCTCCTCGTTCCCTCACACCCAATGCTTTTTCCTCCCACCTCACGGACTGCAACAACCAGGCCCCTGGCTGGTTCTTGAGTTCACCAAGCTGGGTCCTGCCACAGGTACTTGTTTGCCTTGTCAATGACTCTGCTCTCCCTGTGGCTGGTTCCTTCTTATCATTCAGATCTCAGCTTCAATGTCACCCCTCAGAGAGGCCTCCTTGGCCAGTGCCTCGCAGAGCCCCCTCCCTGTCGTCAATTTCTATTATATTACTTTTTTTTTGTAGTTGGAGTCTCACTCTGTCGCCCAGGCTGGAGGGCAGTGGCACGCTCAGGGCCACTGCAGCCTCAACCTGCTAGGCTCAGGCAATCTTATTTTTTGATTTATTGTAGAGACGAGGTCTCACCGAGTTGTACAGGCTGGTCTCAAACCCCTGAGCTCAGGTAATCCTCTTGCTTCTGCCTCCCAAAGTGCTGGGATTACAGGAGGTGGGTACTATTTTTAACCCCATCTTACAAGATGAAGAAACTGAAACTGAGAAAGATTAAGTCACCTGCCCAAGTTCAAACAGCTTCTAAGTGTCAGAGCAAGAATCTGACTCTCAACCCCCATGTACATTGCTCTTTAATTGCTAGGAAAAGCCGGGCTCGGTGGCTCAGCCTATAATCCCATGCCTTTGGGAGGCTGAGGTGAGTGGATTGCCTGACCCACCTGGGCAACTTGGCAAGAACTCATTTCTACAATAAATAAAAAAAAAAAATTAGCCGGGCGTGGTAGCGCGCGCCTGTAGTTCCAGCTACTTGGAAGGCTGAGGTGGAAGGATCGCCGGGGCCGCAGGTCGAGGCTGCGGTGGCCGGGAGCGGCCACTGCAATCGTCAGTCTGCAACAGAGTGAGACTCCAACTCAAAAAAAAAAAAAAAATTGCTAGGAAAAACAGGTCCTCTTATGCAAACTCAGCAAAATCAGCTTTATTTGCATGTTTTTGTTAAAAGTTACGTTTCATATCAGATGAATCATTTCATATGAGAGATGTCCTGCTTTGCTTCGGTTAGGAAATTTTCCCACTACTGATACTCAGCCGTCTGCTTTTTTCTAAAAAGCAAACACACAAAATAAATGACAGTAGCCAGGCAATATTCAGAAATTTCATTTATAATAAGGATGCAAAAACATGATGCAATATTTAAAGGCATTTCTAGAATAGAGTTATACTTCAAAAGAACTCAAAGAATGTCGTGCACTTTTTTCCCACGTGGCAAAACCAAAAACTTTTGCTAAAACTGAGAACTGTCTAAAAGATTCAGGAGAGGGAAATAAAGTCTGAAAGTCTGGTTTGGTTTAGTGTAATTGAGTTTTAATTGCTTTTGTTCTTAAGAATTGAAAAAAATAGGCCAGGCTCGGTGGCTCAGCCTGTAATCCCAGCACTTTGGGAGTCGAGGCAGGCAACTTGGCAAGACCTCACCTCTACAATAAATCAAAAATTAGCCAGGCATGGTCACACGCACCTGTAGTTCCGGCTACTTGGAAGGCTGAGGTGGAAGGGATGGCCAGAGCCCAGCAGATTGAGGCTGCGGTGGCTTGGAGTGTGCCACTGCACTCCAGTCTGGGCAAGAGTGTGAGACTCCAATTAAAAAAAAAAAAAGAGCCGGGCTCGGTGGCTCAGCCTGTAATCCCGCGCTTTGGGAGGCTGAGGTGAGTGGATTGCCTGAGCCCGCTGGTTCGAGACCCACCTGGGCAACTTGGCAAAACCTCATCTCTACAATAAATTAAAAAATCAACAGGGCGTGGTAGTGCACGCCTGTACCTCCAGCTACTTGGAAGGCTGAGGCGGAAGGATCGCCGGAGCCCAGCAGGTCGAGGCTGCGGTGACTGGGAGCGGCCACTGCACTCCAGTCTGGGTGACAGAGTGAGACTCCAACTCAAAAAAAAAAAATAAGAAATGAAAAAATATGTGAGTCCACTGTGAGTTATAGAACAAGCCCAATGTTGCGGTCAGGGGTCCTGGGTTTTGGTTAAGTCAATTCCCTTCTCTGGGTTTTTATTTCCTTATTTATAAAATGAAGGGAGGATGGACATGGTGGCTCACACCTGTAATCCCAATTCTTTGGGCGGCAGAGGTGAGAGGATTGTCTGAGCCCAGGGGGTTGAGAACAGCCTGGCCAACTTGGTGAAACTTCGTCTCTACAATAAATGAAAAAATTAGCCAGGTGTGGTAACAGACGCCTATAGTTCCAGCTACTTGGAAGGCTGAGGCGAGGAGATCACCTGAGCCCAGCTGGTAGAGGCTGCGGTGGCCATGAGCATGTCACTGCACTCCACCTTGGGTGACAGAGTAAGACTCCAACTCAAAAGAAAAGAAAAACATTGAATAATCTGGTTGAAGACATACCATAATTCTTACAAAAGTTTTGCAATTTTTTTGTAAACCTAAAATTATGTCATAAGGACGGAACAACAGACACTGAGGACAGAAGAGGGAGGGAGGAAGGGAGGTAAGGGCTGAAAGACCACCCATCCACCACCTGGGTGACGGGCCCCACAGAAGCCCAAATGTCATCATGCAAAATATCATGGAACAAACCTGCACAAGTACCCCTGGAATCTAAAAGAAAAGAATTCAAGCCCAGTGTGGTGAATCATGCCTGTAATCCTACCACCTTGGGAGGTGGAGGCGAGGAGTACCTTAGCCTAGGGGTTCAAGAACAGCCTGGGTAACTTGGTGAGACTTTGTCTCTGAAATAAATCAAAACATTAGCTGAATGTGGTGGCTCACCTGTGTTTCCCAGGCTGGAGTGCAGTGACTTGGAAGGCTGAGGCAGAAGGATCGCTGGAGACCAGCGGGTTGAGGCTGTGGTGGCTGTAAGCATGCCACCGCACTCTAGCATGGGTGACAGAGTGAGACTCCAACTCAAAAAATAATAATTAAAATAAGATAATGGTCAAGATAAATGTTATTAGTTAAAAAAACTATACTTTTACAAGGTCCTAAAAAAGGAATAAAATGGGACAGAATTTATTTTATTTTACTTTATTTTTTGAGCCAGAGTCTCACTCTGTCACCCGGGCTGGAGTGCAGTGGCATGCTCATGGCTCACCACAGTCTTGACTTCCTGGTCTCAGTTGATCCTTCCACCTCAGCCTCCGGAGTAGCTGGGACTACAGGCATGCACCACCATGCCTGGCTAATTTTTTTGATTTTTTTTTGTAGAGATGAAGTCTCACTATGTTGTCCAGACTGGTCTTGAACACATGGGCTCAAGCAGTTCTCTTGCCTCGACCTCCCAAAGTGCTAGGATTACAGGTGTGAGCCAGTGGGCCTGGCTAAAACAGGGATAGAATTGTGTTATTATTGTTGTTGTTGTTGTTATTACTTTGAGTTGGAGTCTCACTCGGTCACCCAGCCTGGAGTGCAGTGGCACGCTCACAGCCATCCCAGCAGCAGCCTGCTGGGGGCCAACAATCCTTCTGCCTCAGCCTTCCAAGTAGCTGGAACTACAGGCATGCGCTACCACGCCCGGATAATTTTTTTTTTTTTTAATTTATTGTAGAGATGAGGTCTCGCCAAGTTGCCCGGGCGGGTCTCGAACCCGCGGGCTCAGGCACTCCACTCACCTTGGCCTCCCAAAGTGCTGGGATTACAGGCTGAGCCACCGAGCCCGGCCAACAATCTCTTCTTAAGAAATATTTCCCAGCTGGGCTCGGTGGCTCAGCCTGTAATCCCGCGCCTTTGGGAGGGCTGAGGTGAGTGGATTGCCTGAGCCCACGGGTTCAGACCCGCCTGGCATGAGACCTTCATCTCCACAATAAATCAAAAAATCAGCCGGGGTGGTAGTGCATGCCTGTATTCCGCTACTTGGAAGGCGAGAGCGAAAGGATTGCCTGAGCCCAGCGGGTCGAGGCTGCGGTGGCCGGGAGCGGCCACTGCACTCCAGTCTGGGCGACGGAGTGAGACTCCAACTCAAAAAAAAATAAAAATAATAAAAAAAGAAGAGATTGTTTTCAGCACGTGGGCTAGAACGTCTGGGTCTCCATGGAATCATCTGCTGGTTCCAGGCTCCGACAAATGCTGGCAGAGTACCTCCAATAGAGGGCAGTGCAACATTACCAAGAATAAACCATATCAATGGTTTTGGGGCCACGTTATTGAAAGTGGATTCCAAAGTGTTATCAAGAAGAAGCGTGGTGGCTCATGCCTGTAATCCTAGCACTTTGGGAGGCGGAGGCGCGGATTGCTTGAACCCAGGGAGAATCTTAGAGCTTGAGAATCTTAGAGCCGAATTCTAGCCACATCCGATTTTACAAATGAGCAAACTGAGACTCAAAGTGGGAAGACAACTTGCCCAAGTCATAGACAGAGCAGCACAACGGCCTCGCAAATACAGCTGGTCCTCCATATCTGTGGCTTCCAATCACCATGGAGTCCACACTGATGGACCCAAAAACTCACATATGGAAAATATTGGTTGCATTTATACTTATATGCACGCGGGCTTTCCCTCTTTGTCATTATTCCTTAGACAGTACAGTATGACACTATTTACACAGCGATTCACATTGTACTAGGCAGTCTAAATAATCTAAACATGATTTAAAGTATACAGGAGGAAGTCTGGGCTCGTGGCTCACACCGGTAATTCCAGCCTTTTGGGAGTTTGTGGGGGGAGGATAGCTTGAGCCCGGGAATTTGAGACCAGCCTGGGCAACACAGTGAGACTTCATTTCAACAAAAACAAAACAAACTAACAAATGAGTGGGGTATGGTGGCCAGCTACTCAGGAGGTTGAGGAGGAAGGATCGCCTCAGCCCAGGAGGTCAACCTGCGGTGAGCCATGGTCATGTCACTGCACTTTAGCCTGGGTGACCGAGTGAGACTCTGACTCATAAAGAAATACATAAATAGATAGATAGAAGCCAGGCTGGTGGCTCAGCCTGTAATCTCGCACCTTTGGGAGGCTGACGTGAGTGGATTGCCTGAGCCCGCGGGTTCGAGACCTGCCTGGGCAGCGAGACCTCATCTCTACAATAAATCAAAAAAATCAGCCGGACGTGTAGCGCATGCCTGTAATTCGGCTACTCGGAAGGCTGAGGCGGAAGGCATCACTGGAGCCCAGCAGGTCGAGGCTGCGGTGGCCGGGAGCGGCCACTGCACTCCAGTCTGGGCGACAGGGTGAGACTCCAACTCAAAAAAAAAAGTAGAGAGATAAATGGAAGGATGTGAGTACCTTGACTTAACCTATCGCACTACCTATGTCCCCGCTAATAAATACACCAGCTAGTCTCTTTCTCTCTTTCTTTTTTTTTGAGTCGGAGTCTCACTCTGTCGCCCAGGCTGAAGTACAGTGGCACGCTCATGGCCACCACAGCCTTGACCTGCTGGGCAGCTGATCCTTCCGTCTCAGCCTTTCAAGCAGCTGCAACCACAGGCATGCACCACCACGCCCGACAAATTTTTTTGATTTATTGTGAGACAAGGTCTCCATGTTGCTCAGGCTGGTCTCAAATCCCTGAGTTTAGGCAATCCTCTCGTCTCCACCTCCCAAAGTGCTGGGATTATAGGTGTGAGCCACTGCACCTGGCCATCAGCTAGTCCTGTTAGCTCTACTTCCAGAAGTATCCATAATTCCCAACCCCCTGCCACTTCTCTCCAGTTGCACTGCCACCCCCTGGCTCAGGCCTCATCACCCCTCACTGAGACGCTTCAAAAACTTTCACACAGACTGGGCTTTATAATATATCATAAAAACTAGCCAGGTGTGGTAGCACATTTCCATAGTTCCAGCTACTTGGAAGGCTGAGGCAGAAGGATCCCCAGCAGGTCGAGGCTGTGGTGGCCGTGAGAGTTCCGCTGCACTCCAGCCTGAGCAACAGAGTGAGACTCCAAATCAAAAAAAAGGAGAGAGAGACAAGTTCCTATCCTCATGCAGCGTACATTCTAGAGGGGAAAAGATGGACCATACAACAAGCAAATACGGTAATTTCAGAGAGTGAGGAGGCCAGGCGGTGACAGCAACAGTGCATGCAGTAACACACACAAAGCAGGATACAGTGATAGAAAGCCACTGGGGCAACCCTCAATCTAGTGGTCAGGAAGTCTTCTCTATGGCCACATTCTTTCAACAGACTTTTATTTAGTGCCTACTAATATGGGTCATGTCGGCACTGGGGATACTACAGCGAATTCAGCATTCAAAATCCTGCCCTGACGGTGCTTACATTCTGGTGAAATGTGTGTGTGTGTGTGTGTGTGTGTGTGTGTGTGTGTGTGTGTGTTCTGTGATAAGTACTATGGAGAAAATTAAAGTAGGCAAGAGGAACAGGGAATTGTCAGAGGTGAGAGAGAAGCTGAAACTGTCGATGGGGGCCAGAGGGCCTTTCGGAGAAAGTGACCTGGAGTCTTGGCTGTGCTTAGCACAGTGGAAGGGGAATTTTAAAAAATCTGATTTTATTATTTTTATTTTTTTGTGTCAGAGTCTCACTCTGTCGCTCAGGCGGGAGTGCAGTGGCACACTTATGACCACTGCAGCCCCAACCTGCTGGGCTCCGGCGATCCTTTCCCCTCAGCCTTCCAAGTAACTGGAACTACAGGCATGCGGCACCACACTCGGCTAATATTTTGATTTATTGTAGAGATGAGGTCTTGCCAAGTTGCCTAGGCTGGTCTCGAACCCCTGGAGTCAAGCAATCCTCTCACCTTTGCCTCCCAAAGTGCTGAGATTACAGGCGTGAGCCATTATTTTTATTTTTCTCAGAGACAAAGTCTCCATCTGTTGCCCAGGCTGGAATGCAGTGGCACAATTATAGCTCACTGCAGCCTTGAACCCATGGGCTCAAGGGATCCTCACACCTCAGCCTCCCAAGTAGCTGAGACTATAGGTGTGGGCCGCCACACCCAGCTAATTTTTTTTTTTAAGAAATATACTTGTTCTTGGGCAGCAGAGTCTCGAGGGAAAGGCTGACTGTGCTAGGGTTTGTGGTGATGACCATCGACACTGTGGCTTAGAGCAGAGGCTGCAGAAATGAAACCCTTGCAATCAGCACTTTTTTAGATCATCAGACGCAACTCTCTGCTTCCTTCTTGAAAACCAAACTCAAGCCGAAGACTTCATAGGTTAGCAGAAATAATTTGTACAAAGACTCATCCTCAAGTCTTCTTTTTGTTTGGAGTCGGAGTCTTACTCTGTCACCCAGGCTGTTACCTGCTGGGCTCAGGCAATTCCAGGTAGCTGGAACTACAGGTATGTACCTCCATGTCCGGCTAATTTTCTGATTTATTGTAGAGACAAGTTCTCGTCGTGTTGCTCAGGATGGTCTCCAATCCCTGGACTCAGGCAATTCTCTCACCTCTGCCTCCCAAAGTGCTGGGATGGCAGGCATGAGCCACCAAGCCCAGCTCTCGAGTCTTCATTGAGTAGCTTGGGAAGGGACAGGGACCAACATTGGCTGAGCCCTGCTATGTGCTAAGTACAGCGCTAGGTTTCTATATACCCTGTCCTATTTTATCCTCCAGACAGCCCTACTAGGGAGGTATTGTTGTTTCCATTTTGTAGATGAGGAAATTGAGGCTCAGAGTGTGCATGTGACTTGCCCAATGTCAATACAGCTGAGAGTAACAGACCAGAGATTCAAATACAGGCTGGCCTGACTCCGTATCCTGTGCTCCCTCTGTGGTGTCATCTCCTCTCTTCTGTGGACTAGAGCTGGAATTGTTTTGAAAGTCACTATTTGGCTGGGCACGGTGGCTCAGTCTGTAATCCCAGCACTTTGGGAGGCTGAGGTGAGAGGACTGCCTGAGTTTGGGGGTTCGAGACCAGCTTAGGCCACTTGGTGAGACTTCATCTCTACAATAAGTCACAAAAACTAGTCGGGTGTGGTATCTGTCTGTAGTTCCAGCTACTTTGAAGGCTGAGGCGGAAGGATCGCCTGAGCCCAGCAGGTCAAGATTTGCGGTGGCCATGAACTCCAGCCTGGGCAATGGAGGAGACCCTGAGTCAAAAAAAAAAAAAAAAAAAAAGCCACTACTGAAACTTTTCCCAGAAGGCAATTTAGAAATTACATAGTCCAACTCGTTCATTTCACAACCCAAATGAGATAATAATATGAATGCGTGCTTAAACACCTGGCAGGCAGGCATGCAATCTGTGTTGGTTTTCTGCCTTTGCAGATTAGAGACGAGGTTTCTTGCCTGAGGTCACACAGCAGGTTAGTGGTGAAGCTTGTGCTCTAAGGCAGCCCTTCCAGATTCCTCTGTTCTAGATTCTCTGTCCTCTGAGCCATTTAAGGCTCAGAGGTCAGAGGCTGTGGTGTCAACGACAAAGAGACAGAGGAAGAACTGCCAGACCTCCAGAGGACCTGATGTCCAGTTCTCAAGACCCCATGGGCAGTTCAAGCGACCCTCCCGCCTCAGCCTCCCAAAGTGCTAGGATTACAGGCATGAGCCACCGCGCCTGACCGGGATGGCTTTCATTCAGATTTACAGCCAAGCAGTATGTATTTCAGCACCGCTGGGTGCCAGACACTGGGGATAAAGAATTACAGAAGCAAGACCGATCTCAGCGCTCCGGCGCTGGCAGGTTAGTGGGAGGGCCAGATGAGCAAACACAGTGGAACCGGCCGCTAAATCCTGCCATGGGGGTCAGCAGAAGGTTGAGTGATGTGTTCAAGGTGGCGGGATTGGCAGGCGCTTCCTGTGATGTGTCCGCACAGTTATGCTCCTGGCAGAAATGGCCTGAAAATACCCCGTCAATGGGCCGTGATCATCCAAGGCTTTTAGAAAAATGATTAGTACAGAGAAATAGCAGGGGGCGGGCGAGGTATGGGGCGAGTCACAGGGACCGGCTGAGAACCCACGGGGGCTGCCGGAGTCTCGCTTGAGCTGCGTCTGGGACGACGGATTTGCTTTTCAAAGCGCTGTGCTTGGAGAGGGGGGACGGCGGTGGGCACAGGGAGCTGCCGCGGGGGCTGGTGGTCTCAGCTCCGCCTTCGCGCCTTCATCGAAGGCGGCTTAAGAGCGAGAGTCACGGCCACGGCTAACATTTAACGAACCTGCGGGCAGGCGCGGGGCCGCAGCTAGGGCGGGGCCGCAGCCGGGGGCGGGGTCGGAGGTCGAGGAGCCTGTGTCGGGCGGGGCCCGCAGCGTCTGGAGGGAAAGCGTCGCTCTTAAGGCTTGGGGGCGGGGCAAGACCCGGAGGGGGCGTGGTTCTGCATGCATTTTCCCAGCACCCAATCAGTCTCTCAACTCTTCTTCCTGTTTCGCGGATTCGAACACAGAGGCTCGGAGAATTCCAAGGCCGCACCGCTGGTGAAAATTTAGAATTCAGGTCCGTCTAGGCTCCACTTCCCCATCTGTCGTGGCGGGGGATGGGAGGGGCTGTGAGCAGAGGGACTTAATTATTTTTATTTTAATGAGAAAATGCCACATAGCGGGGGTGAGCAGGGTGGGAGGCGTGCTGGCGATTTCCTTTTCTAGCAGTGAAGCCTCCTTTGGGAGTGGGCTCCCTTTGGGAAGGTCACCGGGGTGGACCGTTCAGCAAACTTGAGGCAAATCCCCGCCCATTGTCTTTGGGGACGAGGGTGAGGTCACCCCGATCTCCGCGCAGATGCCGTGAATTCCTCTAAGGGTTCTCTTCGGTGACGTGAATCGGGTGTCTCGTTTAGCGAACCTTCACGAGCTGGAGGAGTCGGGGGGGAGTCGTCTTTCTGGAGGGAGATTCCACCTGGACTGTAGTGCCTCCCGGGGAGGTTATTGAAGACGGAATATTGGAGGCTAGAAAGATACCGTGGGCGCTTGGGACTGTCTGGTCTGAGCCAAGTCATTCATTCATTACTCATTCATTCCTCTGTGTGAGGAATTCTGCTAGGTTTGGGGAATACGCTGGTGAATTACTCCCAGCTGAACCTTGGAGGAGTTAAAAGGGTAGCAAAACAGCTCAAAAGAGGGAAGTAAGATTAGAACTGACAGTTGGACCGTGAAGCCAGTCCCCCGCCCCCCCTGCACCCGTCTGATGTCATGGCGGTGCCCTCACAGAGGAAAAACATTGTTTGGAAGAATGGAGGGCTCTGAATCATGTTAATATTTGGATATTTTAAAATTAGAAAGAGGCCAGGCACGGTGTCTCACGCCTGTAATCCCAGCATTTTGGGAGGGTGAGGCAGGAGGATCACTTGAGCCCAGGAATTTAGCAACATAGCAAGACCTCCTCTTTAAAACAAACAAACAAAAAAAGTAGCCAGGCGTGGTGGCACCGGCCTGTAGTTCCAGCTACTTGGAAGGCTGAGGCGGAAGAATCACATCTGACCAGCAGGTTGAGTCTGTGGTAGCTGTGAGCGTGCCACTGCACTCCTGCCTGGGCGACAGAGTGAGACCCCAACTCATTTATGCATGCATACCTACGTCAATAAATATTTTAAAAAAATATATAAAATCAGAAATATTAAGTGGGAGAGAAGATACATTTACAGTTAGAGATGGGAATCCAGGGAATTGGCGAGTGCAGTCGAGAGATGTGTCTGACTGGTTGAGACTTTTTTCTTTTCTTTTTTTTTTTTCCTTTTTGAGTTGGAGTCTCACTCTGTCACCCAGACTGGAGTGCAGTGGCCGTTCCCGGCCACCGCAGCCTCGACCTGCTGGGCTCCGGCGATCCTTCCGCCTCAGTCTTCCGAGTAGCCAGAATTACAGGCATGCACTACCACGCCCGGCTGATTTTGAGACTTTTTTCTTTTGAGTTGGAGTCTCACTCTGTCACCCAAGCTGGAGGGCAGTGGCATGCTCCCGGCCACCACAGCCTCGACCTTCTGGACTCAGGTGATCCTTCCACCTCACCTTCCAAGTAGCTGGAACTATAGGCATGCGCCACTACACCCAGCTAATTTTTTTGTTTGTTTTATTGTAGAGATGAGGTCTCACCAAGTTGACCAGGCTGGTCTCGAAGTCGTGGGCTCAGGCAATCCTCTCACCTCAGCCTCCTAAAGTACTGGGATTATAGGCATGAGCCACCGTGCCTGGCCAAGACTGTCTTAAATTTGAAATTAAATGCCTGGCCGGGCTCGGTGGCTCAGCCTGTAATCCCGCGCCTTTGGGAGGCTGAGTTGAGTGGATTGCCTGAGCCCACGGGTTCGAGACCCGCCTGGGCAACTTGGCAAGACCTCATCTCTACAATAAATCAAAAAATTAGCCAGGCGTGGTAGCGCGCACCTGTAGTTCCAGCTACTCGGAAGGCTGAGGCGGAAGGATCGCCGGAGCCCAGCAGGTTGAGGCTGCGGTGGCTGGAGCGGTCACTGCACTCCAGTCTGGGTGACAGAGTGAGACTCCAACTCAAAAAAAAAAAAAAAAAGAAAGAAAGAAAGAAATTAAATGCCTTTAGATGGGGACAGCAAATTTCCCTGGTTCTCACCACTCTTGATTCACACAAAGTATCAGCCACCAGCCCAGTCTCTGTAACTCAAGCCTTGAGATTCTATTTATTCAAGTGTTAATGAGCCAAAAGTGGACTTGCAGAGTGTGGTATAGCTTAAACTTTGATTTGATTTGGTTTTTGAGTTAGGGTCTCACTCTGTCACCCAGGCTAGAGTGCAGTGGCATGATCTTAGCCACCGCAGCTTCGACCTGCTGGGCTCAAGCGATCCTTCCACCTCAGCTTTCCAAGTAACTGAAACCACAGGTGCGTGTCACCATGCCCGGCTAATTTTTTGATTTGTTGTAGAGACAAGGTCTCACCATGTTGCTCAGACTAGTCTCCAACCCTTGAACTCCGGCAATCCTCTTGCCTCAGCCTCCCAAAGTGCTGGTATTACAGACCTGAGCCACCATGCCCAGCCTTAAAATTGATTTTAAACCTTTCTCTGATTCCCGCTGTAATGGAATAATAATCATGAACTTTATTGGCGATCTTTATTGATAATAATAATACTTGGTGATTTAAAAATGGTGAATGTGGCTGGGCACAGTAACTCACTCCTTTAATCCCAGCATTTTGGGAGGCCGAGGTGAGAGGATTATCTGAGCCCAGAATTTTGAGACTAGCCTAGGCAAGATAGGGAGAACTCGTCTCTACAAGAAAAAAAAAACAAAAAACAAACCAGGTGTGGTGGTGCGCACCTGTAGTCCCAGCTACTTAGGAGGCTGAGGCGGAAGGATTGCCTGAGCCTAGGAGGTCGAGGCTGCAGTAGCCGTGACCATGCCACTGCACTACAGCCTGGGCAACAGCAGAATGAGACTCCAGCTCAACAAAAAAAGTGGTGGATAAGCTGACATGCATTTTCATTCATTCCAAATATGTACACTGAGAGCTGCTATGTGCGGGGGCTTTTCTAGGTCTTGGGAAGACAGCGCGAAGCAAAGAGATAAAAATGGAACTTGACTTCTGGTGTGGGTGGGGAGAGATCGATAGAGAAGATACGCGTCGATGGTGACAAGTGCTAGGGAGGAAGATAGGAAAGGGTGTGAAGTGCTGGAGTGGGAAGGGGTCAGATGGTGGACCTTTGGAGGCTCCCTGAGAAAACGAATATTTAGTAGAGGACTGAATTAAGCCAGAGGAGAGAGCTATCTGTGTGGCTGTCTGAAATGAACTCGTTCCAGGCACAGAAAACAGCAAGGGCTTAGGCCGGGCGTGGTGGCTCATGCCTGTAATCCCAGCACTTTGGAAAGTGGAGGTGGGAGAATCGCTTGAGCTCAGGAATTCAAGACCCGCCTGGGCAACACAGCGAGACCCCATCTCTACAGAAAATTTTAAAAAGTAGCCGGGCGTGGTGGGGCGTGCCTGTAGTCCAGCTGCTCAGGAGACTGAGCTAGAAGGATTATCTGAGCTCAGGAGGTGGAGGCTGTGGTGAGCTGTGATTGTGCCACTGCACTCCAGCCTGGGCAACAGAGTGAGACCCTGACTTAAAAAAAAAAAAAAAAAGGAAAACAGCCAGAGCAAAGGCCTTTAAGTGGGACCAGGCCTGGTGTGTTAAAGGAGCCCTATCGGCATGCCACGGAGTGTTCAAACTCTTCTCACTTCTGTGAGGGAGGTATTGCTACTGTGGCCAGAGAGACTAGGAGACTTGCTCTGGGTTACGTAAGAAGCAGAGGCAGGCTTCTAACCCAGGCAGAGTCTGCTTTTAACGACTAAGCTATTAAATCATTAAAGAAATGATTTCCTTGGCCCGGGTAGACCCAGGTACTGAAGATTTATACCTCCCGCTCCAAGCGATCTCCTCAAGTCCTTAAGGAATACCCTGGGTGTGGTGGAAGGGGAGGGAGTGACTCAGGCCTTGGCTGGCTTCCTGCTGAGTCACTGCGCCTGGGCCCAGGCAGGAGGCTCAGTTCTCATCTTCTCTTGCAGCGACAGGTTCCTGCCTTTCAGAGAAGATGCCTGGCGACAGGCATTAGCCTTGCTTCTTCAGTGGACAAACTTCCCCGACTTTGTCAATAGTACAGTTGTGAAATTGTGGGTGGGCCCCGTTTCCTAATGGGGCCCCACGGCCAGCCCTGGGGGTTGACTTTCTACCCAACCTTACACCTCATTCTCCAACCCGCTCTGAATGGACACATCCTGTCCCTTAGTCAGGCTGGCCCTCTTCCATCTCAGGTTGAACAGCCGTGTGCTTGGCATGCCACGACAAAGTTGAACAAGATGCCCAGTGGAACCACACACCTTTCCCCTGGCCTCATGGTGCTCATTCTAGACATGTTCGCAAATACAGCAAGGAAGAAATGGGTAGGGACTATAATGTGTGTACCAAGTTTGTTAAGACTTCAAAACAGGGCCGGGCATGGTGGCTCACACCTGTAATCCCAGCATTTTGGGAGGCTGAGGTGAGAGGATTGCCCGAACCCACAGGTTTGAGACCAGCCTGGGCAACTTGGCGAGACCTCGTCTCAGTAAATAAATCAAAAAATTATCCGGGGCATGGTGGCATGTGCCTGTAGTTCCAGCTACTTGGAAGGCTGAGGCTGAAGGATCTCTTGAGCCCAGCAGGTCGAGGCTGCGGTGGCCGGAACGTGCCAGTGCCCGTCAGCCTGGGTGATAGAGTGAATCTCCAACTCAAAAAAAAAAAAAGACTTCGAATCAGGATCCGGGTGCGGTGGTTTGTGCCTGTCATCCCAGCACTTCGGGAGGCTGAAGCGGGAGAACAACTTGAGCCCAGGAGTTTAAGACCAGCCTGGACAACATAGTGAGAGCGCATCTCAACAAAAAAATCAAAAAGTTAGCTAGGTGTGGTGATGTGCGACTGTCGTCCCAGCTACTTGGAAGTCTGAGGCAGGAGGATCATTTGAGCCCAGAAGTTCAATGCTGTGGTGAGCTGCGATCTCACCACTGCACTCCAGCCTGGGTGACAGAGTGAGACCCCGACTCAAAAGAAAAGAAAAGAAAAAAAAAGTCCTGACAGCTGGACTGTCCTCTCCTTTCAAGCCATGCCTGCCTCCCCTGATTCAACTCCCTTTTCCTGACTTTCACCTCCTTGTTCTCCAATTCCAGCATGCACATTAGGTGTTTCTGGCTAGCTGGCATTTCCACTCCTCTTGCAAAATGTCTCCTCCTCATTAAATAATCTGGTGAGGCTGCCTCCAGTTGATAGCATTCGTAACCCTGACCCAGTTTAGGCTTCCTTCTTTCTGGCTTTAAGAAACGCTGATTTTGATGCCAGGCGCAGTGGCTCACGCCTGTAATCCCAGCACTTTGGGAGGCAGAGGTGAGAGGATTGTCCTGAGCCCAGGGGTTTGAGAGACCAGCCTGGGCAACTCCGCGAGACCACGTCTCTACAATAAATCAAAAAATTAGCCGGGCGTGGTGGCACACGCCTGTAGTTCCAGCTACTTGGAAGGCTGAGGCGGAAGGATCGCCGGAGCCCAGCAGATCAAGCCTGTGGTGGCCGTGAGTGTGTGGCAGCCTGGGCGACGGAGCAAGACTCCGACTTAAAAAATTATATATATTCCCTGGCGCAGATTTTCTCTCATAGCAGTGAATGTCTAGTAGAGTTCCCAACCTTCTGCCTGTGACACCTGTGACCTTGACTGACTGTTACGATGTGTGCTGGGGCTGCAGGCACCCATCCCTCCACTTCCTGTCCTTGCCTTCAGCTCTGCCCCCCACCGAGCTATCCCCACTTTATCCTCTTGGTCAAAAGCTGGCTCAAGGGGCCGGGAGCGGTGACTCACCCCTGTAATCCTAGCACTTTGGAAGGCGGAGACCAGAGAATTGCCTGAGTCCAGGGGTTCGAGACCAGCCCGGGCAACTTGGTGAGACCTCGTCTCTTCAATAAATAAAAGATCAGCTAGGTGTTGTGGCGTGTGGCTGTGGTTCTAGCTACTTGGATTGCCTGAGCCTGGCAGGCTGAGGCTGCGGTGGCGGTGTCACTGCACTCCAGCCTGGGCAGCAGAGTGAGACTCAAGCTCAAAAAAAAAACAAACCACACAACTGGCTCAAGGGAATAAGGAGTGAGGAAACCAGGATATCACCACATACAAGGCCACTTCAACTCCACGGTGTCTTCAGAATGCCCTTGCAACACCCTTGTTTGAGAAACACCGGAGTTAAGAAACGGGAGGCAGCCGGGCTCGGTGGCTCAGCCTGTAATCCTGCGCCTTGGGAGCCTGGGGTGAGTGGATTGCCTGAGCCCGCGGGTTCGAGACCTGCCTGGGCAACTTGGCGAGACCTCATCTCTACGACAAATCAAAAAATCAGCCGGGCGTGGTAGCGCGCGCCTGTAATTCCGGCTCCTCGGAAGGCTGAGGCGGAAGGATCGCCGGAGTCCAGCAGGTCGAGGCTGCGGTGGCCGGGAGCGGCCACTGCACTCCAGTCTGGGCGACAGAGTGAGACTCCAACTCAAAAAAAAAAGGAGGATGCCTCAGTCATTGGACACTAGTCACTCATCTCTTGCGAGAGACAACAGTGAATTGGTTATATGCATGGCCCTGGAAGTGGACTGCCATGGTTCAAATCCCAGGTTCATCCCTCCTTGGCTGTGTGACTTCAGTTATTATGAGCAGATTATTTAAGCTTTCTATCCCTGTATTGATTTTCCTCATGTGTATAGTGGAGTTGATAATAATATTCTTAGTATTTTGGGGACGATTGAGCGAGTTATTATCATAAACTTAGAATCATATCTGGTCCATGGTAAGTGCTCAGTAAATGCTGTCTGCTATTAATTATTTAACTACTATTTTAGGTCTCATCACTTCATCAGGGAGGCCTCTTCTCCCACTCTTTTGGTTTTTGTTTTTGAGTTGGGGTCTCACCCTGTCACCCTGGCTTGATCACAGGTCACCGCAGCCTCAACCTCCTGGGCTCAGAAAATCCTTTTGCCTCAGCCTTCCGTGTAACTGGGACTACAAGTGCCTGCCACCACGCTTGGTTAATTTTTTTGCTTTTATTTTTTAGAGGCAAGGTCTCACTGTGCTGCCCAGGCTGGTCTCGATCTCCTGTGCTCAAGCAATTCTCCCACTTCTGCCTCCCAAAGTGGTGGGATTACAGGTGGAAGCCACAGCACCTGGCCTCTCCTCCCAATCTTAATTGTTTTCTGTCTCCCTGTTGTTTGCCCTTATGCCATCCTATTCCTTTTCTATAAAGCACTTAGGACAATTTGTAATCATAATAAGAGTAACCATCTCATGGGGTTATTATGATAATTATGTAATATGATACGAGTAAAGCACAGAGCTTGGTGCATATTTGGCTCTTGACACATGTACTTATTATTATTATCATTATTATTTACACTGACTTCCTTCCTGGGTTAAAATTACTAACATGTTCACATTATTGGCAATTTCACCAAATCTGAGGCACTCTCAATCGTAACCCAGATCTTTATGGATGTATTTCTAAGAAATAGAGAAACCATGACACAAAGTTTTCTTATCACTTATAATTTTCACTTTATGCATATGAAAAGAGCTCTTTTAAGTCTTATTTAGATGTAGATTTTATTTTATTTTTGAGTTGGAGTCTCACTCTGTTGTCCAGGCTGAGTGCATAGTGGCACGCTCACGGCCACCCTAGTGTCGACTTGCTAGGCTCCGGCAATCCTTCTGCCTCAGCTTTCCAAGTAGTTGGAACTACAGGAGCCTGCTACCATACCCGGTTAATTTTTTATTTATTGTAGAGACGAGGTCTCGCCAAGTTGCCCAGGTTGGTCTCGAACCCATGGGCTCAGATAATCCACTCACCTTCGCCTCCCAGAGTGCTGGGATTACAGGCTGAGCCACTGAACCCAGTCACTCAACACCTCTCATACTAACGATGCATGTAGGTCAAGGGAGAGAATGACAAGATGAATAGCTATGACCCCTTTTGTGCAAGTGCAGGCAAAGGCAACTGTGTCATGACTATCGCCTGGCTATCAGAGATTTCTCAGCAATTTGAGATACCATTGATGGCGTACTGATGTACACTTGGTGTAAAAATAGAAAAAACAGTGTTGCAAATTTGATAAAATACAATATCAACATTTCAGTGTAGGCCAGGCTTGGTGGCTCAGCCTGTAATCCCAGCACTTTGGGAGGCTGAGGTGAGTGGGTTGCCTGAGCCCGCAGGTTCAGGACCCGTCTGGGCAACTTGGCAAGCCCTCATCTCTACAATAAATAAAAAATTAGCTGGCTGTGGCACCGTGTGCCTGTAGTTCTGGCTACTTGGAAGGCTGAGGCGGAAGGATCGCCGGAGCCCAGCAGGTCGAGGCTGCAGTGGCCGGGAGCTCCAGCCTGGGTGACAGAGTGAGACTCCAACTAAAAAAAAAAATTTTTTTTCAGTATCTCCCCCAACCAATATATGGTGCTCAATGCAATTTTCCCAATGCCACCATGGTTTAAATCAAACCTATTTAAGTTTTCCTTTTTAGTAATGACTTCATCTTTCACATTGAGCTTTGTGTTAACTCTAGCTGTTGTAACAGCTGAAACCGCATCAGTTAATACTATAAAGGTTTATTTCTTGTTCATGTAGAGTCCAAATCAGATATCCTTCATGGACAACGAAAGCTCAACTCCACATAGTCATTCAGGGATCCAGACACGAAGAGAATCTGTCAGTTTCAGGAGGTTGGTTTAAGGGCTGACCTGGACCCATAGCCTGGAAGGTTTTATGGACTAAGTCAGGAAATCGCTGGCACAGCGCACTTTTTCTCACATTCCACTGCTAGAGTTTGAGCACATGGCCACATCTAACTCCAAGGAAGTCTGGGAAATGTAGTCCAGCTAGGGCCCCAGGAAGAAAAGGAAATGGTTTTCGTAATCAAATGGAAATTTCTGCTCTCAGCTTTATAGAGAATTAAAGGATGGTGATGGTCATGCTGTATAAATTAATTCATTTCACCCTCACAAAAGCACAAGTGGGTGTTGTCCTCATTTGATAGATGAAGAAACTGGCTGGACACAGTGGCTCATGCCTGTAATCCCAGCACTTTGGGAGGCCAAGGTGGGAGGGCTGCTTGAGTCTAGGAGTTCGAGACCATCCCGGGCAAAATGGCGAGAAAAAAAATACCCAAAATAAATAATCTCTACAAGAAATGAAAAAAAATTTTGGCTGGGTGTGGTGGCACTCACGTGTAGTCCCAGCTGCTCAGGAGGTTGAGGTGAAAGGATTGCCTGAGCCCAGGATGTCGAGGCTGTGGTGAGTCAGAATCGTGTCAAGAACAGAAAAGAAAAGAAACTGAGGCTAGAGGGGTGAGAGGACTTGCCCAAGGTCACATAGCTCTATGGTCAACCTATTTGCCTATTTGAATTATAGAAGAAAGGTGAAGGGAGAGAGAGAGAGAGAGAGAGACCATACACATACATAGTCCTTTTCTTATGGACTAATTCACAGATAAGGTATCCTTCGGTTTTTTTCAAGGTCGTGAATTTATCCGTGGTCATTTTACCTCTTACCAGTGGATGGGAGAGGACCTGTCGACACCTGCGATCCACAAATAGCCTGATTTCTATTGGCTGGATCGGGCTAGGATGTGTCCTCTTCTGGATACATGACATTTGGAAGCAGTTATTTAGACAGTGGAATTATATCTTTAGATGTAGATGTTGATGAGACATAGATATTAAAAAGAGACTTAAAAGTAAAAAGAGTCAGGCATGGTGGCTCATGCCTGTAATCCTTTGAGATTGCCTGAGCTCAGGGGTTTGGCACCAGCCTGGGTAGCTTGGCAAGACCAGTTCTCTACAATAAATCAAGAAAAATTAGTCAAGTGTGGTGGCACATGCCTGTACTTCCAGCTGCTCGGAAAGCTGAGGGGGAAGGATCATCTGAGCTTAGCAGGTCGAGGCTGCGGTAGCCATGAGCGTGCCACTACACTCCGACCTGGGCGACAGAGTGAGACTCCTACTCAAAAGAAAGAAAAAAAAGTAAAAACAACCAAACACAATGTTTAGATGTTGATTAGGTTTTAGTTTGAAAAACTAGTAGTAAAAAATATTACAAGCAGCCGGGCTCGGTGGCTCAGCCTGTAATCCTGCACTTTGGGAGGCTGAGGTGAGTGGATTGCCTGAGCCCGCGGGTTTGAGACCCACCTGGGCAACTTGGCCAGACCTCATCTCTACAATTAAAAAAAAAAAAAAAAAAATCAGCCGGGCAAGGTAGCGCGTGTCTGTAATTCCAGCTACTCGTAAGGCTGAGGCAGAAGGATCGCCGGAGCCCAGCAGGTCAAGGCTGCGGTGGCCGGGAGCGGACACTGCACTCCAGTCTGGGCAACAGAGTGAGACTTCAACTCAAAAAAAAAAAAAATTTTGCAAGCCTGTAATCCCAGCACTTCGGGAGGCCAAGGAGAGAATTGCCTGAGCCTAGGGGTTCGAGACCAGCTTGGGCAACTTAGTGAGACTTCATCTCTACACTATATCAAAAAATTAGCCAGGTGTGGTAGCGAGTGCCTGTAGTTCCGGCTACTTGGAAGGCTGAGGCGGAAGGTCGATGCTGGGGTGGCCATGAGTGTGCCGCTGCACCCCTGCCTGGGTGACAGGGTGAGATTCTGACTCACTATGCCTGGCTCACGCCTGACTTTGGGAGGACGAGGTGAGGGGATTGCTTTTGCTCAGGAATTTGAGACCAGCCTGGACAACAAAGTGAGAGCTTGTCTCCACGAAAAACCGGAAAAATGAGCCAGGAGTGGTGGTGTGTGTCTGTAGTCCCAGAATACTAAGGTGACTGAGGTGGAAGGATCACTTGAGCCCGGGAGGTCAAGGCTGCAATGAGCCATGATCATGCCACTTCAGTCTGGGTGAGAGAGTGCAATTCCAAATTTTAAAAAAATATATTTTGGATGAGGCTTAAAAATGAATCACAAACTGGTCTCAGTGGCTCACACCCATAATCTCAGCACTTTGGAAGGCCACTTGGGGAGGACTGCTTGCACCCAGAAGTTCAAGACCAGCCTGGGCAACATAGTGAAACCCCATCTCTACAAACAAGCAAAAAGAAAACAGTCAGGCATGGTGGTGAGGGCCTATAGTCCCAGCTAATCAGGAAACTGAGACAGGAGGATCGCTTGAACCCAGGAACTGGATGCTGCAATAAGCCATGATTGCATCACTGCACTCCGGGCTCTAGCCTAGCAACAGAGAACCTGTCTCTAAAAAAGAAAAAAGGTTGGGTGTGGTGGCTCACACCTGTAATACCAGTACTTTGGGAGGCCGAGGTGAGAGGATTGCCTGAGTCCAGGGGTTGAAGACCAGCCTGGGTAACTTGGCTAGACTGCATCTCTACAATAAATTAAAAAATTAGCCAGGTGTGGTGGCGTGTGCCTGTAGTTCCAGCTACTTGGAAGGCTGAGACAGAAGGATCACCTGAGCCCAGCAAGTCGAGGCTGCAATGGCCATGAGCATGCCACTGTACTCTAGTCTGGGTGACAGAGTGAGACTCTGACTCAAAAAAAAGTGAATAGCACTAATTACTATCTGATATTTATCTTGCTATGTCTATTTACTGACTACCAGTTATCTCTGCCCACCCACCCCCACTTGACCATAACTCCTTAAAAACAGGGGCCTTGATGGGGCACGGTGGCTCAAGTCTGTAATCCCAGCAATTTGGGAGGTGGAGGCGAGAGGATTGCCTGAGCTCAGGGGTTCCGTTACCAGCCTGGACAACTTGATGAGATCTCATCTCTACAATAAATCAAAAAAATTAGCCGGGCGTGGTGGCAAGTACCTATAGTTCCAGATACTCGGAAGACTGAGATGGATGGATTGCCTGAGCCCAGCAGGTCAAGGCTGCGGTAACCGTGAACATGGCACTGCACTCCAGCCTGGGTGACCGAGAGACTCCAACTCAAAAAAAAGAAGAAAAAAAAAAGGCAGGAGCCTTGGTAGTTTTGATTAACTCTGTATCCCTTTCCTACCTAGCACCTATCACAGTGGTTAGCACGAAGTTGAGTCTTTTACTTTTCTTTTTTTTTTGAGTTGGAGTCTCACTCTGTCGCCCCGACTGGAGTGCAGTGGCTGCTTGTGGCCACTGCAGCCTCAACCTGCTGGGCTCCGGCGATCCTTCCGCCTCAGCCTTCCGAGTAGCCAGAATTACAGGCATGCGCTACCACGCCCAGCTGATTTTTTTATTTATTGTAGAGATAAGGTCTCGCTGCCCAGGCGGGTCTTGAACCCGCGGGCTCAGGTAATCCACTCACCTCAGCCTCCCAAAGCACGGGATTACAGGCTGAACCACTGAGTCCGGCCAGTGAGTCTTTAACTTTTCCTCTGCTAAATTAAGTTCTCACTGGTGTAGCTGGCTCTCCTCCATCATGGCTGGGCTTTGTTTTAGTTCTTGCTGGTTCTGGCTGCATCTCTGTCTCCCCTTAATCCTGTCCACAGTCCTCACCTGCCTTGTCTAAATCTATCTTTTTTTTTTTTTTTTTTTTTTTTTGAGTTGGAGTCTCACTCTTTTGCCAAGACTGGAGTGCAGTGGCCGCTCCCGGCCACCGCAGCCTCGACCTGCTGGGCTCCGGCGATCCTTCCGCCTCCGCCCTCCAAGTAGCCGGAATTACAGGCATGCGCTACCACGCCCAGGCTGATTTTTTTTTTGATTTATTGTAGAGATGAGGTCTCGCTGCCCAGGCGGGTCTCGAACCTGCGGGCTCAGGCAATCTACTCACCTCAGCCTCCCAAAGGTGCGGTATTACAGGCTGAGCCACCGAGCCCAGCCTAAATCTATCTTTGGTCCCAGACCCAGTTAGGCGGGAAACAAAGGCTGTTGGTGGCACAGGTGCCCACCATGATGTCAGTAGTAACCTTAGCTGTCTCCCACCCACCCCTGTGATTTGCTGCCCATCACTGTTGGCTCCTTGGGGTTTGCTGAATCACCTGGTGCCACACACAAAATGGTGCTCAGAAATCATTCATTGATTGACTGCTTTTACTTATCCTCTTCCTGGTCCTGTGCCTCTCCTCCTCCTGGTCCTGCGTCTCTCCTTTTTTATGATAAATATTTTCATATATTCATTTACTTTATCCTATTATTTTTATTTATACAAGTAACAGTCATTGTAGGAAAATTAGAAAACGGAAATAACTGAAGTGAAAAAGAATTAAAATGATCTAAAATCTCATGTCCCATTGTAATCATTTTGGTGCATAATTAACTTTTCTCTGTATATGTATTAAAATGTTTTTCTCGACTGGGTGTGGTATATCATGCCTGTAATCCTGGGACTTTGGGAGACTGAGGCCCCGGAGTTCGAGACAAGCCTGGGCAACATAGAAAGATGTCGTCTCTACAAAAAATAATTTTAAAAAATTAGCTGGAGCCGGGCTCGGTGGCTCAGCCTGTTATCCCGCACCTTTGGGAGGCTGAGGTGAGTGGATTGCCTGAGCCCGTGGGTTCGAGGCCCGCCTGGGCAGGTGAGACCTCATCTCTACAATAAATCAAAAAATCAGCCGGGCATGGTAGCATGCCTGTAATTCCGGCTACTTGGAAGGCTGAGGCGGAAGGATCGCCGGAGCCCAGCAGGTCGAGGCTGCTGTGGCCGGGAGCAGCCACTGCACTCCAGTCTGGGCGACAGAGTGAGACTCCAACTCAAAAAAAAAAAAAAAAAAATTAGCTGGGTGTGATGGCATGCACCTGTAGTCCTAGGTACTTGGGAGATTTTTTTTTTTTGAGTTGGAGTCTCACTCTGTCGCCCAGACTGGAGTGAAGTGGCGGCTCCCGGCCACCGCAGCCTCGACCTGCTGGACTCCAGTGATTCCTCTGCCTCAGCCTTCCAAGTAGCTGGAACTACAGGCGCGTGCTACCACGCCCAGCTAATTTTTGATTTATTGTAGAGATGAGGTCTCGCCACGTTGCCCAGGCGAGTCTTGAACCCGCGGGCTCAGGCAATCCACTCACCTCAGCCTCCCAAAGGGTGAGCCACCGAACCCGGCTACTTGGGAGATTGAGACAGAAGAATTGCCTGAGCCCAGGAAGTAGAGGCTGCAGTGAGCCATGATTGTGTCACTGGACGCCAGCCTGGACAACAAAGTGAGACTGACTTAAAAACAAACAAATGACTTTCTCCATAAAATGGGATTTTAAGCCGGGCTCCGTGGCTCAGCCTGTAATCCCGCGCCTTTGGGAGGCTGAGGTGAGTGGATTGCCTGAACCCACGGGTTCGAGACCTGCCTGGGCAACTTGGCGAGACCTCATCTCTATAATAAATCAAAAATTAGCCAGGCGTGGTAGCACGCGCCTGTAATTCCAGCTACTTGGAAGGCTGAGGCGGAAGGATCACTGGAGCCCAGCAGATCGAGGCTGCGATGGCCAGGAGCAGCCACTGCATTCCAGTCTGGACGACAGAGTGAGACTCCAACTCAAAAAAAAAAATGGGATTTTCAAAAATTATTTTTATTTTTTACATAGAGACAGAGTCTTGCTATGTTGCTGAGGCTGGTCTTGAACTCCTGGCTTCAAGCGATTTTTCTTCCTTAACTTCCCAGAGTGCTAGAATTATAGGTGTGAGCCACTCTATGCCTGGTCTAAAAATGGGATTTTTTTTTTTTTTTTTTTTAGTTAGAGTCTCACTCTTGTTGCCTAGGCTGGAGTAAGTGGCACACTCATGATCACCACAGCCTCAACCTGCTAGGCTTAGGCGATCCTTCTATCTCAGCCTTCCAAGTAGCTGGAACTACAGATGCATGCCACCACGAAACCCTGGACTCGGGCAATTCTTCGCCTCCACCTCCCAAAGTGCTGGGATTACAGACTGAGCCACCACGCCCAGCCGGGATTTTTTTTTTTTTTTGAGTTGGCGTCTTACTCTGTTGCCCAGGCTGGAGTGCAGTGGCACACTCACAGCCACCCCAGTGTCAACCTGCTGGGCTCTGGCGATCCTTCTGCCTCAGCTTTCCAAGTACCCAGTACTACAGGCGCATTCCACCACAAAGGCTAATTTTTTTCATTTATTGTAGAGACAAGGTCTCGTCAAGTTGCCTGGGCTGGTCTCGAACTTGTGGGCTCAGGTAATCCACTCGCCTTGACCTCCCAAAGTCCTGGGATTACAGACTGAGCCACCACGCCCAACCGGGATTGTTTTTATCCTGCTTTTTTCACCCACAGAAAGGTTGAGAATATTCTTCCAGAATAATATTTATAAATCTATGCCATAATTTTAAATATCTGTAAAGTATTCTGTTAAAGGGCTATATCAAAATTTCCTTAACCAGCCCCTGTTTGTGGCCTTTTAGGTTGTTTCTTTATTCTTTTTTTTTTTTTTTTTTGAGTTGGAGTCTCACTCTGTCGCCCAGACTGGAGTGCAGTGGCCACTCCCGGCCACCGCAGCCTCGACCTGCTGAGATCCGCGATCCTCCCACCTCAGCCTTCTGAGTAGCCGGAATTACAGGCATGCGCTACCACACCCGGCTGATTTTTTTTGATTTATTGTAGAGATGAGGTCTCGCTGCCCAGGCGGGTCTCGAACCCGCGGGCTCAGGCAATCCACTCACCTCAGCCTCCCAAGGCGTGGGATTACGGGCTGAGCCACTGAGCCTGGCTAGGTTGTTTCTAATGTGCTGTACTGAACATCTTCAAATTTATCTCTCTTTGTACTCATGTTGTTCATTCAGCAGTTTTTTTCTGGAGCTCCTTCTAGGTGTCAGATTGTTTGCTTGTCTGTTTGCTTGTTTTTTTGGGGTTGGAGTCTCATTCCGTTGCCCAGGCTGGAGTGCAGTTGGCATTGCTCACGGTCACCCCAGTGTTGACCTGCTGGGCTCAGGCGATCCTTCTGCCTCAGCCTTCCAAGTAGCCAGGCGTGTGCTACCATGCTTGGCTAATTTTTTGATTTATTGTAGAGATGAGGTCTCACCATGTTGCCCAGGGTGGTCTCGAACCCGCGGGCTCAGGCAATCCTCTCCCCTCGGCCTCCCAAAGTGCTGGGATGACAGGCGTGAGCCACTGTGCCTGGCAAGGCTCTTTTTAGGCACTGGAGAAACAGCAGTGAATTTTCTGGGGTGAAGATGCCACCATTACCATCATCATCACCATCATCATATCATCATACATACTCTCAAACTGCTTCCAGAGAGACTGACGGTTTCCATTCCCACCTGCAATGTGTGCGTCTTCCACACCCCTCCCACAGCAGGTCAAAGCCCCTGCAGGCAGGAGTCCCTTCCCTGGTCCTCCTTCCTCTCCCTCCTCCTGGGTTCTGTTCTTGGCCACACACTCTGCCTTTCAGTATCAGCCCTGGCCTTCCAGCCTGGCAGTGGTTTGTGCTGACCGTCTCTGTCTCTGGTTCCTTGACCCTAGCTTCCCGCCTGCTGTGAGCTTACCTTTGATTTTGAGGTTCCCTGCAGATCTTCCCTCTGCCACCATGGTACCATGCAGTGCTCCCCTTGGGATCAGCCCTGACTCTTTGGCCCCCAAATAGAAGGCTCAGAGAAGCAGAGGGCAAGAAGCAGACTGGAGCATGGGGTTCCCAGGCTGAAGGCAGGGTTGAGCCTTCCTTTGTTTCTCTGTCCAATTTCATCAATGTCTTCAGGAACCAATCAGGGGAACTCCCCTGATGTGTGTGCAGGAGGCCTAATCTCAGCTGGAATTGAACCTCGGCCCTTAGCCTAAGTCCTTCCGGGGCCGAAGGGATGGCCCTTGGTTTCCAAGGATGAGTGCGGGGTGAGCATCCATGCATCTGGATAGCAGGAATAGAGAGACCAGGGGTCCTATGGAAAGAGCATTCTGTTCTGAGAGTCCAGAGACCAGGGGTGGAGCCCTGGTTATGCATATGCTGTATAAACATAGTACATAACCTTTGGGGTGTCTGCTCAGCTCAATATCACCTCTGTCTGTGTATCTGTGCCTCAGTGGGGAGTGATCTTTGGTTTTTTTTTTTTTTTTTGAGAGAGAGTCTCACTATGTTACTCAGGCTGGCTTTGAACTCCTGGGCTTAAGAAGTTCTCCTGAGTAGTGGTATTACAGGCATGGGACTAGCCATTTTTATGACCCTGTCCCCTCGCCCACATTGATTGGACCAAGTGTGGGCATGGGATCCAAGGTGGGCCAATCAGATTCCCTCTGGGAAGTAGGATATAAAATGGACTAGGGGACTGGGCACAGTGGCTCACGCCTGCAATCCCAGCACTTTGGGAAGCCAAGGCGAGAGGATTGCCTGAGCCCAGGGGTTTGAGACCAGCCTGGGCAATTTGGCGAGACCTCGTCTCTATAATAAATTAAAAAATGAAGCCGGGCTCGATAGCTCAGCCTGTAATCCTGTGCTTTGGGAGGCTGAGGTGAGTGGATTGCCTGAGCCCACGGGTTCAAGACCCACCTGGGCAACTCGGCGAGACCTCATCTCTACAATAAAACAAAAAAATAGCTGGGCTTGGTGGCACGCGCCTGTAGTTCCAGCTACTTGGAAGGCTGAGGTGGAAGGATCGCCGGAGTCCAGCAGGTCGAGGCTGCGGTGGCCGGGAGCGGCCACTGCACTCCAGTCTGGGTGACAGAGTGAGACTCCAACTCAAAAAGAAAAAAAAAAAAATGAGCCACGTTGAGCTTGGTGGCTCAGCCTGTAATCCCGTGCCTTGGGAGGCTGAGGTGAGTGAATTGCCTGAGCCCACAGGTTCGAGACCCGCCTGGGCAACTTGGCAAGACCTCATCTCCACAATAAATTAAAAAAAAATCAGCCGGGCGTAGTAGCATGTGCCTGTAATTCCGGCTACTCGGAAGGCTGAGGCGGAAGGATCGCCGGAGCCCAGCAGGTCGAGGCTGCGGTGGCCGGGAGTGGCCACTGCACCCCAGTCTGGACGACAGAGTGAGACTCCAACTCAAAAAAAAAAAAAAAAAAAAAAGAGCGAGCCATGGTGGTGCGCACCTGTGATTCCAGCTACTTGGAAAACTGAGACAGAAGGATCACTTGAGCCTAGCAGGTCAAGGCTGCGGTGGCCGTGAGCATGCTACTGCACTGCAGCCTGGGTGACAGAGTGAGACTCCAACTCAAAAATAAATAAATAGGCTGGGCTCAGTGGCTCAGCCTGTAATCCCAGCACTTTGGGAGGCTGAGGTGAGTGGATTGTCTGAGCCCGCAGTTTAGAGACCAGCCCGGGCAACTTGGCAAGACCTCGTCTCTACAATAAATCAAAAATTAGCCAGCCGTGATAGTGAGCACCTATAATTCCGGCTGCTTGGAAGGCTGAGGCAGAAAGATCACTGGAGCCCAGCAGGTCGACGCTGGGGTGGCCGTGAGTGTGCCACTGCACTCCAGCCTGAGCGATGAAGTGACACTCCAACTCAAAAAGCAAAACACAAAACAAAACAAAACAAAAGAATGGGTAAAATAAAAATAAAATAGACTAAGAGTCACTGTAAGAACATGAAGCAGAAGTGAGGAAACCTAGACAGATAAGCACAGAGATGCTGAGAAGGGCGGATTGTAAAAGCACGACAAGAAGTAGATGTGCAGAGAGAACGAGATATGGTCAACCTGGACTCTTGGTGGCTTTCCAATTCTTGGGGTGAGGCCTTGGGGAGGCCCTGCTGTGTCCCTGCTCTGGGAGGCCTGTGAAACACCCCAGTGTCCTCTTATGAAAACCCCCTTTTTTTGCTTAAGCCACGACTGTAACCTGCACACAAGCAAATACCACTCTTGCCTAAATGTCTGTCTTCGGGAGACTCTGTGTCTGCATCTTTAAGATGGGAATAGTAACGGTGGTCACTTCTCAGTCCTGAACAGAGGATCAAAGGCTTGAAGGTTTGTAGGGCCGTAAACCAGTGTTCATCCTGCTTCATCAGAATCCGTGCTTGACTGGTTAAAATATCTGATCACGCCGATCACATGTGAAAAATTTCTGTAAACTTTAAAATAATACAAAATTGTGTGTATATCTGTGTGTGTGTGCATGTGTGTGTGTGTGTGTGTGTGTGTGTGTGTGTGTATACCTATAATGTATAGCAGTTCCCTCTTATCCTCGGGGGACATGTTTTTTTCTTTTTTCTTTTTTTTTTGAGTTGGAGTCTCACGCTGTCATCCAGGCTGGAGTGTATTAGCACGCTAATGGTCACTGCAGCCTCGACCTACTGGGCTCAGGTGATCCTTCTGCCTCAGCCTTCCAAGTAGCTAGAACTACAGGCATGCGCCAGCATGCCCAGCTAATTTTTTTTATTGTAGAGACGAGGTCTTATCAAGTTGTCTAGGCTTAAGTCCTTCCGGGGCAGAAGGGATGGCCCCTGAACCTGTGGGTTCAGGCAATCCTCTCACTTCAACCTCCCAAGGTGCTGGGATTATAGGCGTGAGCCACCACGCCCAGCCCTTTTCTTTTCTTTTTTTTTTTGAGTTGAGGTCTCATTTTGCTACCCAGGCTTGAGTGCAGGGGCACAATCTTGGCTCACTGCAGCCTTCACCTCCTGGGCTCAGGTGATCCTTCTACTTCAGCTTCCCGAGTAAATGGGACTACAGGCTCATGCCAACACACCTAGCTAATTTTTTTATTTTTGGTAGAGACAAAGTCTTGCTATGCTGTCCAGGCCAGTCTCGAACTCCTGGGCTCAAGCAAACCTCCCATCTCAACCTCCCAAGAGATGACAGGTGTAAGCTACCACACTTGGCCTGTGTTTTTTTTCTATACATTCATTCCTAAGATAAAGTTTCACATAAATTTGGCACAGTAAGAGATTAACAACAGTAATAAAACAGAACAATGATAACAATAAACTAATAAAAGTTATGTGAATATGGTCTCTCTCAAAATATCTTATCATACTGTACCCATCTTTCATTTTGGGGTTTAATTTTTTAGTTGGAGTCTCACTCTGACGCCCAGGCTGTGGTGCAGTGCCACTGCATGGCCACTGCAGCCTCGACCTGCTGGACTCAGGCGATCCTTCCACCTCAGCCTTCCAAGTGGCTGGAACTATAGGCATGAACCACCATGCCTGGCTAGATTTTGGATTTATTGTAGAGATGAGATCTCGCCAAGTTGCTCAGGCGGGTCTCAAACCTCGAGGCTCAGGCAATCCTCTCGCCTCTGTCTTCCAAAGTGCTGGGATTACAGGCGTGAGCCACTGCACTCAGCTGTACCCATTTTTCATCTTGTGATCATGTGAGGTGGCAAAATGCCAACGTGATGAGATGAAGTGAGGTGAATGACATTGAAACTGTGATGCAGGTCGGGCACGGTGGCTCACGCCTGCAATCCCGGCGCTTTGATAGGGGCAGGCTGGAGGATCGCTTGAGCCCAGGAGTTTGAGACCAGCCTGGGCAACATAGCGAAACCTCATCTCTCTAAAAAAAAACAACAGAAAATTAGCCGGGCATAGTGGCTCATGCCTGTAGTCCCAGTTACTCGGAGGTTGAGGTAGAAGGATCGCTTGAGCCCAGGAGGTTGAGGCTGCGGTAAGCCGTGATCATGCCACTGCGCTCCAGATTGAGAGACAGAGTGAGACTCCAACTCAAAAAAAAAAAAAAAAGTTGTGACGCAGCGTTAGGGTGTCAACCCTCTGATGCTAGAAGGAGGGTCATCCCTCAGGTGATCCTGGGCCATTGAGTCTGATGGTGTTGATGAATGTCAAGAGAGATCCTGTGGGTATACTGTGGGCCGAACACAGTGTGGCCATGCTGAACAAAGAAAGGAATCGAATCCCAGGTGGGATGGAGCGGGACGACGTGACAGTTCATCACGCTGCAGACGGGTGCACGCTCTAACACTTAGGAATGGGTTATTTCTGGAAATTTCCTTTGGATATTTTCCCACAGCTGCTGATGGCAGGTAATTGAAACTGAGGCAAGCGAAGCCTTGGATAAGGGGACTCTGTGTATTCCACCTCCCATCCCTGTCTCCGTTCTGACTTTTCCTATCACCCTCTCCATGGCCCTACACAAATCTTTGTCATTCTCTGGGTCTTTGTTTCCTCATCAGAAAATCAGGGACTAGCCGGGCTCAGTGGCTCAGCCCGTCATCCCGCGCCTTTGGGAGGCTGAGGTGAGTGGATTGCCTGAGCCCGCGGGTTCGAGACCCGCCTGGGCAGCGAGACCTCATCTCTACAGTAAATCAAAAAATCAGCCGGGCGTGGAAGCGCATGCCTGTAATTGCGGCTACTCGGAAGGCTGAGGCGGAAGGATCGCTGGAGCCCGGCAGGTCGAGGCTGCGGTGGCCGGAAGTGGCCACTGCACTCTAGTCTGGGTGACAGAGTGAGACTCCAACTCAAAAAAAAAAAAAAAAAGAAAATCAGGGACTGGACGCATGACTTCTAAACTCTCCTTCTCTGAGAGCTGAAAGTGGAGATGGCTAAGCACCACCTGCCTTCCTTGGGAGCTGGAGGGCCTTAGGCTGGGAGGGATCCTAGGGATCCTACTAGATAATGAATGTCAGCTTGAGTGAGGAAGCCAGGGAGGATCCCTTCAGTGCTCTGTCCTGTTTAGGTTTGTGGTTCTGCAACGTGGATGTCTCACACCAGACATACTGGTCCTCGGGGTTGTCACTGTGTCACTGGAGTCTTTGCCAGAAAAGCCAAGACCTCTGGGACACCTGTCGTAGTCTTATCTATACCAGGATCACAACTGGTCTGCAAATTCCTTTCTGCTGGCTTTCTCTGCTTAGAACAAGTGAGAATCAGCCAAACCCAACCTGCTTCCCCAGGGCCCAGAGGCTCAAGACTAAAATGCTTTACACTCTCAGAAAGAGAAACCTTTTAATGCTGTTGGTGGGAATTCAAATCAGTACAGCTGCTATGGAGAAGAGTAGGGAGGTTTCTCAAAAAGAAACAACCTTCCCCCCAAAAAACCTCCAAAATAGAACTACTTGGAGAGGATAGAGTGGAGTAATAGTTGAAAAACAACCCACTGGGTACCATGTGGTGGACTGGGTGATGGCTGATGGGCTCTTTTATAAAGTCCAAACCTCAACATCACACAATGTACCTGTGTAAAAATAACAAGCCTTCACAAGTGCCTTTAAATCTAAGCAAAGAAAATAATAGAAGAATAGAACTACCATATGATCAAGCAATCTCGCAGCTAGGTAGATATCCAAAATAGAGGAAGTCAGTCTAGTAAAGAGATATCTTCACTCCCATGTTTATTGCAGCACCATTCACAATAGCCAAGGAATTTGAACCAACCTGTGTCCATCAACAGATGAATGGATAAAGAAATGTGGTGTAAGCCGGGCTCGGTGGCTCAGTCTGTAATCCCGCGCTTTGGGAGGCCGAGGTGAGTGGATTGCCTGAGCCCGCGGGTTCGAGATTTGCCTGGGCAACTTGGTGAGACCTCATCTCTACAATAAAAACAAAAAATTAGCTGGGTCTACCGCGTGCCTGTAGTTCCAGATATTTGGAAGGCTGAGGCGGAAGGATCGCCGGAGCCCAGCAGGTCGAGGCTGCAGTGGCCAGGAGCGGCCACTGCACTCCTGTCTGGGAGAAAGAATGAGACTCCAACTCAAAAAAGGAAAAAAAAAAAAAAAAGAAATGTGGTATATATACACAATGGAATATTTTATAATACAAAAAGAGGCCGGGCATGGTGGCTCAGGCCTGAAATCCCAGCACTTTGGGAGGCCAAGGCTAGAGAATTGCTTGAGCCCAGGAGTTCAAGACCAACCTAGCCTAGGTAACATAGTAAGACCTCATCTTTTGGGTTTTGTTTTTTTTTTTAGTTGGTGTCTCACCCTATTGCCCAGGCTGGAGTACAGTGGCATGCTTATGGCCACCCAAGTCTCAGCCTGCTGGGCTCAGGAGATCCTTCTGACTTAGCCTTCCAAGTAGCTGGAATCACAGGCACACACCAACACACCTGGCTAATTTTTTTATTTAATATAGAGACGAGCCAGGCTCGGTGGCTCAGCCTGTAATCCCGCGCCTTTAGGAGGCTGAGGTGAGTGGATTGCCTGAGCCCGTGGGTTCGAGACCAGCTTGGGCAACTTGGCGAGACCTCGTCTCTACAGTAAATCAAAAATTAGCCGGGCATGGTAACGCTCACCTGTAGTTCCAGCTACTTGGAAGGCTGAGGTGGAAGGATCGCCGGAGCCCAGCAGGTCGAGGCTGCGGTGGCCAGGAGCGGCCACTGCACTCCAGTTTGGACGACAGAGTGAGACTCCAACTAAAAAAAAAAAAAAGAAGAAAAATAGAGAGACGAAGTCTCACCAAGTTGCCAGGCTGGTCTCAGGCAATCCTCTCACCACTTCACAATCTCAATGTCTTTGGTGACTGCAGACTTTAAGCCTAGGCTAACTCAGTCAAGCATACTGACTTTTTTTTTGAGTCAATGTGTGATTCACGCTGGAGTGCAGTGGCATGATCATGGCTCACCACACCATCAACCACCTGGGCTCAGGCCATCTTTCCACCTCAGCCTCCTTGGGACTACAGATGTATGCCACCATGCCAGTTTTTATTTTTATTTTTATTTTTTAGAGATGAAGTCCTGCTATGTTGCCTAGCCTGGTCTTGAACTCCTGGGCTCTAGCAAGCCTCTTGCCCTGGCCTCCCAAAGTGCTGGGATTACAGGTGTGAGCCGCCACGCCTGGCCTGAGCAAATTATCTAAAGTGTACACGCGCTAGTTTCCCCAGTCCTAAAATGGGGGTCATGCTAGTGCCTGTGGTATGGGAGTGTGGAAAGAACTGAATGAGATAAAGTGTGTAAAGTGGTTTTGACAGTACCGGGTACATGGTTAGCTGCCAGTAAAGGTTTTTGTCCCTATCTTGGATTATAGTTTCCAAGCAAGGAAACAGAAACTCTCTAAAGTATTCTGCTTAGATGTGCTAATCTAGGCTTTTACAAATTCCTTTTGCCTCATAGAAAAAAACAATCCAGAATAAACTTAAGAGTGTTTTCTCAAAGTGTGGGTGGAGAAAGCTAACTGCATGTGAATTACCTGCGTGCTTTTTAGAGCAGATTCCTGAGCTCTGCCTCTAGACTACTTTATTTTTCATTTTTTTGAGTTGGGGTCTCACTCTGTCACCCAGGCTGGAGTGCAGTGGCACAATTACAGGTCACCACAGCCTAGACCTCCTGGACTCAGGTGGTCCTCCCTCCTCAGCCTCCTAAGCAGCTGGGGCTATAGGCACATGCCACCACGCCTGGTTAAATTTTTTGATTTTATTGTAGAGACGAGGTCTCACTATGTTCCCCAGGCTGGTCTCAAACTCCTGGGCTCAAGCAATCCTTTTGCCTTGGCCTCCCAAAGTCCTGAGATTACAGGTGTGAGACACCATGCCCAGCCTAGGTTCTAATTCTGAGTCCCTGAGAGCCACACTTTCAGATGACAGGCTGCCCTGTCACTTGATAGACCAGGCAAATGCTTCTCAGACTTCAGTGTTCATAAGAATCTACGGGGGATCTTGTTAAAATGTGGATTCTGATTCAGCAGGTCTAGGGTAGGGCCAGAAATGCTGCATTTGCAGCAAGTTCTAGGAGGATGGCCATACTGGGGGTCTGTGGATCACATTTTTGACAGGAAGGTTTTAGAGACTCTTTGTTTGTGGCGGTCATTCACGTTGTTCACCAGACATTTCTAGCTTTCTGACACAGGGTGTATTGGGTAGGGCCATGTGATGAGTCTGGCTGATGAGCTCTGAGCAAAAGAGAGGAGTGTCATTCCCAGGACAGGGCAGTTAATTGCTGGTTCAAGACCCTCCAAAGGTCCCTTTCCCTTTGTCATGGCAACAGACAGTGCTGCAGATAATGTCTGCTCCAGCAGATGATTTCTGGAGTGGGGATTGCACATGCTGGCTATGTAGTGAGAGCAATAACCACAGGTCTGGTGTCTGAGATTTGGGTTTTTTGGTTTTTTGCTACTCTAGCATAACCTTGCCCTTCCTGATCCACTAACCTAACTCTCATTATTTATGTATGTGCTTATTTATTTAAGTAGGAGTCTCACTCTGTCACCCAGGCTGGAGTGCAATGGCACGCTCATGGCCACTACAATCTTGGCCTACTGGGCTCAGGGGGTCCTTCCGCCTCAGCCTTCCAAGTAGCTGGAACCACAGGTGCATGCCACCACGCCTGGCTAATTTTTTGATTTATTGTAGAGATGAGGTCTTGCCAAGTTGCCCAGGCTGGTCTTGAACCCATGGGCTCAGGCAATTCTCTCACTTTGGCCTCCCAAAGTGCTGGGATTATAGGCATGAGCCACTGAGCCTGGCATAACTCTCATTATTATTATTATTTTGAGTCAGAGTTTCACTCTTTTGCCCAGGCTGGAGTACAGTGCCCTGATTATGGCCACTGCAGCCTCGACCTGATGGGCTCAGGCAATCTTTCTGCCTCAGCCTCCCAAGTAACTGGAACTACAGGTGTGTGCCACCACGCCCAGCTAATTTTTCTTGATTTGTTGTAGAGATGAGGTCTTGCCAAGTTGCTCAAGCAATCCTCTCACCTCTGCCTTCCAAAGTGCTGAGATTACAGGCGTGAGCCACTGTATGTGGCATTCATTTTTTTGTTGTTGTTGTTTTTTTTTTGAGTTGGAGTCTCTCTCACCCAGACTGGAGTTGCAGTGGCCGCTCCCGGCCACCGCAGCCTCGACCTGCTGGGCTCCGGCAATCCTTCCGCCTCAGCCTTCCAAATATCTGGAACTACAGGCACGCGCTACCATACCCGGCTAATTTTTGATTTATTGTAGAGATGAGGTCTCGCCAAGTTGCCCAGGCAGGTCTTGAACCTGTGGGCTCAGGCAATCCACTCACCCCAGTCTCCCAAAGCGCGGGATTACAGGCTGAGCCACTGAGCCCGGCTGTGGCATTCATTTTTAAAAATTTTTTTTATTGTGGTGATGATTCTCATATAGTTGCCCAGACTGATCTGGAACCTCTGGGCTCAGACAACCCTCTCTTCTCGGCCTCCCAAAATGCTGGAATTATAGGTATGAGTCACCGAGCCTGACCTCGTTTTACAAAACAAGAAACTCAGCCCAAGAGGAGTAGGTTGTCTGTGTTCTGACACTGGTTCATGAAGTCTCAGAGCGCTCACTTTCAGTCTCCTTTCCTTTCCATCAATTACTGTGTCTTTCCCATGCAATTCATGTATGTCATTCCCTTTTATCTTCACGACAGCCATGTGAAGCCAATAAATTATCATCTCATTCTTTATGTGAGGAAATGGGAGCCAAAATTGTGCAACAAAATATCTAGATTTTGAACTTATGACCATCTGATCCAAAGCACATATTTTTCCCATCATGCCATCTGCATCTTCCAAGCCAATTTTTTTTTCTTTTTTGAGCCAGGGTCTCCCTCTGTCACCCAGGCTGTAGTGCAGTGGCACAATCACAGCTCACTGAAGCCTCCACCTCCTGGGCTCAGGTAATACTTCCACTTCAGCCTCCCGAGTTGCTGGGACTACAGGCGCGTGCCACCACACCCAGTTAATTTTATTTTTTTATAGAGACAGGGACTTACTGTGTTGCCCAGACTGGCAAAAAGATATTCTAATAATGGCAAACATATCCATAGTATTTACTTTATTCCAGGCAATATTCGAAGCACTTTAACTATTTTAATACTATGAGATAGACATTGTTGTCATCAACATCCTTGTTTATTGATAAGGATATTGAAGCACAGAGATCTCAGGTAACTTGTCCAGGATCACAAAGCTATTAAGTAGCAAGACCAGGGCCGGGCTCGGTGGCTCAGACTGTAATCCCAGCACTTTGGGAAGCTGAGATGAGTGGATTGCCTGAGCCCACAGGTTTGAGACCAGCTTGGACAATTTGGTGAGACCTTGTCTCTACAGTAGATAAAAAAATTAGGCGGGTGTGGTAGCACACACCTGTAGTTCCAGCTACTTGGAAGGCTGAGGTGGAAGGATCGCCTGAGTCCAGCAGGTCGAGGCTGGGGTAGCCGTGAGTGTGCCACTGCACTCCAGCCTGGGCGACGGAGTGAGACTCCAACTCAAAAAAAAAAAAAAAAAAGTAGCAAGACCAGGATTTGAATCTAAGCATTTGACTCCATAGTCCATGCTCAGGCTGGGTATAGTGGCTCATGCCTATAATCTCAACCCTTTGGGAGGCCAAGATGGAAAGATCTCTTGAGGCCAGGAGTTTGAGACCAACATGGGCAACATGGTGGACTCCCTCTCTACAAAAAATAAAGATATTAGTTGGGTGTGGTGGCTCTTGCCTGGAGTTCCAGCTACTGGGGAGGCTGAGAAGGAAGGGAGGATTGCCTGAATCCAGGAAGTTGAGGCTGCTGCAGTGAGCTGTGATTGAACCATGGCGCTCCAGCCTGGGCAACAGAGTGAGACCTTGTCTCTAAAAAAAATCAAAACAAGCCGGGCTCGGTGGCTCAGCCTGTAATCCTGTGCCTTGGGAGGCTGAGGTAAGTGGATTGCCTGAGCCCATGGGTTCAAGACCCGCCTAGGCAACTTGGCGAGACCTCATCTCTACAATAAATCAAAAATCAGCCAGGCGTGGTAGCGCGCACCTGTAATTCCGGCTATTCGGAAGGCTGAGGCGGAAGTATCGCTGGAGCCCAGCGGTCGAGACTGCGGTGGCCGGGAGCGGCCACTGCACTCCAGTCTGGGCGACAGAGTGAGACTCCAACTCAAAACAAACAAACAAACAAACAAACAATAAAACTAAACTAAAGTAAACCAGAGTCCATGCTCAAACTTTTCTACTATGAGCAGAGCTAATGCATATGATATATATATGCATGTATATATATATAATTTATATGCACAGTTTAATTATGTTATCATATATAATTTTTATTTGCTTATTTAGACTGTGGGGGACTTCTTTCTTTTCTTTTTTTTGAGTTGGAGTCTCACTCTGTCACCCAGACTGGAGTGCAGTAGCACGCTCATGGCCACCGCAGCCTCGACCTGCTGGGCTCAGGCAATCCTTTCGCCTCAGCCTTCCAAGTAGCCAGAAATACAGGTACATGCTACCACACCCAGCTAATTTTCTATTTATTGTAGAGATGAGGTCTTGCCAAGTTCCCCGGGCTGGTTTTGAACCCCGGCTGACTCAGGCAATTCTCTCACTCGGCCTCCCAAAGTGCTAGGATTTTAGGCTTGAGCCACCACGCCCAACCTGACTTCTTTCTTTTCTACCAGCAAGATTCCACAAGACACCATGGGTCCAAGTTAATTTAGGGGCCCAGATGTTCTATACGTATAGCACCCTGTGATGTGATTTTTTTCAGCTGGGCATGGTGGCTCATGCCTATAATCCCAGCACTTTGGGAGGCTGAGGTGAGAGGATTGCCTGAGCCCATGGGTTTGAGACTAGCCCGGCAACTTGAGACCTCATCTCTACAATAAATCACAAAATTAGCCGGGCATGGTAGCGCATGCCTGTAGTTCCAGCTAGTTGGATGGCTGAGGCAGGAGGATCACCTGAGTCCAGCAGGTCCAGGCTGTAGTGGCCGTGAGCATACCGCTGCACTCCAGCCTGAGTGACAGAGTGAGACTCCTACTCAAAAAAAAAAAAAAGAAAAATAACACTCTTTCTCAAACATGGAGAAAATTAATGTATTTTTAACAAGCCTGGTGGGTCCAGCTGCTCTGCCTCTGGGCTTTGTGCTCATTCACCTTCTTCTCATCCCTACAGTTCTCAGTCCTGTCTTTGTTTGAGGTGATATTTCTCTGCAGGCTTGACTGCCTCGTGCTCCCTGCCTGCCATTTCTGGGCTTTGTGCAGAAGTTGTTCTCAAGCCCTAGACAAAAGCTCCTTGTCCCCTAGGCCCTGAATCTCCTTGTCACACACTCCCTGTGTTTCCAGGTACCCTAAGACGCTGGGTCCTGGGCTGACCTGCCAGAACTTGAAGCTACTGGGCTCCCTGGGAGCTTGACTCAGGCCCTAAGAACTCTGGAGGTGGTTTGGAAGCACAGACGCTAGTGGGTTCGTCTGTGGGTATCTGCCGTGGGAAAGGGTAGGGACCCTTCAAAGCAACAGCCCTGTTTCTGTTCTCCCAGCCCCAGGCTGCACTGAAAATGTGTCCCATGCAACTGTCTCTCTCTTTCTCTTTTTTCTTGAATCGGGCTCTCGCTCTGTCACCCAGGCTGGAGTACAGTGGCATGATCACGGCTTACCTCAGCCTCAGCTTCCTGGGCTCAGGTGATCCTTCTGCCTCAGCATGCCTAATTTTTTTTTGTGTGTTTTCTGTAGGTCTTGCTATGTTGCCCAGGCTGGTCTCAAACTCCTGGGCTCAAGCGATCCTTCTGCCCCGGCTTCCCAAAGTGCTGGGATTACAGGCGTGAGCCACCATGCCTGGTACAACTTTCTCTTTAGAAGTAATTTTGAGGCCAGGCTCAGTGGCTCAGCCTGTAATCCCAGCACTTTGGAAGGCTGAGGCAAGAGGATTGCCTGAGCCCGTGGGTTCGAGACCCGCCAGGGCAACTTGGTGAGACCTCATCTCTACAATAGATCAAAAAATCAGCCGGGTGTGGTAGCGCGCGCCTGTAGTTCCAGTTACTTGGAATGCTGAGGCAGAAGGATCGCCAGAGCCCAGGCCCAGCAGGTCGAGGCTGCGGTGGCCGGGAGCTGCCACTGCATTCCAGTCTGGGTGACAGAGTGAGACTCCAACTCAAAAAAAAAAAAATAAAAAATTACAAAAACTAGCTGGGCGTGGTGGCGTGTGCCTGTAGTTCTAGCTACTTGGAAGGCTGAGGCGGAAGGATCACCTGAGCCCAGCAGGTCGATGCTGAGGCTGCAGTGGCCGTGAGTGTGCCACTACATTCCAGCCTGGGCAACAATGAGTGAGACTCCAACTCAAAAAAAAAAGAAGTAATTTTGTTTCTTATCTACACACACACACACACACACAACACACACGAAAAAATAATTGGGAAAATGCTTAATCCTGTAAGTGCTTGAAATCAGAAACAAGAAAAGGGTCGTCAAAGCACTCCCCGGCTCTGTGCATGGGCAGGTGATTAAGGCAGTGCTTAGCGGGGAACTGAGGTCTGGTGGACAAACTTGGAGATCTAACCACAGCCCAGTTATTAGTTCTCGGGAAACATCCTGTTACTATTATAAAGATGAAGTGCTACTTTTTTTTTTTGTAAAGAACTTTCTAAAAGTCTTTCTTCCCATTCTGATTCAATTCAAGTCTGTGAGGCAGGAAGGTCTCAGGGCAGCCATGCCTGCAACATTAGCTAATCAGACTCCCAAGAAACATTCCATTCCGCTTAGGAGGGCTTTGGAGAATGGTTTGCTCATGGTGGCTTTTAAAATAAACGGAGGGCTGCCAGGCTGAATGGACTCCCTGCGGGGTTGGTGACCCGGTTCTAGGCCTGTGCTCAGCAGGCCTGCCTCCTGGTGGGTTGGTAGACTTCTCATTAAACGTGGTTGCCTCACCTATTCCTTGTTCTGGGGAGATGAAGTAGAAAGTCTTGTACTCTGCTCCTTCCCATTCTAAAACTGGGGAGACTGAGGCCCAAGAGAGTAATAAAAGAAATAATAACAGTCAACGCAGAGTTCTTTGTTTTAACTTGTCTACAAGTGTCAAGCAGAGGGACACCATGGCATAGCGGCAAGGACGATATTGTTTCAGATCCTGGTTTTGCCACTTCGAAACAATGTGACCATGTGTAAGTAGCCAAACCTCTCTGAGACTGTTTTCTTATTTGTAAAATATTGATGATGATACTCTTGTGTAGTATTGCTGCAAGGAGTAGAAATAATAGCTATGAAGTACCTAGGTTAATGTTGACACTTAGCAGGTACTTGGTAAGTGGTCCTGATTACTATTAGAAACAGTGCAGGCCAGTTATAGGAAAAATCGTGTGTTTATTTATTATTTTGAGTTGAGGTCTCACCCTATTGCTCAGACTGGAGTGCAGTGGCATGATCGTGGTTCACTGCAGCCTTGACCTCATGGACCGAAAGGATCCTCCCTCCTTAGCCTCCTGAGTAGCTGGTACTACAAGTGCATGCCACTACACCTGGCTAATTTTTTGCTCTTTTTGTAGAGATGAGGGCTTGCCATGTTGCCCGGGTGGGTCTCAAACTCCTGGGTTCAAGCAATCCTCCTGCCTCAGCTTCCCAAAGTGCTGGAATTGCAGGCGTGAACCACCACATCTGGGCAAATCGTGTTTTTGAATGCATTTTTCTTTTTAGAGAACAGGGTCTTGCCATGTTGCCCAGGCTGGAGTGCAGTAGTTATTTACAAGCACAATCATGGCACACTGTAGCCTCTAACTTCAGGGCTCAAGTGATCCTCCTACCTCGGCCTCCTGAGTAGCTAGGATGACAGGCACATGTCACTGCCTCCAGACTATAAATAGTGTTTTCTAATTATGTCTGACAGCAAGAATTCTCCAAGGAGCTGGTTAAAAATACAGATTTCCAGGCTTCACCTCTGCACTCTAAGGAAAGGCATGACAGTCTATATTATAACAAGCCACTGAATTACTCCTATCAGGTGATTTCTTTTTTTTAAGTTGAAGTTTTTTTTTTTTGAGTTAGAGTCTCACTGTGTCTCCCAGACTGGAGTGCAGTGGCCGCTCCTGGTCACCGCAGCCTCGACCTACTGGGCTCCGGCGATCCTTCCACCTCAGGCTTCCAGGTAGCTGGAACTACATGCGTGCGCTACCACCCCCGGCTAATTTTTTTGATTTATCGTAGAGATGAGGTTTCGCTAAGTTGCCCAGGCAGGTCTCGAATCTGCAGGCTCAGGCAATCCACACACCTCAGTCTCCCAAAGCGCGGGCTTACAGGCTGAGCCACCGAGCCCGGCTTTGAGTTGGAGTTTTACCCAGGCAGGAGTGCAGGGGCACGATCACGGCTACTGCAGCCTTGACCTGCTGGGCTCAGGTGACCCTTTCGCCTCAGCCTTTCAAGTAGCTGGAACCACAGGCATGTACTGCCATACCTGGCTAATTTTTTGATTTATCATAGAGATGAGGTCTTGTTATGTTGTCCAGGTTGGTCTCGAACTCCTAGGCTCAGGCAATCCTCTTGCCTCGACCTCCCAGAGTGCTGGGGTTACGGTGTGAGTGACCGTGCCGGGCCCATCAAGCAATCTTGGAATGTATCCAGGAGCCCTTCACTCCAGCTTCTTGGCTTAGTCCTTTTGTCCTTTATCCTTCTGACCCTATATTCAGTAAACCTTTGGGTTGGCTTGAAGGAGAGAAGATTACAAGGTCAAATATTATATATTCTCAAGGCCAATGTGTCCTGAACTTTGCACAGTGGATTTATTCCTGAAAAGCTGTTTGCAAATGGAATTTGCTGTGTGTGTGTTAGAGAACAGGCATATATTTAATACTTGAGTTTGCTATGCAAAGGAATGCATTTAATTTAACTAAATAAATATTATTTGAATGACTGTTACTTGCCAGGGATACAATGATAAACAAGGGAGGAGGATGGCCAAATAAACAGGCAGTGACAAACTGTGGCTAGGTAAGGGTAAGCACAGGCGCTGTGGAAGCATGAGGGGAGGGTACCCACCTCAGTGCTGGGGCATCGGGGAAGACAGGGCAAGTGACATCTGAGGGGGAGACCTGGAAACTGGAATCTGGTCCTAAAACCCTTAACAAAGGAATGATGAGCCTTCCTTAATGTACTTTCGTGGAAAAATGAACCTTCCCATCATGGCACCCTGGATACATGTGTGTAACCACGCATCCCCACGAATACTGAGTTCTTGCGACAGGCAAGGCCTGGAGTGAGACACTGCAGGACCACCAGGGTGAAGAGGGCCAACCCCTGCCCTCAGGGAGTTTCCATCACACCGATTCGGGATTAATCTCACTTCTCACAAAGGTCATTAATCCAGTGTGATCTGTTTATGACAGGAGAGGTGGTTTATTATTCACGACTTAACTCCCTTGGCTGAAAAGGCTGTTTCTTCTGTTTCATCACCACGGAGTGGGGAAATCCGGTTCCAACCAACACTTAAGCGCGGGCACACATTTTACCCAGGAGAAAACTGAAGTGCGTGCAGGATCTCACAGTGCTATTTACCAGCCCTCTCCATGAGTCTGTGGAGACCCGAATGGGTTTAGGTTTGTAGGGTCTGCAGAGCTGCGTATCTGAGGCAGCCTACAGATTTAGCTTTCCTTCCCTCTGGCGTCATGAACAGGAACACCTTTTAAGCCACCTGTCTCTGCCCCAGGAAGGGGGGAGGCAGGCAGGAACAGAAAGCCTGGTGAACTGTGATAATTATGTAATGTCTAAACAAAAGAAGGCAAGGTGCCTCAGGCAACAGGCAAGGTCGTTTTAGAGTCTGTGTGTGGGGTCTGGTGGGAGCTGCTCAGACCCCTTAGAGTGAAGGTGTGTTCCCACCTTGCAGATGGTAAACTGAGGCCCAAAGGGTACCTGAGGCAACACTGGGCACCTAATGATCTGCGCCTTGCCACTCACAGAATCCAACCCAGACTTATTATCCTGGCTTTCAAGTTCGTCCCTAAATATGACCCCCACAGCCTACTCCCATTCCTGCTTCTCTGAAGGCCAAGCCCGATGCATCTGCCTCCTGGTTTTTGCCAAGTCGTTCCCGCGTCCTAGACTCTGCTCCCCCTATCTGCCTGGTGAAACTCAACCCATCCTTCAAAGCCCGGCTCAGGTGTCAGCCCCCCCCACCCCCGCTGGCATTAACTCCTCTCTCCCTCCCTCGCACTCCATGGCTGGGCCCTTTCTCCCGGGCGATTGGCGCATCCTGCCTGGTCCTTGGGTCCCTCTGAGCATGGGCGCAGCAGTAATGACTGCAGTCATCTTTAAGTCCTGTCAGGCCGTGGACCTCTCTGGCAGCGTGAGGAAAGCTGTCAGAATAGCTGATGCACATGGGGCCCACTCTGGGCCGGGCCAGGTGTTCAGGACTTTGCTAAACGTTATCTCGTTTAATCATCAGCCAAGTCTCTCTCTGCAGGAACTAGTATGTCGATTTCGCGCACGAGGAGAGCGAGGCCCCGGGGTGAGTGACATGCCTCTCCGGAGTTCACACGGCTGGCACTACCAGCAGAGCCCGCCTGCCATGCACTGCGGCCGGGGGTCTAGTCCCTGGACCGGCCCCCCTCGGCCCTCGGCCGCCCTGGACCGCGGAAGGGGGTGCGGTGGAGGGCGCGGAGAACACAATATAGAGCACGCCTCCTACGGTCTCGGGGCCCCGCACCCCGGGCCACCCCCGGGCCGGGCTGTCTGGAATCAGGCTCGGCTGCGCTCCCGGCCGGGACGCGACCGCCGTCCGGCGCCCAGACCGGGACGCCCGCCTCGCGGGGTGCGCGCTCGAGGCGCCGCAGCCCCGAGCGCCGTCTCGGGTCCCGCGTCCCAGGAATGTGGGAGGGCCGCGCGGGGGAGGGGCGAGGCGGGGGGCGCTTCCCCCCCCGCGGGAGGGGCGCCGCCCGGGCGCGCGCGGGGCGCGCCGCCACCCCTCCCCGCGCGGGCGGGGCGGGGGCGGGGCGGGGGCTGCGGCGGGCGGGCGCGAGGGGCCGCGGCGCTGGGCCGCCGCCGGCCGGGCGGGAGGAAGCGATGAATATTCAGAGGGGGAGGGGACGGGAGGGGGCCGAGCGCCGGCCGCGGCGCCCTGCAGCCCCGGCCGCATGACGCGCGGAGGAGGCAGCGCGAGCAGCCGCCGCGGGAGCCGGGCACCGGGCGCCGCGCGCGGGGGGTGGGCGCCGCTCGCTCCGCCCCGCGAAGCCCCTGCGCGCTCGGCGACGCGGCCCCCCCGCGCCAGCCGCGCCAGGCTCCGGCGTGTGGCCGCGGCCGCCGCCGCCGCTGCCGTGTCCCCGGGGAAGCCCGGGGCGGGCGGAGCGGGGCCGGGGCGGACCGGCCGGCGGAGGCGGCGGCGGAGGCGGCGGCGGGCGGCGGCGGCCGGGCTGCCCGGGCTCGGGCGCGCGGCGGGGCCCGCGTGGCGCGTCCCGGGCGCGCTCCGGGGCGCGCGGGGCATGAAGCCGGCGGCGCGGGAGGCGCGGCTGCCTCGGTGCCCGCCGGGGCTGCCGCTGCTGCTGCTGCTGCTGCTGCGCCTGGGCCAGGTAAGCCCCGGTGGGCCCGGGTGCGGGGCCGCGTGGGGCGGCGGGACGGGCATCCCTGCACCTGCCCGGCCGGGGGCGCCCGCCCCGGGGGGCGGTGGCGAGGGCCCGGACCCCGGTCGCCGTCCCGGAGGAGGAGGTTCGCGGGACTCCGGCCGGCCTCGCGCGCCGGCGCCGAGCCCTGTGGCGGCCGCCCGGGTCGGGGGCGGGAGGCGGGATCGGGGGTGCCCCGGCCCCCCGCAGAGCCCCCCGCGCGGGCTCCAGGCGGTCTCCGGCCCGGCCGTCCTCGCCGCCGGTCGCCTCTGCCGGCGCGGGCCCGACTCGCCGGCCACAGGCGGCCGGAGGGGGCGTGTTGCGGAGGGCCGGGGACGCAGAGCCGGGCGGCCTGGCCGAGCCGCGCCGACCTCCGACCCGGCCTGCAGGGGCCCCGGGGGCCGGGCCGGGGGCAGGGGCGGCGGAGGGCGGCGGCCCGGGGCGCTGGGCGAGGCGCGGACCTCGGGCCCGGGGCGCCGCGCCTGGGGAAAGTTCCCCGCCCGGGGAAGGTGGCCACTCGCGGGCGTTTCTCGAGGCGGCCGGTCCTCTTCCCATCGGTGCTGGGTTTCATGGGTGTTTCATTCGTGCTTTGTGGGCGCCGCTCCCCGCCTCCCCCACCGCCGCCCTCCTTCCTTGCTTCGCTGTTCCGATAATGCTACGCCTGGCGTTTTGGTGACCGACCTTTCCCCTTCCTGCGTTTCCATGGGGTGAGGCAGGGCAGCTGGGGGACATTCCCATTTCGCGGATGGGGAACTCAGGGAGAGAAGTGAAAGAACAGAATCACCCAGCCCCTGCTGCGGGAGCTGAGCAAGCGGGTTCGTCCTCACAGCCTTCTGGAAGCCTCTTAGGGTCTTGAACCGGCAGAAAGTGGCCTGGGGTGCCCTGCTGTGCATTTTGCTAATGAACGTCTTGCTTGATTTATACAGACATCAGCTCCAAAGAGAGTGTGTTTGAGACCCTGGAAGTGAGTGAGTGGCTGGAGATGGATCCTAGTTTCAGGGAAAACTTCTCAAGCCCCAATACAGGATCGTCTGAGAGCAGAAACATCACCCCCCCGGGCTCAGTGCAACCCATCGGGCAGGGCAGAAGGGAGCTGAGGCCCGGGGGCTTCATAACCCCTCTGGATGCTAATGGCCCCCCGCAGTTTCTCCAGTAGATTATTTTTTTAAAAGATGGAGACTTGCTATGTAGCCCAGGCTGATCTTGAACTCCAGGGCTCTAGTGATCCTCCTGCCTCAGCCTCTGGAAGAACTGGGAGCACAGGTATGTGCCATCACCCACCTCCTGGAAGGCCTGGAAGGCAGTGTGATCTCCTGGAGAGAATCTTGGAGTAGGTGTCATGAGACTAGCTGCAGGCCAGTTCTCAGCAGACTCACCCTTCAGTCTGCTTCCATCTTCAATTCACAGCATCTGTAGAATGGGTGTAACATCCCCTCCCTGATGGAATCACTTAGGGAGGCTTCCACTGACCAATGCCTAAATGAACTTTGTAAACATTAAAGTGTTTCCAGATGGTATTCCCATTAAGGCACAGGGTGTATGGGCCGTCTCCTCCCTGTCCCTCTGAGCAAATTCGTGGAGAGCCGTCTGTGAAGTTAAAAAAAGAGCCTCATATTTGAAGATCTTCTGTACCAAAGTTTATGCTAAAAAGAGAACATCGAAGTTCATTTATTTTTAGTTTAATTTGGTACGTCTATACGGTATGTTAAATTACTTTTTTGCTTGAACCTTGGTGGTTGCTGGCTGTGCTGGGAATCGGCAAAAAGTTTCTTGGTAAATGTATTTCTTGCCCAATCCGTCCTTGCGCCTCATTGGCGTATTACCACTCTACATGTGCCCTGTATTCAGCTAGTGCCTTCCTCTGTAGTTTGTTCTGTAGAAACTCAAGTGAACTCTTCATTTCTTGTTTTTGGATATATCATAAAATAGGAATCTAGAAGATTGTCTGACAAAGCTGCTTCAAAATCTGCATTCAGCAGTTCATTCTGATATTGGGTATTTCAGGGAATTGGTGCCTTTTTGAGTTGGACCAGGCTTTCAAGATAGTTCGAAGCCCTCAAAGCAGGTTCAGAGAAGGCAGTGAGCAGGCCCAGGCTGCCTGGCAAGGTAGTAGACAAGACAGGATTGGGACACCTACCTGTGTCTAGTATTCATAGTGCTGTTTTTTGTTTTGTTTGATTTTGGTTTTTTGCCATGTTTGCAGTTTGATCTCTCTCTCTCTCTCTTTTTTTTTTTTTTGAGTTGGAGTCTCACTCTGTTGCCCAGGCTGAAGTGCAGTAGTGTGCTTACAGCCACCAGTGTCAATCTGCTGGGCTCTGGCAATCCTTCCCCCTCTGCCTTCCAAGTAGCCAGAATGACAGGTGCATGCTACCATGCCCGGCTAACCTTTGATGTATTGTAGAGATAAGTTACCCAAATAGTTCTCAAATCCGTGGGCTCAGGCAATCCCCTCACCTTGGCCTCCCAAAGTGCTAGGATTACAGACTTGATGATCTTACTTTTATCCATAGGCACAGTGTTACCTCGCTGTGGATCCCCAAAACTATGGGTGTAAATTGAGGTTTTCAAAGTTGAATCATATCTGAGATATTTCTGAAGTTTGACCAGATAGTAACCCCAGCACATTGGGAGGATAAGGTGGGAGAATTATTTGAGCCCAAGAGTTTGAAAACAACCTGGGCAACATAGTGAGACTTTGTCTTTATAAAAAAATTAAAAAAGAAAATTAGCGGGTGTGATGGTGTGCACCTGTAGTCTCAGCCACTGGGGGGATGGGTGAGGTGGGAGGAGCACCTGAACCCAGGAGTTCAAGGCTTCAGTGATCCATGGTAGTGCCATTGCACTCCAGTTTGGGCGAGAGAGCGAGTCCCTGACTTAAAAAAAAAAAAACAGTATATTCCCAGTAGGGGGATTGTGGGGTCATATGGGAGGTTGATATTTAGAGCTTTTAGGAATCGCCACACTGCTTTCCACAGAGGTTGCACTAGTTTACACTCCCACCAACAGTGTAGAAGTGTTCCCTTTTTGCCACACCCTCTCCAGCAGCTGTTATTTTTTGAGTTGTTGATAATTGCCATTCTGACTAGAGTTAGGTGGTATCTCAGTGTGGTTTTGATTTTCATCTCCCTGATGATTAGTGAGGTTGAACATTTCTTCATGTGTTTGTTGGCTGCTCGGATGTCCTCTTTTGTGAAGTGTCTGTATCTTTTGCCCATTTTATAATGGGGTTGTTTGTTTGTTTCAGCACGTTTTAGTTCCTTGTAGATCCAGGATGTTAAGCCTTTGTCAGACCTAGTGTTGGCAAATACTTTTTCCCAGTCTGTAGGCTGTCTCCCTGCTCTCTTGATGGACTCAAATCACTCTATATAAAAGATACCTGCACACGTGTGTTTATCGCAGCGTTGTTCACAATAGCAAGAACCTGGAAACAACCATGCTGCCCATCAAAAGAGGACTGGATTTTTAAAATGTGCTACATATACATGATGGAATACTACGCAGCCATAAAAAAAGAACAAAATCATGAATTTCGCAGCAACCTGGATGGAACTAGAGTCTATAATACTGAGTGACCTCTCACAGAAACAAAGATCTGAGTATCACATGTTCTCACTCATATAATGGACCTTGAACATCCAATGTAATACTATAAGAAAATGACTGATGGTACTGGGAAACTATGGGGGGGAGGGAGATGGGATTAACAGTAGCAAATATCTGTCTGGGGATGGGGAAATACCTCTTATCAACAGGGTGCCTGAATGAAACATACTTGTACATCTAACTCTTAACTGTACCCCAAAAACCATAATAAAAAATATTGAAGAATAAAAAAAGATTTTTCTGAAGTTTGTTTAGGAAACAAGAGTACCTGACTCCCTAAGAGTTGACTGGTCTTGTGAGGCTTGGATTGTGTGTGAGCGTGTTGTGAGTGTTTGAACATGGAATTAATCATAGTAGTTTAAAAACACAGACAAGTTATTAAAAAGGTATAGTTCTGCTTGGATATTAATAGGGACGGGCTTGGAAGCTGGAAGGCTGAGTTGCCAGAAGACTTAGTGCTTAGTGGACCCAGAAAAGCAGTTTTTGAACCTGGCATCTCACTCCCCTTCTCCAAGGCAGAAAGGGACAGTCAGAGAGGATTCCAACACAAGGACTGGTTCCAGTGTCTGACTCCACCCATTCTCACAGCATTTCTGCACACTAGCTTTGGTTCACGTGTATGTTTTAGGCAATGTGACAAAACAGTTTTTCTTTTTCCCACTGCCTCCTTCTCTTGAGAAATGTGGTCCTAACAGATACTTTAAGAACCAGCCTGATGTGGGCTGCTTGAAAATGAAAAATGAGAAAAAGCTGGTGACTGATAGCTGTTTGTTGGCCTTGTGTCGGGGTTCTGCTTTATCTTGGCTTTCTTGCTTTCTGGTGAATGAATGTTTGTGTTTATTAGCTGTGATAGCTAATCCTTAGGCCTTGATTACTTACCTACTCCATTGTGGCAATGTATTTGGATCTCACTTTAAATTGCTTGGTGGATTCTCATACAGGGACTCGAAACATTTTTGTTTTGCTTCAGAACAATGGAAAAACCAAATAATTATGTTTTGTTTGCAGACAGTTTAAGAAAACAGAGCAAATTGGTTTATAGTTAGCCTGTGACTTTGAGCTGACTTCAAGGGCAGCCCCACTAGAGAACCGTGGAATACCCTAGCTTTCCTAAGCAGAGAGAGTCCTGGCTCCCGAGTGAACAATTTTGGTCAGCAAAGGGGCTATTTAGCTCCCAAAAGTAATTTTCGCTTGGGGTTGAGGCTGAGGGGAGTTGCTGAATGACTGTAGACCTGGGTTTAGCAGAAGCGTCATCAGTGATTACTTTTTAGTTCATTCACTTCTTGGCCAGGGAGATTATTTTGAGTGCAGGATAAGAGGCAATTTTCTGTGTATTTCCCTTCTAACGTAATACTGCTGATGATATTATAATTAATAGATAATATTATGTGTGAAGGCACTGTGCTGAGGGTTTTAACAAAGTCTCTTATTTGACCATTTCAGAAGTACTGAGAGGTAGGTCCTATTTATCCTATCTTTTTTTTTTCTTCTTTGAGTCAGGGTCTCACTCTGTTGCCCAGACTGGACTGCAGGGGCGCGATAACAGCTCACCACAGCCTCAACCTCCTGGGCTCAGGCAATCGTCCCCACCTCCGCTTCCTGAGTAGCTGGGACTACAGGTGTGCACCACCATGTCCGGCTAATTTTTTGATTTTTTTGAAGAGATGAGGTCTTGCTGTGTTGCTCAGGCTGGCCTCAAACTTGTGGGCTCAAGTGATCCTCCAGCCTCAGCCTCCCAAAGTGCTGAAGTTTACAGGTGTGAGCCACTGTGCCTGGCCATGTTCTCCTTTTATCTGAGAGAGGACTGAGGCTCAGAATTTGTCAAAGATTCCTAGCTAGTAGGTTGCAGAGCCAGGTCTGATGTCTCTGGCACCCCAGCTTATTGTCCTGTGCTGTGAGCAGCCATGTGTTAGAGGTTTTCAGTGTGCAGCTAAGAGGTGAGGTGGCAGACTTTTTTTTCTTTCTGTTATTGAGTCAGGGTCTTCTCGTGTTGCCCAGACTGGCCTTGAACTCCTGGGCTCCAGCGCTTTCCTACTCCTGAGTAGCTGAGACTATAGGTGTGTGCCACTGCTCCCAATTAGAGGTGGCAGGCTTTTGCGGCAAGGACAGTCTTGCGGGTCTGCATTCTGATGGCACAGAGAGTCATTTGGGGTTCTTTTTTTTTTTTTTGAGTTAGAGTGTCACTCTGTCGCCCAGGTTGGAGGGCAGTGGCACGCTCATGGCCACTGCAGCCTCGACCTGCTGGGCTCTGGTGATCCTTCCGCCTCAGCCTTCCAAGTAGCTGGAACTACAGGCACACGCCACCATGCCCGGCTAATTTTTTGATTTATTGTAGAGACGAGGTCTCATGACGTTGCCCAGGCTGATCTCGAACCCATGGGCTCAGGCAGTCCTCTCACCTCGGCCTCCCAAAGTGCTGGGATTATAGACATGAGCCACTGTGCACCACCCTTTCTTTTTTTTGAGTCAGTCTCACTCTCACCCAGGCTGGAGTGCAGCGACACGCTTATGGCCACTGCAGCCTTGACCTGCTGGGCCCAGGCGATCCTTCCACCTCAGCCTTCCAGCCTTCCAAGTAGCTGGAACCACAGGTGTGCGCCACCACACCCAGCTAATTTTTTAATTTATTGTGGAGACGAGGTCTCACCAAGTTGCCCAGGCTGGTCTCAAACCCATGGGCTCAAGCACTCTTCTTGCCTCGGCCTCCCAAAGTGCTGGGATTACAGGCATGAGCCACCGTGCCTGGCTCATTTGGGTTCTTTGTGTCCCCCACCCTGCAGGATCTTCTCCCTTAGTGACATGGACACAACCAGGCTCCCTCTTTTCTGTTCATGTCTCTTGCCTCAATTTACAAGGCATGTCTGCCTTTAGGAGAGACAAATTGGGCTCTGCCACTTAATGACTGCATGAACTCAGGCAAGTCTCTTAACCTCTGTGATTCTCATTTCTTTCTTTTTTTTTTTTTTTTTGAGTTGGATTCTCACTCTGTTACCCAGGCTGGAGGGCAGTGGCACGCTGCTCACGGCCACCGCAGCCTCGACCTGTTGGGTTCAGGTGATCCTTCCGCCTCAGCCTTCCAGGTAGCTGGAACCACAGGCATGTGCCACACACCTGGCTAATTTTTTGATTTATTGTAGAGACGAGGTCTCGCTGTGTTGCTGAGGCTGGTCTCGATCCCCTGAGCTCAGGCAGTCCTCTTGCCTCCGCCTCCCAAAGTGCTGGGACTACAGGCTTGAGCCACCGCACCCAGCTGACTCCTCATTTCTTTATCTGGAAAATGGGACTGATACTTCCTGCTTCACTGGGTGGCTTAGAGGATCAAGTAAAGATAGAAGAGGAACTGCCGTGTAGAACTGAAAGCTCCATCCAACTGTTGGGTGTGGCTGCTGCTGCCATTTGGGGAGAAGACATTGATTCATATGACAAATACCTACCGAGTGACTTCCACAGATGGGTGTGAAACGCAAAGTGATAGCCTAGGGATACCCACGGTGAACTTAGGTCAGTAACAATCCTTTAAAAAAATTTTTTTTTTTGAGTTGGAGTCTCACTCTGTCACCCAGACTGGAGTGTAGTGGCACGCTCCCGGCCACTGCAGCCTCGACCTGCTGGGCTCTGGCAATCCTTCCGCCTCAGCCTTCCGAGTAGCCGGAATTACAGGCACGCGCTACCATGCCCAGCTGATTTTTTGATTTATTGTAGAGATGAGGTCTCGCTAAGTTGCCAAGGCGGGTCTCGAACCCGCAGGCTCAGGCAGTCCACTCACCTCAGCCTCCCAAGGTGCGGGATTATAGGCTGAGCCATCGAGTCTGGCAAAATTTTTTTTTTGAATGGGAGTCTCACTCTGTCGTTTAGACTGGAGTGCAGTGGCATGATCTTGGCTCACTGCAGCCTTGACCTCCTGGGCTCAGGTGACCCTTCTGCCTCAGCCTCTTGTGTAGCTGGGACTACTTCTTGGTACTTGCCTGGCTAATTTAAAAACAATTTTTTTTTTTGTACAGATGAGGTCTTGTGGTGTTGTCCAGGCTGGTCTCGATCTCCTGGGCTGCCTCGGCCTCCTAAAGTGCCAGGATTGCAAGCGGGAGCCTTTTTTTTTTAATGTTAAGAATTGTTAGCTGGGCATGGTGGCTCACATCTGTAATCCCAGCACTTTGGGAAGCCAAGGTGAGAGGATTGCCTGAGCCCAGGGATCTGAGACCAGCCTGGGCAACTTGGTGAGATCTCAGAAAATTAGCTGGGCGTGGTGGTACGTGCTTGTGGTTCCAGCTCCTTGGAAGGCTGAGGTGGAAGGATTGCCTGAGCCCAGCAGGTCGAGGCTGTGGTAGCTGTGAGTGTGCCATAACACTCAAGCCTGGGTGATGGTGAGACTCTGACTCAAAAAAAAAAACCAAACAAGAATTGTTTAATTTAAGGGGTCTTAGGAAAAAAATCTGTAAGCTGCATCTCAAGCCCATGGTTTTTTGTAAGTAGAGTGAGGCTGATGGTGGTGTCATGATAAGTAAATCCTTTTAAATTAGATAAAAAAGTTGCTCCAAATAAAAGCATTGAGTGGCCGGGCTCGGTGGCTCAGCCTGTAATCCCAGCACTTTGGGAGGCCGAGGTGAGTGGATTGCCTGAACCCGCAGGTTCGAGACCTGCCTGAGCAACTTGGCGAGACCTCATCTCTACAATAAATAAATAAGAAAATTAGCCGGGTATGGTAGTGCGTGCCTGTAGTTCCAGCTACTTGGAAGGCTGAGGCGGAAGGATTGTCAGAGCCCCAGCAGGTCGAGGCTGCGGTGGGTGGGAGCAGCCACTGCACTCCAGTCTGGGCAACAGAGTGAGACTCCAACTCAAAAAAAAAAAATTAAAAAAAAAGGCATCGAGTAAACAATTATGTACGTATGATGTGGTTCTGAGCAAATGGCAAAGTTGGTCAACTGCTTACTTTGGGGGACGGGCACTGAGTGGAGGCCGTGGTAGAAGGCCAGGGCCTGTGTCTGTGACTCTTACCGGCCATGTGGGTGAGACATAACTCAGATCACACCCAGCTCACCAGTCACAGTTGTGACCTCGACTGTGAATGGGACACCCCTGTTGCCCCTTGAGAGAAAAGGCAGGCCCTGGAAGTAGAGTGGTCGTTAGAGGGGCAGAGAGTCCCCAAAGTGGAGATCCCTGGAGGCCGCAGATGTCTCAGACCAGAGAAGCCCACAGCAATTTTGTCACCACCTCCCTCATCTGAGGGTTTTCTAGTAGCTTTCCTGGTGACCCCTCTGAGGACCAGAGCTCTAGGAAGTTTGTTATTACTTCCTTATTAGTGATAGCTACAGACGTCCCATTGTCTCAGAATTTCCCTGGCATGTACATACCAGGATGAGGGGTGTTGGTAATAGACAGCGAGTGGGGGGCATCTTGAAAACGGAGTAGTGGCAGCTCCTACCGAAGGGCTAATTTTAAACATGCAAATAATTTTCAGTTCCACTTTTCCTTCTTCCTGTTAGAGGGAAGTTGTCCCTGTTGCCATTTTTGAAGCTTGGCGGACAAAGTTGTTATTATACTACAAACTAGCTGCTTCTCCAGGGCAGGAACCAGGCAGTATTTTTTTCTGGGCGCCTGTGCCAGGACTCGGTCTGGTGTTGTTTCATGGCTTCTGAATAAATAAGTGAGTGAATATTAAAACTTTGCACCAAGATAGAGTCTGTAACAGTGGTTCTTCATCTTCTGAGGGGGAGGGAAAGAGGTACAAGACCCTCACAGAGTGTGTAAAAGAGAAGAATCCTTTCCCCCAAAGGAATGCACATAATTACAATATTGTCAACAATTTCAGGAGTTTTGGAGACTCTTTAAAACAGCCCTTGAAGTCTAGGTTAAAAAAAAAAATCTCCAATAGAAAGCAGTATAGGGTTAGAAAATTATCAGTCCTCAAAGATAGCCACTGTGTAGACAAAAGTACCTATAGTCATTTTTTTTAAAGTTACCTTAAAAGGAATGGTGTATAAATATATTATTATTATATCCTATTATATATCATATCAAATATATCATTATATCATATATATTTCTCTACTTAGCCTTTTAAAAAAATTAATTATTTTTTTATTTTTTATTTATTTATTTTTTTGAGTTGGAGTCTCACTTTGTCGCCCAGACTGGAGTGCAGTGGCTGCTCCCGGCCACCACAACCTCGACCTGCTGGGCTCCAGCGATCCTTCCGCCTCAGCCTTCCGAGTAGCCGGAATTACAGTCATGCGCTACCATGCCCCGCTGATTTTTAGATTTATTGTAGAGATGAGGTCTCGCTGCCCAGGCGGGTCTCGAACCCGTGGGCTCAGGCAATCCACTCACCTCAGCCTCCCAAAGGCGTGGGATTACAGGCTGAGCCACCAAGCCCGGCTAAATTAATTATTTTTATTTATTTATTTATTTTTCTGTAGAGATGAGGTCTCACTGTGTTGCCCAGGCTCGTCTTGAACTCCTGGGTTCAAGCAATCCTCCCACCTCGGCCTCCCAAAGCATTGGCATTATAGGCATGAGTCACTTCTCTCAGCCTACTTAGTCTTATTTTTTTATTTGAGGGGCTCGGTCTTTAACCAACTCGAGTGTAGTGGCTGCCCAGGGGCCACCGCAGGGGTCTGACTCTGGGTTCCGGCAATCCTTCGGCCTTCCAAGCATGGCATTATAGGCTTGTGTCACCCTAGCCTCTAGCTTATTTTTTTTTTTGTGAGTTGGAGTCTCACTCTGTCGCCCAGACTGGAGTGAGTGGCGCTCCGGCACCGCAGCCCCGACCGCGGCTCCCGGCATCCTTCACTCAGCTTCCAAAGCCGGAATTACAGGACGCCTACCAGCCCGCTACTTTGATTTATTGTAGAGATGGTCTCACTGCCCAGGGGGTCTCGAACCCTGGGCTCAGGCAATCCACTCACCTCAGCTCCAGGGGATTACAGGCTGAGCACCGAGCCTGGCATAACTCGAACTCATCCTTATAAATGACTGGTTAGTGTTCAGATGCGTGCGTTTGTCATCATTTGCCCTCTCCTCTATCAAGGGACACTTACTGTTTTAGTTCACATTCTTCTCTTGTCTCAAATCACGCTTCCGAATGTCTTGGGTGCATGTCTTTTTGTAACCTTCATGAGTATATCCATAGAGCAAATTTCTGGTCTCAGAATTGCTGGATTAGAAGACACATGCATTTGCAAATTTTTTTTTTTTTTTTGAGTTGGAGTCTCACTCTTGTCACTCAGGCTGGAGTACAGCAACATGTTCACGGTCACCGCAGCCTTGACCTGCTGAGCCCAGGCGATCTTTCCACCTCAGCCTTCCAAGTAGCTAGAACTACAGGCATGTGCCACCACACCAGGCTAATTTTTTGATTTATTGTAGAGAAGAGGTCTCACCAAGTTGCCCAGGCTGGTCTTGAACCCATGGGCTCAGGCAGTCCTCTCACCTCAGCCTCCCAAAGTGCTGAAAATTTTTTTTTTAGATTGAAAAATACAGTTTAAGCCTGAGCCCGTGGGTTCGAGACCCGCCTGGGCAACTTGGCGAGACCTCATCTCTACAATAAATCAAAAAAAATGAGCTGGGTATGGTAGCGCGTGCCTCTAGTTTCAGCTACTTGGCTGAGGCGGAAGGATCACCGGAGCCCAGCAGGTCGAGGCTGCGGTGGCCGGGAGCAGCCACTGCACTCCAGTCTGGGTGACAGAGTGAGACTCCAACTCAAAAAAAACAACAACAAAAAAGAAAAATACAGTTTATTTAGAAAGAAAACTAGAGAAAAAAAGGGTGCGGGCGTGGGGGGAGATTCACCTCCATAAGGCAGGGGAGGGGGCCAAAGCTCGGAAACATGGCAGCCTTAGCTCAAAGAGCCATGAGGAAGTGTCAGTGTTTAACAAAGCAATGGCCCTTTTACAGATTTGATGACTGTTGTTAAGTTGTCCTCCAGAAACATTGCCCCAGTTTGTACTTCTACCCATAGATTTGAATACTGACTGTTTCTCTATACCCTCAGCTGAATTGAGAATTGTTACTTTTTTTTTTTTTTTTTTGACTTGGGGTCTCACTCTCTTGCCCAGGCTGGAGTGCAGTGGCAAGATCACGAAGATCATGAATCAGGGCAGCCTCAGCCTCCTGGGCTCAGCTGATCCTTCCACCTCAGCCAACTAAGTAGCTGGGACTACAGGTGTGCGCCACCACACCCGGCTAATATTTTTTTTTGGTCTGGAAAATATAGTTTATTTAGAAAGTAGATTAGACACAGAGAGAGAAGAGATTCACCTCCCCAAGGTAGGGGAGGGGGCCAAAGCTTAGGAAAACATGGTGGCCATAACTCAAAGAGCCACATGGCCTGGTCAGTGCTTAACAAAAACAATGGCAAATGGCTGCTTGAGAGGAGGCTAATATTTTTTAATTTTTTTGTAGAACGAGGTTTTGCTGTGTTGCCCAGGTTGGTCTCAAACTCCTGGGCTCAAGCAATCCACCTGCCTTGGTCTCCCAAAGTGCTGGAATTACAGCTGTGAGCCACTGTGCCTGACTTGTGAATTGTTTAATTTTTAAATGTGTGCTCTTGTTACTTTTATTTTTATCTTTAATTTTTAATTAGTTAAGTATTTTTTCCTATGTTTTGGACATTTGCTTTGTGGGTTAGCACACTGTTCATTTAAAAACAAAAAAGACTTTATTGATCTGTACAAGCTCTTTGAAAATTAAGGAAATTAGGTTTTTGACTCTCATTTATGTTGCGAACACATTCTTTTTCAACTATTTTATTTAATTTATTTTTTTGAGTCAGAGTCTTACTCTGTCACCCAGACTGGAGTGCAGTGGCACGATCACGGCTACCTCAGCCTTGACCTGCTGGGCTCAGGCAATCCTTCTGCCTCAGCTTTGTAAGTAACTGGAACTACAAGTGCATACCACCACACCTGGCTAATTTTTTTTTCCAGTCAGAGTCTTACTCTGTTGCCCAGGCTGGAGTGTAGTAGCATGCTCACAGCCACCCCAGTGTCGAGCCGCTGGGCTCAGGTGATCCTTCAGCCTCGGCCTACCAAGTAGCCAGAACTGCAGGTGTGCTACCATGCCCAGCTAATTTTTTGATATATTGTAGAGACAAGATCTCACCAAGTTGTCCAGGCTGGTCTCGAACCCCTGGACTCAGGCAATCCTTTTGTCTCAGCCTCCCAAAGTGCTGGGATTACAGGCTTGAGCCACTGCACCCAGCCATTAAAAAAAATTTTTTTAAAAAATGTGGTACATATACACGATGGAATACTATGCAGGCATAAAAAAGAACAAAATCATGAATTTCGCAGCAACCTGGATGGAACTAGAGTTATAATACTGAGTGACCTCTCAAGAAACAAAGATCCGAGTATCACATGTTCTCACTCATATAATGGACCTTGAACATCCAATGCAATACTATAAGAAAATGACTGACGGTACTGGGAAACTATGGGGGGGGAGGGGATGGGTTAACAGTCAAAAATATCTGTCTGGGGATGGGGAAACACCTCTTATCAACAGGGTGCCTGAATGAAACGTAATTGTACACCTAACCCTTAACTGTACCCCACAAAACGATAATAAAAAATATTGATTTAAAAAAATTTTTTTTTTTTTTTGGGGAAATGAAGTCTCACCAATTTGCCCAGGCTGGTCTTGAACTCCTAGGCTAGGGCAGTCCTTTCACCTCTGCTTTCCAAAGTCCTGGGATTACAGGTGTGAGCCACTGCACCTGGGCTTCCCACTATTTTAGATGTAGCTTTTATTCCTTGTTCCTCAGGAACTCTGAGATAAATAAGATACAATAGTAATGCCAGGCACGGTGACTCACGCCTGTAATCCCAACACTTTGAGCAGTGGAGGCGAGAGAATTGCTTGAGCCCAAGGGTTCGAGACCCATCTGGGCAACTTGGTGAGACCTTGTCTCTACAATAAATAAAAAAATTAGCTGGGCATCGTGGCATGTGCCTGTAGTTCCAGCCATTTGGAAGGCTGAGGAGGAAGCATCTCAGGCTGAGGCATGAACCCAGGAGGTTGAGACTGTGGCCACTGTGAGCGTGCCACTGTAATCCAGCCTAGGCAACAGAGTGAGAGTCTGACTCAGAAAAACAAAAACAAAAACAAAACCCAGTAGTACCTCTCACACCTCTCTCACAGGGATAAGTTAAAGTGTGATCACATTATGCTAAAGTTCTTTGTAAATGATTATGGAAACATAAGAACAGTCTTACAAAATACTGAGGTATCTTGTTTACTCTAGAGTTCAATTCTAAAGTTAGGGCAAAGGCCATAATTAGGAATTGTCAGATATTATGCTATACAATCTCTTAAATTGTGCTTAAGAGCTTAAATCCACAAGGGATTGTGTGTGTTCAACACACACACACACAAATGTGTTAAAATACCAAAGTGGAGCAGGGGAAACTTCTGATAGCCCAATACAAATATTTCTCTTTTGAGAAGCGTGCAGAATTGAATTACTATAGATTAAGTGACCACGGAAGTGACTGAAGAGTGGCTAGTGTGGTCCTAGCCCAAAGGAGCACAGGGATATTGACTATGTTCCTTAAAAAACACACCACAACAGGGTTTTCTTTGTATTGGCTTGAGCTTTTCTCTTTATCTTGTGACCTGGCCAGCTGTGGCTGTGGTTGCCTCCTGTCTCTGGGTACATTTTCTGTAGGGTCAACAGGAGTTATTTTAAGCCACCAATGGAAAGTTGAAAGGCATAATCCTTGACGCTGATTGCGGGAGATGGGAAGCTGGGAGTCTGCGCTGACTTGCCACCTGTTTCCAGGGCAGCAGAGTGAGTGTGCGTTTCCTGCTGCTGGCTGAGGGGCCGACGCGTGTTGGTGCCAGAAGGAAATCTTCCTCCCTCACTCCCACATGCTGGTGGTCCTGTTCTTGAGGCCGGGAGATGGAGCCCTGTGGGGTGTGGGGGGAGATTGCTGTCCATTGCTTAGTGCATGGGATTTGGAGTCGTACAGACCCGATTTCCCCCACCTCCAGGGTATGTGACCTTGGGCCAGCTCTTCTAATGCCCTAGCTCTAATGCCTGGTGCCTTATTGGTCCTCATCTGTATAATGGGAACAAGACTACCTATTTATTGGATTGTTGTGGAGTGTTAAGTGAGTGGATCTTCATGGTAAGAGCTTAGCATGGAATAAACCCTCAGTGGATACTGGCAGCTGTTTTGTCTTATTTTGTTGCGATACTGGCATCATTTACTTTTTTTTTTTGAGTTAGAGTCTCACTTGTCACGCAGGTTGGAGTGCAATGGCACGCTCACATGCAGTCCTTCCTCCTTGGCCTTCCAAATAGCTGGAACTACAAACGCAAGCCACCTCGCCCAGCTAGTTTTGTTTTTGGGGGTTTTGTGTGTGGTGTGTGTGTGTGGGGGGGTTTTGTAGGAGGTGGGGTGTGTGTGTGTGTGGGGGTGATTTATTGTAGAGACAAGGTCTCACGCCCAGGCTGGTTTAAAACCCCGGGGCTCGGGCAGTCCTCTCCCCTCTCAAAGTGCTGGGATTACAGGCTGAGCCACTGCGCCTGACCTTTTTTTTTCGAGTCAAGGTCTCACTCTGCCACGCAGGCTGGAGTGCAGTGGCATGACTGTGGCTCACCGCAGCCTCGATCTCCTGGGCTCAGGTGATCTCCCACTTCAGTGCTCCTTTCTCCCTGCCCCCAGTAGCCGGGACTATAGGCACATGTCACCACACCCAGCTAAGTTTTGGGTTTGTTTTTGTAGAGGTGATGAGGTCTCGCAGTGTTGACCAGGTTGGTCTCGAATTCCTGGGCTCAAGCAATCTTCTTGCCACGACCTCCCAAGAATACTGGGATTGCAGGCGGGAGCTACTGCGCCTGGCCATTTTACTATTTAAAAAATTAAAAAGAACTTTTTTTTTTAAACCTTATACTGTGGTTTACAGGGTCTTTTAGCATACATGAGCTCATTCAGTCCTCACAGCATCTTTGTGAATTTGTCATTGTTATTCCCATTTAAAATGTGACTCAGAGTGGCTATAATTGACCTGTCCATTTAAGGTGTCAGCTGTCTTTTGCACAGTCATAAGGCACATTCATAGTGTAGCCTACTTTTTATCCCCCCCAAGATATAGGGTCTCACTGTGTTGCCTAGGCAGATTTCCAATTCCTGGCAGTAAGGAATCCTCCCACCTTGGCCTCCCAAAGTGCTGGGATTACCGGTGAGAGCTATGGTGCCTGACTGTAGCCCACTTTTAAGAATTACTCAGATTTAGAGTCAGCTTGCAAGAGGCGAATCAGTTGAGTTCCCCAGTTTGGTTCCTATGTAATTATTAGGTTGAACCATAGAAAATTACTGTTTTTAGTCATATGAATTTCAGCAGTTGTGTATGGTTCCAACCTAATATATTCCAGAAAATACACTTATTTAAAAGTTAAGTTCAGAAAACCACATCATAGACTCACGTGCTGTAAGGCAGTGTGTTTGAAACCATGGATCATAAAACAATTTAGTGAGTTAGGACCAGCATTAAAAAAATGTATATACAAGATATTAAGGCTAGGTGTGGTGGCTCATGCCTGTAACCTCAGCACTTTGGGAGGCCGAGGCAAGAAGATTGCTTGAGCCCAGGAATTCGAGAACAGTCTGGGCAACACAATGAGACCTTGCCTCTACAATAAATAAAAAAAATTAGCCTGGTATGGTGGTACACACCTGTAATCCAAGCTACTCGGGGTGGCTGAGGTGGAAGGATTGCCTGAACCAAGGAGGTCAAAACAGTGGTGAGCCGTGATTATGCCAGTGCACTCTAGCCTGGGTGACAGAGTAAGTCCCTGACTCAAAAACAAACAACAACACCAAAAACCCCAAAATTCAGAGTTTCTGGTAAGTGCCATGAAACTCATTTCAGTTCTATATGTGCATATGCGTGTGGTGTGCGTGTGTATACTAAATTGCATATAAAATGAATTTCTTTCCTTTTTGTGTGTGTGTCAGAGTCTCACTCTGTCACCCAGGCTGGAGTGCAGTGGCATGCTCATGGCCACCGCAGCCTCGACCTCCTGGGCTCAGACGATCCTTCTGCCTTAGACTTCCAAGTAGCTGGAACCACGGGCATGTGCCACCACGCCTGGCTAATTTTTTTTGGATTTATTGTAGCGAGGAGGTCTAGCCATGTTGCTCAGGCTGGTCTCGAACCCATAGGCTCAGGCAATCCTCTCACCTTGGCTTTCCGAAGGGCTGGGATTATAGGCATGAGCCACTGCGCCTGGCAAAATAAATTTCTTAGCATGGGTTCAGCTCTTGTCAGAAACCACTGGAAGTCACTGTTGTGGGGAATGGAGTGGTGGAAGGTGCCTGGTGGGGCATGGGGTGTAGCCTGTTTCCAGAGGCAGTAAAAAGCCAGCATAAAGTCGCTGGTTTTGCATTGTCAGCTGGAAGCTGTCATGCAGCAGCTGGTGTGTGGGAGGACCCAGAATCGGGAGAGGCTGTTCAGGCAGGGAGCAGGTCAACTGAAGCTGAGGAGCCCTGCCTTGAAGGAACTGCCTTTCTGGAAACTTCTGGGTGACCTCCCCAGTAGAACAAACTCTGAGCCCCCGCTCTTGTGTTCTTTTGGTGAACGGGTTTTTGTAGGGAGCCTGCACCGCTGCCTTGTGTACTTTACATGAAAACCTACGTCCCCCTCCCCTACCAGGGGAACCAAGGTGAAGAGGAAGGTTGCCACCCATCTGCCGAGTAGTGAGCCACTCAGCTTCGTCCTGCCCGACCTCTAGGCCCCAGTGCTGATTCAGGGGACTGAATGGACTGTTCTGGGTGGTTAGCCTGGATGGCTGGAGGTTCCTAGTCCCCAGGTTGATTGATTCCTGTATGTCAGTGAACTGTTTTGTTTTTCTGAGTTTGGGATCTCACTGTGTTGTCCAGACTGGAGTGCAGTGGCATACTCATGGCTACTGTAGCCTTGGCCTGCTGGGCTCAGAAGATCCTTCTGCTCGCGCCACCACACCCAACTATTTTTTATGTATTTATTTATTTTAGAGAGAGGTTTCCCCATGTTGCTCAGGCTGGTCTCGAACCCCTGGGCTCAGGTAATCCTCTCACCTCCGCCTTCCAAAGTGCTGGGATTACATACGTGAGCCACTGCGCCCGGCAATCTTTGTCTATTTTAATACATGTTCTATTTATACTAAAATAGGATAACCTCCCATGTATGCCTTGTGGCTTACATTTCTTACTTTATTTTTTAAAACAATTGGGGTGGATGCCTCCCTAGGGGTACCCCAGGAAGACATAGGATAAACAATATCCCTGAAAGGATGTTGTTATTCAATAGAAAATATTATGAGCCAGGCTCGGTGGCTCAGCCTGTAATTCCACGCTTTGGGAGGCTGAGGTGAGTAGATTGCCTGAGCATGCAGGTTCGAGACCCGCCTGGGCAACTTGGTGAGACCTCATCTCTACAATAATTCAAAAAATTAGCCGGGTATGGTAGCATGCACCTGTAGTTCCAGCTACTGGAAGGCTGAGGCAGAAGGATTGCCGGAGCCCAGCAGGTCGAGGCTGCAGTGGCTGGGAGCGGTCACTGCACTCCAGTCTGGGTGACAGAGTGAGACTCCAACTCAAAAAAAAAAAAAAAGAAAAAGAAAATACTGTGAAGTGTTTTTTGAAAATAAACACGAACATAATATAGACTCGATACCAAATTTGTCTTAGGGTTTTTTCCAGCAAATACAGGCGACAACAAAGAAATTTCTACCCCACAGACCCTCTGGGTATGTGAGTTGACTCTCCTTTGCTATTCTCAGTGGCAATTTGTGATAATATGTTGCAAACGTTTTCCCCTGCTGGTAAGTCATCTTCTTTTGTATAATGTTTAGTTGTTGCATTCCATTCCATTCCGTTATATTTGTCTAATTACGCCTATGAGTAGTCTTTTAGTTGGTTTATACATTTTTTGTCATGATGAGCTCTATTCATTTGACTCTGTGATTAGATCTCTGAACACATTATCTGATGGTTGTCTTAAGATAAATTGAATATGCTGGGTGCGGTGGCTCACGCCCATAATCCCAGCACTTTGGAAGTCAGAGGCAAGAGAATTGCCTGAGCCCAGGGGTTCAAGACCAGCCTGGGCAATTTGGCGAGACCTCATCTCTACAATAAATCAAAAAAATTAGCCGGGCATGGTGGCGTGTGCCTGTAGTTCCAGCTACTTGGAAGGCTGAGGCGGAAGGATTGCCTGAGTCCAGCAGGTTGAATATTTGTTCTGAGTGTTGTCAGCACTTTTTATATATTTACTTATTTAACTCTATGACATAAATACAAGGAAGGAGGTCATAATTCACTGCAACCTTGGACTCCTGGGCTCATTGTGGGCTTCCTTTGAGGTATAAGGGGGAGCTGAACAGGAGAGTCTACACTGGCCAGGGCATGTTTGTCCTGGAAAGGCAGCTGGACTTGGACTGTTCTCATGAGGGGAAGGCTGTCTTCCATGGGGACGGGTGACTGGCTACACGCACTGCTCACAGTCCTGATGTCACAAGAGTGAAGTGATTCCCAAAGCCACAGAAGATAAGAGCGTCTTGGCCCTGGATTTTACATCCTAGAGTTGTAAGGTGGTAAAGGTTGTCTGACCTTTTGGGGCCTTGGCCCCAATCAAACTATTTAATGGCCTCACGTTGGGGTGTTGACCTTTCCGTTGTGAGTGAATTTGGATTTTTCTTTTTTTGAGTCTGAGTCTTGCTCTGTTGCCCAGGCTGCAGTGCATGGTGAGGTCATAACTCACTGCAACCTTGGACTTCTGGGCTCAAGTGACCCTTTCACCTTGGCCTCCCGAGTAGATGGGACTACGGGCATGTACCACCAGGTGTGGCTAATTATTTTTGTAGCGAGAACGTCTCACTTTATTGCCCAGGCTGGTCTCAAACTTCTGGGCTCAAGTGCTCATCCTGCCTCGACCTCCCAAAGTGCTAGATTGTAGGTATGAGCCACTGCACCTGGCCTGAATTTGGATGCCATGGAGATTGAAATCGCTCACAAATGATGGGACTTCACGATGTCCTATAGGAAGAGGAGCATGGGAAGGAGCACTGGCTTTGGGGTTGGCCGAAGCCTGGGTCCAGATCCATGCTCTTCCCCTTCAGTCATGTGTCCCTGCCATGTACCTAGGAACTTGAGCCACTCAGAACCTCCAATTTCATCTGGAAAATGGGTAACAACAGCCTGGCCGTGTCAGTCTTAGGGTTAAATGAGGGAGGGTGTGGAAGGCGCTTGTCTGGGGCTCAGTAGCTCACCCCTCTTAGTTAACACACTTCCTGACTTGAGGACTGCAGTGACACAGAGAACTCGCCGGGGTTGTCCTGTGCCCACGGTGCGGGGAGACCTGTTCTGAAGGAGTTCAAACAGCTTCTGCTGGCCTTGATGCCGGGGAGTATTATCGTCTAGGGGTAGTCGCCGAATCCCTGCGTGTGACAAGTAATTGTTGGGGATGGTGGGTGGACTCTGGGGGCTAAGACTCGGACCCCCAGCTTCCATCTGACCCCAGGATTTGTGGTCAGCCTTTTGATTTCTTTTGGAAGATGCACATGGGATGCTTAGCCGTGGCTCTTCCCTGGAATCTGGCGTTAATTTTTTTGGAGTCGGGGTCTCACTCTGTCACCCTGGCCGGAGTGCAGTGATGATCATGGTTCATGGCAACCTCAGCCTCCTGGGCTCAGGAGATCCTTCTGCCGCAGCCTCTGAGTAGCTGCAGCTACAGGTGTGCACCACCATGTTTGGCTAATTTTTTGAACTTTTTGTAGAGATGAGGTCTCGGTACATTGCCCAGCCTGGTCTCGAACTCACTGCAACCTTGGACTCCTGGGCTCAAGCAATCCTCCCGCCTTGGCCTCCCAGTGGACGCTCACGACCACTGCAGTCTCAACCTGCTGGGCTCAGGCAAGGCACGCACCACCACGGCCAGCTAATTACTTATTTATTTATTATAGAGATGAGGTCTCTCCAGGTCGCCCAGGCTGATCTCAAACCCCTGGGCTCAGGCAGTCCTCTCCCCTTGGCTTCCCAGAGTGCTAGGATTACAGGTGTGAGTCACTACACCTGGTCTCTTTTTTTGTTTGTTTTGGTTTGAGTCAGGTTCTTACTCTGTCGCCCAGGCTGGAGTGCAGTGGCATGATCATGGCTCACCACAGCCTCAAACTCCTGGGATCAGGTGATCCTTCTGCCTCAGCCTCCTGAATAGATGGGATTGCAGACGCATGGGACCATGTCTGGCAGATTTTTTTAAAAAAAATTTATTGTAGAGATAAGGTCTTGCTATGTTGTCCAGGCTGGTCTTGAACTCCTGGGCTCAACCAGTCCACTCTCCTTGGCCTTCCAAAGTGCTGGGCTTGCTGGGCTCGGTGTCTCAGCCTGTAATCTCGCGCCTTTGGGAGGCTGAGGTGAGTGGATTGCCTGAGCCCACCTGGGCAACTTGGCGAGACCTCATCTCTACAATAAATCAAAAAAATTAGCCGGGTGTGGTAGTGCATGCCTGTAGTTCCAGCTACTTGGATGGCTGAGGCGGAAGGATCTCCGGAGCCAGCACGTCGAGGCTGTGGTGGCCGGGAGCGGCCACTGCACTCCAGTCTGGGTGACAGAGTGAGACTCCAACTCAAAAAAAAAACGAACAAAGTGCTGGGCTTACTGGCGTGAGCCATTGCATCCGGACAGTCATACCTGTTTTGAAATATTGCCGCCTGTGGCCTGTGCCCTGACAGTCCTGCTAGGTGGGACTGGCTGTCCTTCTTGTTCCACATGATCAACCTAGTGTTAGTAACTGACTTCCTTCCAGTGAGACAGAAGTCTAAACTAACAAGAGCTTTTACACATGTGACAAATACCCAGGCTGCTGGCTGTCAAAAAGGGGTTCATATCCGACTCCCTGTAGAGTCCCTGCTGCTGTAGAGTAAGCACATTACTAGAGTCTCAGAACCCAGGTCTCAATTCCTCTGCTGAGTTTCTCCCTGAAACCTCCACTTCCTCCTCTGTACAATGGGAAAGGAAGCCTGTGTCCGTGTGGTGCTAAGCTCCGCTACAAGGAATGTGAAATCCAGGGAGAGGCTGTGAGACCAACCGTGCCAAGTTCCACACAAGAGATGCACCAGGTCGAAGGGAGATCCCATTACTGAGAGATGCACTGCCAAGTCCCCCTCCCACCAGCTCCCTGGAGCATTTGTCAGCTTTTAGAGTATTTAGAGCCTCAGGGCATAAAGCTAGAGAGAATGCCTTCCAGCCTGTGACAGGGAGGACAGCCAGAAAAAGGCAGGAGGGGAAACCCACCTAAAGGGGGCCTACCAGCCAGGGGTGAGCGAGGCAGGGTTGGCTTTCCGAAAACTCTGCTTGCACAACTTACCAGGAATACGTTGCTTTGTGACAGAAGAGCTCCCAGCTCAGTGTTGGGCAGACCTGGTCAGGGACTGCCCTGTTGTCTAGGGTTTTTTTTTTTGGTTGATTATAGGTCTTGCTGTGTCACTGGGGCTGGAGTGGAGTGGCATCATCATGGCTCATGGCAGTCTCAAACTCCTGGGCTCAAGCAATCTTCCTGCCTCAGCATCCTGAGAAACTAGGATGAGAGGCATGTGCGCCACCACACACGGCTAATTAAAAATATTTTTTTAACCCGGGCTTGGTGGTGCAGCCTGTAATCCTGCACTTGGGAGGCTGAGGTGAGTGGATTGCCTGAGCCCGCGGGTTCGAGACCCGCCTGGGCAACTTGGCAAGACCTCATCTCTACAATAAATCAAAATTAGTCGGGTGTGGTAGCGCATGCCTGTAGTTCCAGCTACTTTGAAGGCTGAGGTGGAAGGATCGCTGGAGCCCAGCAGGCGAGGCCGCGGTGACCAGAAGCGGCCACTGCACTCGTATGGGTGACAGTGAGACTCCAACTCAAAAACAAACAAACAAACAACAACAACAACAACAACAAATATATATATATATGTCTATATATTTAGAGATGAGGTTTTACTATATTGCCCAGGCTGTTTTCAAGAGCCTGGGCTCAAATAGTCATCCTACCTGAGTCTCCCGAGCAGGTAGGTAGCACCACGTCTAGCTAATTAAAAAAATTTTTTTTGTAGAGATGGGGTCTTATTATTATGTTGCTTTGTCTGGTCTTGAATTCCTGGCCTCAGGTGATCCTCCGGCCTCTGCCTCCCAAAGTGTTGGGATTACAGGTGTGAGTCACTGTGTCTGGCCCTGGGGCTCGTTTTTTTTGCCAGATTCCAACAGGTTGTTCCAAGGTATCCACTGGCCTGACGCACAGTGACTTGCTGGGTGCCCCTCCAGGGGCAAGTTGTAGGCTGGGTTGCACATTGCAACTGCATACAATTATCATGTGCATTTTATTTTTATTTTGTTTTTTTTTTTGAGTTGGAGTCTCACTCTGTCGCCCAGACTGGAGTGCAGTGGCTGCTCCCGGCCACCGCAGCCTCGACCTGCTGGGCTCCAGTGATCCTTCGCCTCAGCCTTCCAAGTAGCTGGAACTACAGGTGCACGCTACCATGCCCATCTAATTTTTTGATTTATTGTAGAGATGAGGTCTCCCCAAGTTGCCTAGGCGGGTCTCGAATTCGCGGACTCAGGCAATTCACTCACCTTGGCCTCCCAAAGTGCGGGATTACAGGCTGAGCCACTGAGCCCGGTTTATCATGTGCATTTAAAAAACATAGTGCTAGATATCTCAGTAAAGAGACTATAGTTTATAATAATCTATTGTAGCTGGGCTTGTTGGCTTAGCCTGTAATCCCAGCACTTTGGGAGGCTGAGGTGAGTAGATTGCCTGACCCCGCGGGTTCGAGATCCGCCTGGGCAACTTGGTGAGACCTCATTTCTACAATAAATCAAAAATTAAGCCAAGCTTGGTGGCTCAGCCTGTAATCCCGTGCCTTTGGGAGGCTGAGGAGAGTGGATTGAGCGAGGCGTGGCTGAGGCGAGTGCTGAGCCCGCGGGTTTGAGACCTGCCTGGGCAACTTGGTGAGACCTCATCTCTACAATAAAAAAAAAGAAAAAAAAATTAGCTGGGCGTGGTAGCGTGTGCCTGTAGTTCCAGCTACTTGGAAGGCTGAGGCGGAAGGATCGCCGGAGCCCAGCACTGGGTCAAGGCTGCAGTGGCCAGGAGTGGCCACTGCACTCCAGTCTGGGTGACAGAGTGAGACTCCAACTCAAAAAAAAAAAATCTATTGTATATTTCAAAATAGCTAGAGGAGAACAATTTGAATGGTCCCAGCAGTAAAAAACAAATATTTAAGGTAATGGATATCCCGAGTACACTGATTTTACTTTTATAAAGTATATGAATATATTAAATTATCGCATGCACCTTAAATGATGTGTTCTTTTATGCATCAATAAAAAAATTATCACGTCTACTGTGTTTTATTTGTTTAAGTCGGGATCTCATTCTGTCACCCAGGCTAAAGGGCAGTGGCACGATTACAGTTCACTGCAGCCTCCACCTCCTGGGCTCAAGTGATCTTCCCTCTTCAGTCTCCCAAATAGCAAAACAAAATAGGACATGAAATTAGTCTCAGGCTCTGTCCTCTCCAGGTAATATCCTCCCCCGACCCACAGCTGCACCTTCAACTTCTATTTGCTGAATAGCCCCTGAGATAGGCTGTATGATCAGAGCCAGTCCATATTCCTGGAAAAGCAAAGCTCGTCAGAGTAGGTATCCCCTGTGATCCAGTCACAAAAACAGTCCCAAGGAAGCAGCTATGTGCACGGAGCACTTTCTGTCGGCCAGGCACCATGCCCAACTAGTTTTTTGATTTTTTTTGCAGAGATGAGCTGCTCTCAAACTCCTGGACATCAAGCAATCCTCTCGCCTTAGCCTCCCAAAGTGTGGGATTACAGGCGTGAATTATCATGCCCAGCCCATCATGTTCATTTTAGAGATGAGGCACAGGGAGGTGAAGGGACTTGCCCAGAGTCAGGTATGTGGCTGTCCTGTCATCTGGCCTCTCTGCTGTTTTGTGATTAGCAGTGACCAAGTAGCTGTCAGAGCCTGAATTTTTCTCATGTGTCAGATGGGGCTAATATACATCTCAGAGGATCATGGTCAAGATTCCATGAGCAAATATCTGGGAAGCCTCCGGCATGGTGCCTGGCCTACAGAAAGTGCTCCGTGCACATAGCTGCTTCCTTGGGACTGTTTTTGTGACTGGATCACAGGGGATACCTACTCTGACGAGCTTTGCTTTTCCAGGAATATGGACCGGCTCTGATCATACAGCCTATCTCAGAGACTATTCAGCAAATAGAAGTTGAAGGTGCAGCTGGGGATCGGGGGAGAATATTACCTGGAGAGGACAGAGCCTGAGGCTCAGATCATAGAGCCAAACCTGCCCTCGGGGATGGGATGTGTGATCTTATGGTCTGACCAGCCTCAAACCAGCCAAGCTCATTGCTCTGCGACTTGGTAGTTAATGATTGCTAGTAAGAAGATAAAAAGGATCCAGTGTCAGAGCTAGAAAAGACCTGAGAAGCCAGGCTGGGTGGCTCAAACCTGTAATCCCAGTGATTTGGGGGACCAAGGCGAGAGAATTGCCTGAGCCCATGAGTTTGAGGCCAGCCTGGGCAACTTGGTGACACCTTGTCTCTACAATAAATACAAAAACTAGTCGAGTGTGGTTATATGCGCCTGTAGTTCTAGCTACTTGGAAAGCTGAGGTGGAAGGATCGCCTCAGCCCAGCAGGTCGAGGCTGCGGTGACTATGAGCATGTCACTGCACTCCAGCCTGGGCAACAGAGTGAGACTTTGACTCCAAAAAAAAAAAAAAAAAAAAGACCTGAGAGACATTAGCAAGACACAGGAGTTCCAGTTTGTGTCCATCTTCAAATGGTTGACAGTGGCTACTTGGGCCCTGCATGGGAGGGATTCTCAGATCACTTAGATCGTCCTGGCTTTGCAGGGGGCTGTGATGGGATCAATTAGTGATGTCTTCCACGGCCACCAGAAAGGCAAGGAGTGGTGCATATGCTGTTTATTTGCTGTCTTTAGTTACAGCTGAGGACACTGACGCCTAAGACTGCCCGCTGGAGGGTCACCCAGCAAATCATCAAACCACAAACATCTTTGGAAGGGATCTCTCAAGAATGTCTGATTCTTGAACTTCATTTTTGAGAAAGTGGTTTTTGCTTGACTGTCTGAGGCAGCACATTCTGTCTTTGGGCAGTTCTCTCAGTTAGGACTTACATCATTGAACTAGAAAGGCCTCCAAACCCCCTGAGGTAGGCTTTTCTCAACTGTGGCTGCACCTGGAGAGCTTTTGGAAAATACCATTTGGGGACCCCCACCCCGGACCAACAGAATCCTGATATCTGGGTGGGTGGGCACATACCACCCTCCACATGAGGGTTTTCTTTTCCAAGCTCCTCATGTGATCTGAGTATGCAGCCAGGGTTGAGAACCTCTGAGGCCAACCTCTTTTGGGAAACTGAGGCCCAGAAAGGGAAAACATGATTATCCAGGGTTACACAGGGTTATCGGCACAAGGAGAAGGAAAACTGGGTGGAAAAAGACACAAACCCTTTACCAAGGGCCACCCATGTGTGAGTCTTCTGCATTCATGCTGGGATACTCTTTATCCCACAGATCAAGTCATATAACTTCACTGCCTCAAACCCTGCGTGGCTTCATATTACTCTCAGTTAACCCCAGACCGTGGCCTGCAAGACCCTGAATCTCAGAACCGGGTGACCATACCTCTCCCACCCTCCCCCTCACCGAGGCTACCCACCCCGTGTTCATAGACTGCAGTCACCAGGCTCTGTTATGGCAGATACTTGAGGGCACCTCCGAAAGATGTTTGTTGGGTGGATGGATTGAAAGAAGCATCCTGACACAGAGCAGGTATCATCCCTAGGTTGCAAGTGACAAGGCTACCTCTCAGTCCCGTGTCACTCCCGCCATCTCGTAGCGTTCTTAACCTTTTGCAAGTGACAGCCCCAAATTGTGTGTGTGTGGTGTGTGTGTGTGTGTGCGCGTGTGTGTGTGTGTGTTTTGGGGGCATCATCATAATCCTTGTGGGTGGGGTTTAACTTGCTCTGGGAAAAAGAGCACAGATTTGGAGTCCCTTTGATTTGGGTTTGAATCCCAGCACTGCCTCTCTCTAGCTGTGTGATCTTGGAAAATTCCTGAACCTCTCTGAGGTTCGCTTTTTCTCATCTGCAAAATGGAATTACAAGAGCAATAATTAACTGACATTGATGAATGGGAGGCCTCCCACTTGACAGGCTGTGTACTCAGTGCTTGATGTGTATTGACTCAGTGACTCCTCATGACAACTTGGTAAAATCTCTTCCTGCCTTCATTTTACAGGAGAAAAAATATGAGATACAGAGAAGTTGAGCAACCAGCCAGAGGCCACAAAGCTAATCAGTTGGGAAGTGTGTGTGTCCAGGGCCCAACTTAGGCTGTTGGTTCCGGAGTCAGGGTGTTAGGAGTTTGTGAAATCATGCCCAGACAGCCTAAGAACCTTTCACAGTACACGTTAGCTGCTCCTCCCCCTTTGACATTTACTCACATGGTGACATTTAAGTTTTTTTAGTTTTGTTGCCAAGTTGGGGACAGAAGTACCAATTTCCTGTCTGTCAGAGGTGCTCACTACCAAACCCAGCTTCTGTTGTTAAGACCTCAGGAGGTACGACTCTTGGCCAACAGGTGTGCGTGGTGCTTTGTGCCTCAGTGCTCTGGGAGTGTGGGCAAATGAATGCCTTTCCCATTAAAAAGTTTTTCTGCCTCAGATGTTTACTGTGTGCCTGCTTTGTGCCAGGTGTTGTAATCAGGACTGGTACAAAAAATTAAAAACAGTAATTCACTGTTCTGTCATTCTAATGTGTGATCCTTTGTTTTTTCATTACTGGCCACATGGGTGCTTTTCTGTGTTGTGAGTTTTTTTTTTTTAAAGTCAGGGTCTCAGCTGGGCTCGGTGGCTCAGCCTGTAATCCCGCGCCTTTGGGAGACTGAGGTGAGTGGATTGCCTGAACCCGCGGGTTGGAGACCCGCCTGGGCAACTTGGCGAGACCTCATCTCTACAATAAACCAAAAATTAGCCGGGTGTGGTAGCCCACGCCTGTAGTTCCAGCTACTCGGAAGGCTGAGGTGGAAGGATCGCCAGAGCCCAGCAGGTCGAGGCTGCGGTGGCTGGGAGCGGCCACTGCACTCCAGTCTGGGCGACAGAGTGAGACTCCAACTCAAAAAAATAAAAAAATAAAAAATAAAGTCAGGGTTTCACTTTGTTACCCAGGATAGAGTACATGGCTCACTGCAGCCTCAACCTCCTGGGCACAGGCAATCCTTCTATCTTAGTCTTCCTAATAGCTGGGACTACAGGTGTGTGCCACCACATCCATCTAATTTTTTTTTTTTTTTTTGAGTTGGAGTTTCATCCTGTTGCCCAGGCCGGAGTGCAATGGCACGCTCACTGCCACCGCAGGCTCGACCTGCTGGGCTCAGGCGATTCTTCCTCCTCAGTCTTCCAAGTAACTGGAACTACAGGTGTGTGTCACCACGCCCAGCTAATTTTAATTTTTTGATTTTTCTATAGCAACGAGATTGCCTAAGGTGATCTTGAACTCCAGGACTTAAGCAATCCTCCCACCTTGGCCTCCCTAGGTGTTGGGATTACAGGTGTGAGCCACAGTGCCTGGCTTTAAAAAGTATTGGAAATTTAACATTTGCATTTACAGAAATGCCACCAAGCTGTGTGGTGACTGTCTTCCATCACTTTTTGACCATGTGTCACTCCTATAGAACCCGTTTTGTGCAATGCTTTTTGAAAAAGTTCATTTTTTCATACTCAGTGAGAAAACATCACTGTATGTTTTGTACTGCAATCTGCACTTGTCTGGGGGTACCTAGTGAATTGTAGCTGCAGCCAGAAACTAGCTGAGCCTAGTTGTATATTACCTGACTGCCAAGGTCATAGGTGCATGCATTTCACTTGTAGAGCTAGTTTTAGGGGTGCCTGCTCTCCAATATCTGACGTTAAACCCAAATGATGTGATTGTTGGATGAATACTTGCAGAATGGCCGACCCCTACTAGCTGTCTAGACATCCTGGTTACATCTCAAATCCCAGCTGTGCCCCTGGTATCCTGACCTTGATCAGTTTCTTCGCCTGCTCCCTCCCCACCCCTTTTCCACCACCCACCTTTGTCCCCTCATTTGTAAATCAGTCTGATAGTGAACTGATTTCAGGGTTAAGGACATCCAGTTAGTGAGGATTTTGCACACAGGAAATCTTGGTGACTGCTAGCTGTTGTTGGTGTTGGCCTAAGGGGTGGATAGAAAAGAAGAAAAGCGGACTGGTCCAGGCTTCTCTTCTTCAGAAGAGAAGCTTAGTTGGAGAGATAGGTGGACTGACTGGAGACAATTTCAGGTCAAGTGCAGGCCTCAAGGGGACAGCCAGGAGTGGAGACACGATGAAGGCCAAGCGAGTGACTCTTGTTGCTGTTTGGGGGTGACCGTTAGGAGCTCAGGCCTGCTTTGGGGTACAGTAAGGGATGGTGTCTGGCAAGTGCGGGGTGTTTGTGACAAGGTAGTCTGGGGCTGGACTTGGAGATCTTGGATGCCCACATGATTTAGATTCTTACCTTATGTAGAGAATGAGGCATCATGGGAGGATTTTTTTCAAGTTGCAATTTTTTTTTTTGAGTTAGGTTTCACTCTCTAGCCCAGGCTGGAGTGCAATGGCACCATTACAGCTCACCACAGCCTTGACCACCTGGCTCAAGTGATCCTTCCACTTCTGCCTCCAGAGTAGCTGGTACTACAAATGTGAGCCACCACACCCAGCTAATTTTTTCATTTTTTTGTAGAGATGACAAGGTCTCACTATGTTGCCCAGGCTGCTCTCGAACTCCTGGGTTCAAGTAATCCTCTACCTTGGCCTCCAAAGTGCTGGAGCCATTGCGCCCGGCCAGGTTGAAAATATTACTCATTTTATGGTTTTAAAAATATTTTTCAGTGGTGGTTTAAAAATTAACAGCTTTGATAAGATTACAATAAAATTCACTCTTTAAAATGTGTACAGTTCGGTTGTTTTTGGTGTATCCAGAATTGTGCAACCATCACCACTAGCTAGTTCCAAAATATTTCCATTATCCACAAAAGACACCCCATTCCTATCAGCAGTCACTCCTGATTTCCCCTACCCCCCAGCTCCTGGCAACCACCAGTTTGTTTTCTGCTTCTGTGGATTTGCCTGTTGTGTGTACTTTGTGTAAGTGGAATCATACAAGATGTGTCCCTTTAATTCTGGCTTATTTCACCTAGCATGATGTTTCCAGGGCCCCTCCACATTGGCGCATATACCACCGCATCGTTCCCTTTCATGGCCAGATTATGTTCCATTGTGGGGAGATGCCATGCTTTGTTTGGCCTTTCAAGCATTGATGGACTTCCGAGTTTTGGCTATTATGAATGATACTACTATGAACATTTAGTGTTCTGGTTTTTGGATGGTTTTTTCAGCATGGGAGGATTTTGAACTGGGAAGTGGTGTTTGGAGCCTTTAGGCAGGGTGTACTACGAGGGGCCTGTGTGTTTGTGTCCTTACTTGGCCATGTCCAGGGCAAGCTTTATGTGCCTGCTTCCTTTTTTCAAGAGACAGGGTCTCTGTTGTCCAGGCTGGAGTGCATCACAGTATACTACTGCAAGCCTAAACTGGCTTCAAGTGATCCTCCCACCTCAGCCTCTCCAGTAGCCTGGCTAATGTTTCTATTTTTTTTTTGTAGAAACAAAGTCTTGCTACGTTGCCCTGTGTGGTCTTGAACTCCTGGCCTCAAGCGGTCCTCCTGCCAGGGCCTCCCAAAATGCTGGGGTTACAGATGTGAGCCACTGTACCCGGCCCTTTTCTTTTATGTGACCCTGTAAGTTTTCCTTCCCCTTTTACAGACGAGGGCACTCTGACTCAGTGAGGTTAAGTAAGCCACACAGCTAGGAAACGGCAGCTCCAGCCCTGTCTGGCTCTTAGCCAGCTTCCAGGCCACCTGTCTACAGTCGACCGGGCAATTGCAGTAGCCTCGCTGGGAGGAGCCTGGAGGCTGAGCCCTGCTGGAGAGAGGCAGCAAGCTGGATGGGCTGATTGTGGGGTGAGAGAAGGTGTTTCAGAGGCAGCACTGTGTGAGATGTGAAAGGAGGAAGAAGACCTAGAATTAGGAGAGTGGACTCCGTTCGTGGTGTGACCTTGGGGACCTTGGGCCGGTCTTGTCTTCTCTGAGCATCACCTTTCTCATCTGGAACCTGGGGCTCTTGTGGCCTGTTGTCTCCCTCCAGGATGATGAGGGGGAGGGAGGGAGAGGGAGAGGAACGGGGAGGGGAGAAAGGAAGGAGGGGGAGAAAGAGGTATGGGGAAGAAGAGAGATGAGGGGGAGAGAGAGGGAGGAGGAGGAGGAGGGCAGAGGAGGGGGAGAGAGAGGCACCGGGAAGGAGGAAGGGCTGGGGAAGGTGGAGGGCTGGGGAGGGAGAGGTGGCACGGCGATGCGGAGCCAGAACCTGCTAGAACCTATAGAGGGTTAATCTGAGGGCAGGGAGGGACAAGCAGCAGGTGCTGCCAGGGTGGGAGGAGGTAGCTGGTGGTCTGGAAAGACATCCCTGCCCATTCAGGGAGGTCTGAAGCCTGCAAAAGCTCCCACCCAGAGGCCGGTGAGCTGGTTGTATTCTGGAGATGACTGACTTTTCCTAGTCCCGCATTTGAATTTGAGCCTTCGTGTCCGGAAGCTGCAGCCCCCTCCATTCCCGGCACACCACTCCTCCCTTCCTGCTGGGCCTGACCTTAAAACCAGTGAGGCTTTCCTGGGTCCTAGAGGTCACCCAATGGCATCACCTATCTGGGTCTGTCTCTGTTCAAGTGGCAAGGCTGACTGTCCCCTTTATCACCGACTTGCAGCTTGCCTGGGTTTTGTAAAAAGCTTGTCATTGCCTGTTAGAAAATAAAGACGGAAACCTCTCCTTTGGAGTTGGTGTCGAGATGACTTGCTCTTGTTCTGACTCTGCTGTTTTGATGGGTTGTTATGAGTCAGCCACTATTTTTTTTTTGACTTGGAGTCTCACTCTCTGTCGCCCAGGCTGGAGTGCAGTGGCATACTCACAGCCACCGAAGCCTTGACCTGCTGGGCTCAGGGGGTCTTTCCACCTCAGCCTTCCAAGTAGCTGGAACCACAGGTGTGCACCACCACACCCAGCTAATTTTTTGATTTATTGTGGAGACGAGGTCTTGCCAAGTTTGCCCAGGCTGGTCTCAAACCTTTGGGCTCAGGCAGTCCTCTTGCCTCTGCCTCCCAAATGCTGGGATTACAGGTGTGCCTGGTCACTTTTTTTTTTAAAGTGTGACAAACACATTTGTTTTTTTTTTTTTTTGAGTCGGAGTCTTACTCATTCTGTCACCCAGGCTGGAATGCAGTGGCATGCTCACAGCCACTGCAGCCTTGACCTGCTGAGCTTAGGCAGTCCTTCTGCCTCAGCCTCCCATGTAGCTGGAATCACAGGTGTGTGCCACCATGCCCACTAATTTTTTGATTTTTATTGAAGAGACGAGGGCTCACCAAGTTGCCCAGGCTGGCCTCGAACCCCAGACTCTGGCAATTTTCTTGCCTCTGACTTGCAAAATGCTGCAATTACAGGTATGAGCCAGAACGCCACACCACATTTGTCTTAATATGAGAACCTAGGTTTATGTGATTCAAGTTAGATGATTTTTTTTTTTTTTTGAGTTGGAGTCTCACTCTGTCACCCAGGCTGGAGTGCAGTGGCACGCTCATGGCCACTGCAACCTCAACCTGCTGGGTTCAGGCGATCCTTCCGCCTCAGCCTTCCAAGTAGCTGGAACTATAGGCACACACTACCATGTCCAGCTAATTTTTTGATTTATTGTAGAGAAGAGGTCTTGCCAAGTTGCCCGGACTGGTCTTGAATCCGTGGCCTCAGGCAATCCTCTTACCTCGGCCTCCCAAAGTGCTAGGATTATAGGAGTGAACCACTTTGCCAGGCTTTTTTCTTTTTTTTTGAGTAGGGGATCTCACTTTGCCATCCATGCTGAAGTACAGTGACATGATTACAGTTCACCGCAGCCTTGACCTCCTGGGTTCAGGCCATCCCTCTGCTTCAGCCTCCCGAATAACTGAGACTACAGGTACATACCACCACACCCAGCGAATTTTTTATAGAGATGAAGTCTTGCTATGCTGCCCAGGCTGGTCTCGAACTATGGGCTCAAGCAATCCACCTGCCTCTGCCTCTCAAAGTGCTGGGATGACAGGCGTGAGCCACCATGCCTGACTGATGCTTTTTAAAAAAAAACACGAAATCAGGATTCTACCCCTTCCCCTAGACCAGAGAGCAATCCCATGTTTTCCCCTTTATCCTGACCAGTGCCCCCCATGGTGTGCAGTTCCTTCCTTCTGTGTGTTTCTGCTGTCTTCTCTCTGGCAGCTGCCCTCTGATGGGGAGCTCTACCTAAGACTTTACCCTGTGATGACAGTCACTGGTCATTTCCAAAATGATCAGGCCCAAGGGGCCTCATCAGAGCGTGAAGGGACCCTGAGGGTCATCTAATCCAACCCATTCATTTTGCAGATGTGGGAACCAAGGCCCAGAGAGGGGAGGTGACTTGTCCACGACCACACAGCTAGTCTCAGGGTTAGCCCATGTGAGCCCAGCTTCCTGGCCCCAGCCTCTGTTCTTCCCACCCTATCTTTCCAGGCACCTAAAGATCCCGTGGTGTGTCTTCAAGGACAGACCTATCCCGGGTCTGTTTCTAATGGTTGCTGAATTGGGTTTCTGGAGTGGAGTTCCAGCTTGTGCTAGGTGATCTGTTCCTTTTGGGGCAGAGCTGAAGGAGTCTGCTGGCTTCTGGAATCTGCTGTTTTGGCCATCTGAGGAGAGGCCGAGCCCATGCCTAGGCCCTGGTGGTCCTGGCTGCCCGATGCGCCTCAGCTCCCAGCCCTGCTTGTTGTGTCTGTATTCGATAGAGAAATCAACCCAGTAACCAAATTTACTGTCGGCACAATGAGGAGGAGGTGGGTTGGGGAAGAAAAATAGTTGCTTCTATAATAAAACTTGCTGATAGAACGTTGAAAGTCATTGTCTTACTCATCCTTGTCTGAGATAAGTCACACAATGGGGGGTATCACGGGTGCCTGGTTTCCCCCGTGAGGACACAGTGGGATGAACTGTGCGTGGGCTGATCCGTTAAAAGAACCAGGAGAGGGATTGCTGGATCATATGGAAGGTTGGTTTATGGTTCTTTTAGGAATCCCCACGCTGCTTTCCACAGAGGTTGAACTAGTCTGCACTCCCGCCAACAGTGAAGAAACATTCCCTTTTCCCCACACCCGTGCCGGCAACTGTTGTTTTTTGACTTATTAATGATGCCCATCCTTACTGGAATTAGATGGTATCTCATTGTAGTTTTGATTTGCATTTCTCTGATGATTTGCGAGACTGAGCGTTTTTTCATGTGTCTGTTGGCTGCTTACATGTCGTCTTTTGAGAAGTGTCTGTTCATGTCCTTTGCCCACTTTTTAATGTTTTTTTTTCTCTTTCACTTTGTTTAATTAGCACAAGGGTGGGATCAGGCAGACTCTGGGCACTGCTAGGGGAGGAGGGAGGAGGCTGGGAACATGTGAGAACACAAAGGGTACCCAGACCACTGCAGGGGAAGGGCCAGTTAGAAGCCTGAACTTTACCTGCATGCAGCCTACTTATGTAGTTAATCCTTACTTGTACCCCGCAACTCTATAATAAAATAAAAAAATGTTTTAAACATATTTTTTATTATAAAATTGTGGGGTACAGTTAAGGGTTAGGCATACAAATGTGCATCGTTCAGGCACCCTTGTTAATAAGGGGTGTCTCCCCATCCCCAGACAGATATTGACTACCGTTAGTCCCACCTCCCTTCCCCTCCCTACCCGCCCCCCATAGTTTCCCACCACTCAGTCCTTTTTTTATAGTATAATGGTAGATGTTCAAGGTCCACTATATGAGTGAGAACATGTGATACTCAATCTTTGTTTCTGTGAGAGATCACTCAGTATTATAGACTCTAGTTCCATCCAGGTTGCTGCGAAATTCATGATTTTGTTCTTTTGTTTGTTTGTTTGTTTGTTTGAGTTGGAGTCTCACTCTGTCACCCAGACTGGAGTGTGGTGGCTGCTCCCAGCCACCGCAGCCTCGACCTGCTGGGCTCTGGCGATCCATCCACCTCAGCCTTCCAAGTAGCTGGAACTACAGGCACGCGCTACTACGCCCGGCTAATTTTTTGGTTTATTGTAGAGATGAGGTCTCGCCAAGTTGCCCAGGCGGGTCTCAAACCCGTGGGCTCAGGCAATCCACTCACCTCAGCCTCCCAAAGGTGAGGGATTACAGGTTGAGCCACCGAGCCCGGCTGATTTTGTTCTTTTTTTATGGCTGCATAGTATTCCATCATGTATATGTACCACATTTTTTAAATCCAGTCCTCTTTTGATGGACAGCATGGTTGCTTCCAGGTTCTTGCTTTTGTGAACAATGCTGTGATAAACATACGTGTGCAGGTATCTTTTTTATAGAGTGATTTGAGTTCTTCAGGGTATATTCCTAGTAGGGGGATTGCAGGGTCATATGGGAGGTCGATATTTAGAGCTTTTAGGAATCGCCACACTGTTTTCCACAGAGGTTGCACTAGTTTGCACTCCCACCAACAGTGTAGTAGTGTTCCCTTTTCACCACATCTTCTCCAGCAACTGTTATTTTTTGAGTTATTGATAATTGCCATTCTGACTGGAGTTAGGTGGCATCTCAGTGTGGTTTTGATTTGCATCTCCCTGATGATTAGTGAGGTTGGACATTTCTTCATGTCTGTTGGCTGCTTGAATGTCTTCCTTTGAGAAGTGTCTGTTCATATCTTTTGCCCACTTTATAATGGGGTTGTTTGTTTTTTTCCTCTCAACACGTTTGAGTTCCTTGTGGATCCAAGATGTTAAGCCTTTGTTGGACCTGAAATAAAATTTTTAAAAAAGGAGAAGATTTAGAAGGCTAGTGTGGCTCACTGACTAACCCCTGTAATCCCAGCGCTTTGGGAGGCTAAGGTGGGAGGATCGCTTGAGCCCAGTACGTCGAGATCAGCCTGGGTAACATCGCAAGACCTTGTCTCTACAAAAAATAAAAGTGAGCCCCGTCTCAAGAAATAAAGAAGTGCAGAGCAGACGGATAAGCAGGGTGTGAGCATCATTGGAGCAGGTGGGCGGCGGGACAGAGGGCAGTCCTGGTCACTCCTGCCTGTTCAGGGAACAGGCCCCGCTGGGCACAGGTAGAGATCAACATTGGCACAAGCAGCTGCCTTTCAACATTCCTTGTCATGTGGGAATCACATGTCGTAAGGCATTTCATCTATAAGGCTGGGTCAGTTTTGCTGCCTTTTGGAGCCTGGGGCTTTGTGTGCCTATTTATGAGAGAGATCGCCTGGACCAAGCCTGTGCAGGAACGTATGTGCATAAAGCTGTCCACGTTGTGCTGATGGGGCGATGTGAGCTGGGCTTGGAGGCAGAAGGCAGTCTGGGCCCTGTTTCGGTCTTGCCATTTTCTTGAGTGGAGTAACTTCAGGAAGTCAGGCTTATCAGGGGTCCAGAGTGTTCTGAATGTCTTTATGCGCGTTGTTCTCATTCAGCAGGGGTACATGCTGCATGTGCCTGACTGGTGTTAGACAGTAGAGGGTGGGGGGGGACGCTGGAAAACTAAGAGAATATGCCCTGTTGAAGGAGAGTATCACCTCCCCACTTTTCTTTATTTCTTTATTTTTTTTGACTCAGGTTCTCACTCTGTTGACCAGGCTGGAGTGCAGTGGCTCCATCACTACTTACCACAGCCCTCGACCTTCTGGGCTCAGGCCATCCTTCCGCCTCAGCCTTCCAAGTAGCTGGAACTATAGGCATGTGCCATGAGGTCTCACTATGGTGTCCAGGCCGTTCTACAATCCCTGGGCTCACGCAATCCTTCCACCTCAGCCTCCCGAAGTGCTGGGATTACAGGCGTGAGCTACCATGCTCAGCCAGTTTTGGTTTTAAAAAGATACCTGGTGGTTCACACCTATAACCCCAGCACTTTGGGAAGCCAAGGTGAAGGGATTGCCACAGGTTCAAGACCAGCCTGAGCAACTTGGTGAGACCTCATCTCTATAATAAATCAAAAAATTAGCCAGGCATTGTGGCATGTGCCTGTGGTTCCAGCTACTCGGAAGACTGAAGCGGAAAGATCACCCGAGCCCACCAGGTCGAGGCTGTGGTGACCATGAGCGTGCCACTGCACTCCAACCTGGGCAACAGAATGAGAATCCAACTCAAAAAAATAAAGAGAAACCTGCTTAAAGGAGAGAGCACTGAAAAGTGCAGTAAGGTTTAGGTCTGCTCTTTCGAAGTGACAGAGTACAGTGGTTTCCACTTATGCGTATTTTGCAGTCAGGTGGCTCCTTGAGGGGGTGGCCCAGGAGCTCATATTTGGGGCACAGTGTGGGGGTGCTGTGAAGTGGGGCCTTCCTGGGGTGAGCGCAGTACCAGCTGTTGCCTGGTGTTCTTATTTCTTTTTTGTGAACGCTTTGCTAGTAGCATTCTTGCCAATCAGCTTATTTTGACCCATACCCTTTCTCTTGAGTGGCACCCGTTGAATTGAGCCACAGGTCCAAGGTCGTGCTTTCTTTTTTCTTTTCTTTTCTTTTTTTTTGAGTTGGAGTCTCACTCTGTCACCCAGACTGGAGGCCAAGTTGGCCAGGCAGGTCTCGAACCCGCAGGCTCAGGCAATCCACTCACCTCAGCCTCCCAAAATGCTGGGATTATAGGCTGAGCCACCGAGCCTGGCATCTTTTCTTTTTTTTGAGTTGGAGTCTCACTCTGTCACCCAGGCTGGAGGGCAGTGGCACGCTCCCGGCCACCGCAGCCTCCACCTGCTGCGCTCCGGCGATCCTTTCGCCTCAGCCTTCCAAGTAGCTGGAACCACAGGTGCACGTTATCACTCCCGGCTAATTTTTGATTTATTGTAGAGATGAGGTCTCACCAAGTTTCCTGGGTGGGTCTCGAACCCGCGGGCTCAGAGTATCCTGTCGCCTCAGCCTCCCAAAGTGCTGGGATTACGGGCTGAGCCAGCGAGCCCGGCCAAGGTCGTGTTTTCGAGGTTAGTATTTGGGAGGTTCTGTTGGAAGAAGTCCTTGCACCGACTTCAGTCAACTGAAACTCTGGCCTCCATGCCTGTTCATTCAGCAGGACCTTCCTGAGCACCTGCTCTAAGTACCAGGGTCGGGGAACAGTGGGGGTCAGTGGCCCTGTGACCCAGGAGCTCACGATCTGGTGGGAGTGGAGAGGGACCCCTGCTCTGCCTGTTCTGTGGCAGGTGTAGCTTTAGGGAAGGATTGTTCAGGCGGTAAGACAACACGGGTGCGTGGGGGTGGGGCGGGGGGTGGGGCGTGGCGGTAGTGGTGGAAAGGGAAAGGTGCCTCTGAAAGAGGGGCCCTGGGAGAAGAGCCCACCAGGAGGAGACCCTTGAGAGTAGGGCTCGGGACGCCTCCATCTTCCTATCCCTGCTCCTCGCCTGGGCCTTGCTGAGAAAGCATTTCAAGGTTGCATTCAGGATGCCCAGCCTACGGGGTGGAAGGTAAGAGGTGAGTGGTCGACTCCATTTGGGCCCACCTTGACCTACAGGCCACTTATTTTCTTTCAAACACATAGAATGGGCACCTGGGACTAGGAAGGCAGTGAATCTGGTGGCTGTGCAGTGGCCACGTGAGTTGTGGATTGCAGGCCTGGAGCCCAGCAGCACGCAGGGGTCTGAGGTCACGGCAAGGAACCTGAGGCCTGCAGGAGCCAGGGCCAACTCTAGGTAGACACAAGTGAATGACTGGGCCTCAGGACCTGCGGGGCAGCGGGGAGATGAGGGCAGGCTGCCCGGAAGTGCTCAGTAAACACGCGTTAATCATTTCCTGCCTGGTGAAGCCCTGTGCTGTGCCCAGGAGGGCTGGGCTTCGCATGGGGGAGGGCCTGTCACTCGATGGCCTGATCCCCTGCCTGCCTGGCTGCCGGGAGCCCGTGGTGGCACCAACCTGCAGAGGCGGGGCGGTGGAGTAGTGGGTACTGTGTGGGTAAATAAGCAGTGAGCACAGTGAGGGGAACCCTTGCCAGGAGCTTCTTGGCTTAGTGAGCCAAGCAGAACCACGTGATGCATTCTGCTGACGGCCACCCAGGGACTCCTGGGCGTGCATCCTATCCCTCTTTCCCTACCCACTTCAGAGGCAGTGCTACTCTCCCTGGGGGTGGTGAGGACCCTTCCCTGGCCCCAGTCTCTCCGATCTTGGCTTTGACTTGGGTGTTTCTCTGCGTTCACATGGCCCTGAGCTGGGAGGCTGGGAGTTGGCTGGGCTGAAGTTGGGCTGAGCAAGTGGGTTCTGGAATGTGCAGGAACTACCGGAGTGCCCATTTGTCTGGATGAAGGCAGCTGTGCTTTGGTCTGAAGGACCCATGGGACTTTTGAAATGCAGAGTGCTCCAAGGTTAATAAGTGGTGGTGGGGGGATTGGCATGGACAGTGGAGATGCTATTTGTTCCTTTGCTGTTATGGGACCATCTCTTGTCTTTGGCGTGGTGGCCCCCTTTCCCTCCTAGGATCATTAAGGGTCCCCAGGGCAGCCAGGCACGGTGGCTCATGCCTGTAGTCCCAGCACTTTGGGAGACCGAGGCGAGAGGATTGCCTGAGCTTAGGGGTTCGAGATCAACCTGGGCAACATGGTGAAACCTTGTCTCTACAATAAATCAAAAAGTTAGCCGGGCATGGTGGCTGTGCCTGTAGTTCCAGCTACTTGGAAGACTGAGGTGGAAGGATTGCCTGAACCCAGCAGGTCGAGACTGCAGTGGCCGTGAGTGTGCCACTGCACTCCAACCTGGGTAACAGAGCGAGACTACTGCTCAAAAAAGAGAAAAGAATAGTCCCCGGGAATCATGAGAACAAATATGGTTTATCTCCCATTCTGTGGGAGAGTAGATGGGATATTGTGGACAAGCAACTTTGGAGAACTCTGGGCTAAGCACAAACAGGTGTCTTTTGCAGGACTTAAAAGAGCCTTTGGAGTGCTTGTAACTTTTTAAGAAGGAGGGGGAATATAACACCTTGTTTTCCCTAGATTTTTGTTCTACTCTCTGTTTCTCTTTTTTTTTTTTTTGAGTTCGGGTCTCACTGTGAGTCTGTGAGTTTGTCCTCACTCAGGCTGGAGGGCAATGACATGATCATGGCTCATGGCATTCTTGAGCTCCTAGCTTAAGCGATCCTTCGGCCTCAGCCTCCCAAGTAGTTGGGATTATAGGCATGTGCCATCACCACCAGCCAATTAAAACATTTTTTTTTTTTTTTTTTGAGTTGGAGTCTCACTCTGTTGCCCAGGCTGGAGTGCAGTGGCCCACTCACGACCACCGCAACCTCGACCTGCTGGGATCAGGTGATCCTTCCACTCCAGCCTTCTGAGTAGCTGGAACTACAGGCATGTGCCACCATGCCCGGTTAATTTTTTTTTGATTTATTGTAGAGATGAGGTCTCACCAAGTTGCCTGGGCTGGTCTAGAACCCATGAGCTCAGGCAGTCCTCTCACCTTGGCCTCCCAAAATGCTGGGGTTGCAGGTATGAGCCACCGTGCCTGGCCTATAACTAAAATTGTAAACTAATGACTTGCTTAGGTCCCCCATCTACTCAGTGGGGAGTCAGACCCCAAGCACAGCCCTCCTGGTCCAGGCTCCGCCCTCTTTCAGCCATACCGCATGCCCGGCTAGGTGAAGATCCACCAGGTTCCTTTGCAGAGGGAACCAGGTCTGTTTGGCTTTTGTAGTCTTCGTTTGGCAGGGGCCAGAGGATGCTGGCCGACTGGAGTGAGATGTTGAGTGACTTGAATTGACCTGAATGTCATACACATGACTTGCGAAAGCCTCTGGGCTGTGGATTCTCTTTGGTGATGGCTGTTCAGCCTCGCCCAGGAGAGAACCCGGGCCTGTAATTCTTGCTGGCAGGGCATGAGGTTCTGCGCAGGAACCAGACCCGATGAGCCTTGCGCACCCTTCCTGGCTGCCCCTTGTTCATTATCTGCCTAGTAGTCCTGGGTAGAGAGGGAGAAGGATGAGCAGGTGGTATTGATGAGGAAGCTGAGGTTCAATGGCTTCTCCCATTGCGTGACTGCTGAACCTGCACCCCAACAAAAACCCCAACTCCCTGGTGGCTCTTGGGCTAGATGGCCCCAACCAGAGTTCACTGACTGCCCAGTGGGATAGAAGGTAGCATGGAAAGAGCTTAGGATTTGGGAGTTGGACAACCAGTCCTTGAGGCCTGGCCACAACTCTGTGCATAGAAGGAGATCACTTTTCTGAGGCTTAGTAGTCTCATCTTTATTTCTTTTCTGAGTTGGAATCTCACTCTGTCACCCAGGCTGGAGTGCAGTGGCATGCTCACAGCCACTGCAGCCTCTACCTGCTGGACTCAGGCAATCCTTCCACCTCAGTCTTCCAAGTAGCTGGAACCACAGGCACGCACCACCACACTCCGGCTCATTTTTTGATGTTTTGTAGAGACAGGTCTCGCCAAGTTGCCCTGGCTGGTCTTGAACCCTGTGGGCTCGGGCAATCTTCTTGCCTTGGCCTCCCAAAGTGCTGGGATTATAGGTGTAAGCCACCATGCCCAGCACCTCATCTTTAAAATGTGGATCTAAGCCGGGCTCAGTGGTTCAGCCTATAATCCCGCACCTTGGGAGGCCAAGGTGAGTGGATTGCCTGAGCCCGCAGGTTCGAGACCTGCCTAGGCAACTTGGCGAGACCTCATCTCTACAATAAAATAAAAAACAAGCTGGGCGTGGTAGTGCGCGCCTGTAGTTCCAGCTACTTGGAAGGCTGAGGCAGAAGCATCGCCGGAGCCCGGCAGGTCGAGGCTGCGGTGGCCGGGAGTGGCCACTGCACTCTAGTCTGGGTGACGGAGTGAGACTCCAACTCAAAAAAAAAAAAAAATAATAAAATATGGATCCAGGCCAGGTGCAGTGGCTCACACCTGTAATCCCAGCACTTTGGGAGGCCGAGGTGGGTGGATCGCTTGACCCCAGGAGTTCCAGGCCAGCCTGGTCAAAATATCGAAACCTCATCCCTACAAAATAAATACATAAATAAATAAAAATAAATGAGCCGGGCTTGGTGGCTCAGCCTGTAATCCCGCGCCTTTGGGAGGCTGAGGTGAGTGGATTGCCTGAGCCCGCGGGTTCGAGACCCGCCTGGGCGGCGAGACCTCATCTCTGCAATTAAAAAAAAAAAAAATCAGCTGGGTATGATAGCGCATGCCTGTAATTCCGGCTACTGGGAAGGCTGAAGCGGAAGGATCGCTGGAGCCCAGCAGGTCGAGGCTGTGGCGACAGAGTGAGACTCCAACTGAAAAAAAAAAAATGAGATAAATTGTGGACCCTGATTCCTGTCCTGCCCAGCCCCACAGGGTTTTATAAGAAATGGAATGAGAAGATGTTCATGGAAGCCTTTTATCTGGTGTTAGGCACCATGGTAAACTTTATAACCTCCAAATCCTGGGTTCAAGCGATCCTTCTGCCTCAGTCTCCCAGGTAGCTGGGACTACAGGCGCATACCACCACGCCTGGCTAATTTTTTATTTTTATTTTAAATTTTTTATAGTGATGAGGCCTCATTCTGTTGCTTAGGTTGGTCTCAAACTCCCAGCCCCAGCCATCCTCCTGCTTCCGCCTCCCAAGGTGCTGGGATTAAAGGCTTAAGCCACTGTTCCTGGCTATGTATATTATCTTAATGAGCACATGGAACAAGCGGATGAGTAGGGCCAATCTTCCTTTTATTTTTTTGAGTTGGATTTTCACTGTGTCACCCAGACTGGAGTGCAGTGACATGCTCCCGGCCACCGCAGCCTCGACCTGCTGGGCTCCGGCGAGCCTTCTGCCTCAGCCTTCCGAGTAGCCAGAACTACAGGCGTGCGCTACCACGTCCAGCTAATTTTTGATTTACTGTAGAGACTAGGTCTTGCCAAGTTGCCCAGGTGGGTCTCGAACCCGCAGGCTCAGGCAATTCATTCGCCTTGACCCCCAAATATCTGGGATTACAGGCTGAGCCACCGAGCCCAGCCAGGGTCAGTCTTTCATTTTCCCATTTTTATAAGTGGAAACAGAGGCTTAAAAAAAGTTTAGGACATTTGCCAGAGGTCACAGACACATTAGATGGTGGAGTCTGGATTTGATTCCAGGCAGCTGAGCCTATTGCCCTCATATAGGCGGAAGCAGAAGCCTGGGACCTTTTTGGGTGATGACATCTATACACATCCATCTGGTGGGGACAGTAGGGACCATGGGGGGCAGGAGGTTGGGTGTGGGTGTGATTTGGCATTGGAGGGGGCATGGGATCTGGGCTTGGCTGGACAGCAGCCCCATAATGCTGAGTTGGTCTCTGAGCTTTAGGTTTCTAATCTGTAAGGGGATGATACACTACGGGGGGACCCAAAAACCTGGGATTTATTTTTAAAAATTGTGTATTTGCCGGGTGCAGTGGCTCATGCCTGTAATCCTGCATTTTAGGAGTTGGAGGTGAGAGGATTGCCTGAGCCCAGGGGTTTGAGAACAGCTTGGACAACTTGGCCAGACCTTGTCTCTATAGTAAATAAAAAAATTAGCCGGTCATGGTGGTGCGTGCCTGTAGTTCCAGCTTACTTGGAAGGCTGAGGTGGAAGGATGGTCTGAGCCAAGCAGGTCGATGACATCCCAGCATGGATGACAGATTGAGACTCTGACTCAAAAAAAAGACTCCAACTCAGAAAAACAAAAACAGACAAAAACTTGTGTATTTATTCTTACAAGTTTAAACTTCAGCCACCTTCAAAGTACTCTCCGTTTGATGCAATACACCTATTGAGATGCGTTTTCCACAGCTCAGAAAGGTTTTTGAACTTGTCAATTTTGATGCTTTTTAGTGCTTCTGGCATTTTTGGTTTTACCTCTTCTGTATCGGCAAAATGTTTCTCTTTGAGGACTTTTTCATCCGGAGAAAAACGAAAGTTGCTTGGGGGTGAGATTGGGTAGGGAGGGTAAGGCATGGGGGTCATGTGGTTTTTTTTTTGTTTTGTTTTGTTTTGTTTGAGTTGGAGTCTCACTCAGTTGTCCAGACTGGAGTGCAGTGGCCGATCCCAGCCACCGCAGCCTCGCCTGCTGGGCTCCGGCGATCCTTCTGCCTCAGCCTTCCGAGTAGCCGGACTTACAGGCATGTGCTACGATGCCCGGCTGATTTTTTTATTTATTGTAGAGATGAGGTCTCGCTGCCCAGGCGGGTCTCGAACCCGCGGGCTCAGGCAATCCCCTCACCTCAGCCTCCCAAAGGCGCGGGATTACAGGCTGAGCCACCGAGCCCGGCTGGTCATGTGGTTTTTGGTCCAAAATTACTGAGCACTCAGTGTGGTGTAGGCAGGTGCACTGTCATGGTGAAAGAACCAGTCATCTGTTTGCCATGACACGGGATGTTTCTTCCACAAATCGTGACACAGCCTTCTTAAAACTTCCAGATAAAAATCTCTGGTTGACTGTTTGATCTGGAGGAACACATTCTGAGTGTACCCCCAAGGGACCCGCCCTCCAGAAGATAATTCCAGTTTTTTTCGAGTCACCCCTCGTAATAACATGCTTTACGTTATTTCACTCAATGAAATAAGGGATGCCTAGATACTTGTACATTGCCATAAACATGTCTGTGATACAAGAGTGACATTCCGCAAAGATGCATGGTTGATGTACATTAGTTGGAATGGCCACCTCCCCTGTAGTGTGGAATACTGGATCGTGTCCCTCCCGGGCAGTAGCATATGAGTTCCCACCATACTGAGCAAGCCCTGGACCACAGACCCTCAGCGTCCTCACCTGTGGAGGGGGTGGTCTCCTTGCTCTCCTAACCTTCATGTACCCTGCTTGTAGCCTGTCTGCGTTGGACATGGCATCTTGTGGCGAGATAGGGCCTGCCAGCTGCATAGTGTCTGGTGGGTAGCTGGACAAGGAGCAGGAGCAGGAGCAGGAATGAGGACAATGTAATGTGCTACAGCTTCTCATAGAGCTCTGGGCAGTGACGTCAACCTCAGCCTACAGCGGGCTCATCAGGAAGTAGAAAGTCACAGGACCATCCTTGACTCCTGGGGAAGTTCTTTTGTTCCTCTTTTCTTTGGAGAGACAGGGTCTCACTCTGTCGCCCAGGCTGGAGTGGAGCAGTACAATCATGGTTCACTGCAGCCTCAGACTCCTGGGCTCCATCAATCTTCCCACTGCAGCCTCCCGAGTAACTAGGACTACAGGCAGGCAACACCATGCCCGGTTCATTTTTAGATTTCTTTTTGTGGCACAGTCTCGCTATGTTGCCCAGGCTGGCCTTGAACTCCTGAGCACAAAAGATCCTCCTGCCTCAGCCTCCCAAAGTGCTGGGATCACAGGCAAGAGCCACTGCACTTGGCCAGTGTTTTGGTTTCGAAAGTGCTTTATCAACTGTAAAACACTTTAGACATGTAAATTTGTCCCCCCCCAAAAAACCCCAAAACCATAATGCACAAAATATGATGAATCTGCCAGGCTGGGGTAGGGAGATGAATGTGCATGCATGTGTGAATGGGAACTTTTTTCTTTTTTTTTTTTTTTTTTTTGAGTTGGAGTCTCACTCTGTCGCCCAGACTGGAGTGCAGTGGCTGCTCCCGGCCACCGCAGCCTCGACCTGCTGGGCTCCGGCGATCCTTCCGCCTCAGCCTTCCGAGTAGCCAGAATTACAGGCATGCACTACCACGCCCGGCTGATTTTTTGATTTATTGTAGAGATGAGGTCTTGCTGCCCAGGCGGGTCTCGAACCCGCGGGCTCAGGCAATCCACTCACCTCAGCCTCCCAAAGGCGCGGGATTACAGGCTGAGCCACCGAGCCCGGCTGGGAACTTTTTCTGATGACAAAAATACTTTATGCTTATTTATGTGAAACTTGGAAAATAGAGAAAAGCATAAAATTGAAACAAAAAATCATCCATAGTCCTTCTAGGTAGCTTTCTCACTTAATATATTATATATCCTTCTGGTCTTTTTTTTTTTTTAACTCTGTATATGCACAGGGCTTTGTAACCTTGTACATTCTGGAAGCTATTCAACACGACTTATTTTCTTTCAACCAATTTGTCGAGAGTCCATTTTGCAAGGGCCCCCACGTAGTGCCACACACAAGCTCCACACCCAGGATGTTGCTGAATGAAGCCGAGAGCTGGGGAACGGGCCAGCTCTGCCAAGCTGGGGGCGGGGGGCTGGGACTGGTGGGTGGTGGGGGTGGTGGCTGTGAGTGGCTTGGAGCCCTGGGCCAAAAAGCAGCCCCTGGGATGGATGGGAGAGGTGGGTTCCAGATGTTTGGGATGGGGGCGGTAGGGAGACTTTTCATTTTTTGTTTAAATCTGTTTTCTTACCATGTACCAATGAGAGTAACCCTTTGAAAGTGGCCATAACAGCCAGTTAATTAAAAATGTAAGTGCAATCCCCTCGGAGACTAGAAACAGGCACAGGAGAAACAGGTTCAGCGAGGACAAGATCCTTTGTCTGTGCCAGTGGGGGAGGGGCGCTGGGGCCCAGCCAGCAAACCCTTCACTCTGAACTGGGGGCGGGGCGGGCGGGGGAGGGGGCGGGAAACGCGGTTCTCCTTTAGTTAGACTCGATGGGCTTTGGATTTGAGTGACAGCCCCTTTTATTTTCTGCTTTGTTCTCTCCCAGGTACAAATTGACCACAGTCTTCATTCATGCACTTGGAAGCTGGCAGCTGCCCAGGGAGGGCTGGGTACCTGGAGGTGGAGCTGAGGTCTTCCTCTCCAGGCTGGTGGGGAGGGCGCAGGGGAGTCCAGTTACCTCTCTCCTTGCTTTCTTGGCGTGCGCGCGCTGTGTGTGTGTGTGTGTGTGTGTGTGTGTGTGTGTGTGTGGTGTGTGTGTGTGTGTGTGTTGGGTGCTCCTTGTTTTCTTGGCGTGTGTGTGTGTGGGGAGGGCGCAGGGGAGTCCAGTGTGTGTGTGTGTGTGTGTGTTGGGTGCTCCTTGCTTTCTTGACGTGTGTGTGTGGGGAGGGCACAGGGGAGTCCAGTGTGTGTGTGTGTGTGTGTGTGTGTGTGTGTGTTGGGTGCTCCTTGCTTTCTTGGCGTGTGTGTGTGTGTGGGGAGGGCGCAGGGGAGTCCAGTGTGTGTGTGTGTGTGTGTGTGTGTGTGTGTGTGTGTGTGTGTGTGTGTGTGTGCGCTCCTTGCTTTCTTGTGTGTGTGTGTGTGTGTGTGTGTGTGTGTGTGTGTGTTGGGGTGCTGAGGCCCTTTCTGGCGGGCCTATGGAAAGGCTGGGATAAATAGCGTGAGGCCATGGCTCCTGTCCTGTTTCCCATCTCTGGCCTTTCCCTACCTGTGGGACACCCTGTGTTCAGGAACACGGGGGTAGCAGGGGCTTGGCTGGCACTTGGCTGGCACTTGGCCTTCACAGGCAACAGAGAAGGATTTTCAGTGGAAAGGAAAACACCCTGCTTTCCTGGTTCACCCTCTTCCACCTGGCCCCGCTGGTCAGACACACAGGGACAAGCCTGTCCTGGCTTGAGGCCTGTCTTTTACCAGTCTAGAATCTGCTCCTCTGCCCCAGCCTCCAAAGCCTCCACCTCCTTTCTCTGAGCCTGAGAGGAGTTAATTGTGTTAGAGTGGACTCAGGAGGCTTCAGGAAGGGGTCTTAGTCCCTGTGTTGACTGTTCAGCAAATTCAATTGCCCAGGTCTAGAAAGTAAACTATAGTGACCTAGGATAAGGGGTGGAAAAATGGCTGTGGTGGACATTTTGCCAGGGTACTGACGATGTGTTACCCATTCCAAGGTATCACCCTGGGAGTTAGGAACATTTAGTTTTTTGGTTTTTTCCCCCGATTGTACTGAATGCCATCAGCCTTCCCCCTCCAATTATTTATCTTAATGATGGAGGAAAGTCGATTTGCTGTTAAAATGCCAGCATCTAAGCACACCCTGTCACACAGCTGAGAGATGAACGCTTTCTGCAGAATGAGCACCTGTGTTGTATACAGCGATAGGCCTGGGAGGTGGCTCTGTGTGCAAACTGGGCACAGAAGAGGAGCCATAAATTTTGCAGGAAAGATTTGTTTTGGTGCCCTGTTATATTTGCTTTGCATCACATATTGTTTAAAAGTGGGATATTTTTGTTAGAGGAAAAGGAACTGTGTATGGGAGATAAGAAACCGAATAAAGCGAAATAAATAGTTGGGTTTGGTCACATGGCCGTTAACATGGCACTCTGTCTGAGCTCACCCTGCTTCTCTAGGGTTCCAATATTTACACAGAAATTATAAAACACAGAGTATAGGCATGTCCTGAGATCCTAGCTAGATTGTAATTCATAGTGGTGTTCTTTCTCCTTTGTTTCATGGAGCTGAGTTTGGGGAAATTTTAGGAAGTTTTAGTCCATGGGGCTCCAAAGACAATAAATATTGCATTGTGAGGATGTCTCCACCCTGTATCTTACTTGGTGACTTTAAATGGTGGCCAAATGTCAGAACCCATTATGCAAATGTGGAAGTGGATAGATTCTGAGTCAGTTATCTCAGCTGGGGCATGAAATGGGGCGGATTTGGTGGTGGTGGTGGAGGGCGTGGGTGTGGGAGTGAAGACGCTGATTGTTCCTTGCTGTGATGTGAATGTCTCTTGTCTTCTCTGTCTGTCGCCTTGTTTGGTGTGGCCCCTTTTCCTCAAGACCTTTAGTGTTCCCCGCGCTTGCAGGAACCCCTGTCCGTCTCTCCCCCATTAAGCTCCCATTTGGAGGTCTCATAACTGAGCTTGGTGCAGTCTGGGTGCAGGGCGGAGGCCTCAGACTGCAGCCAGTCACGGCTCAGTCACCCAGGGTGGCTCAGCGGCTGAGCAGGCTTCAAAACACTTTGGAAACCAAACCACGTGTCCATTCTGTAGTTGCCAGCTTCTAGCCTGGGGCTTCTGGAAATACCATGGGCTGAGTTCAGTCTTAGTGCTGGAGGCCACTATGCTCCTTCCTGCCCCTGGCTGGTGTGGATGTGTGTATGGGCTGTGGGCAATGTGAATGAAATGATAAAGAAACAACAGGTTTGGACAATCTCCCTCAAATTACCCGATTTTTATTTTGAGGGCATGTACCAGAGCTGGGCAAAGAGGGCCTTCCCTGATACAGAGAAGACCCTCAAGGGAAGGCTGGCTTCCAGTGATTTTTTTAAAAAACCAGTTTATTATTATTATTATTTGAGTCGGGGTCTTACTCTCACCTGGGCTGGAGTGCAGTGGCAGGATTATGGCTCACCTCAGCCTTGACCTCCTGGGTTCAGGTGATCCTCCTGCCTCACCTTTCGAGTAGTTGGGACTGCAGGTGCTCACTACCATGCCCGGTTAATTTTTTGTTTTGTTTTTGGTTTTTGTAAAGATGAGGTCTCACTCTGTTGCCCAGGCTGGTCTCAAATTCCTGGGCTCAAGCAATCCTCCCCACCTTGGCCTCCCAAAGTGCTGGGATTATAGGCATGAGCTACAACGCACAGCCTTTTTTTTTTTTTTAAAGAGAAAACACAGGGCACTGAGGTTGGAGGGTAGGCTGGCCACAGCCCAGAACCCTTAACAAAAGGTGAGGTTTTATACTAGTGTATATCTAGTAGATGTTACAGAAGGTTCAAGGTTTGGGGCATCAGGGTTGGGAACAAAGCCAAAAATGGGTATATACAAAGGACAGGGGTATTGAGAATAGGTTGCAAAAATTAAGTCCACTTTGTGGATTAATATGCACCATGTGCCACCATCCCCCAGGCATGCAGCACCAAGATGCTTTTGCTTTTTAAGGGAAACTGAGGCTGGCCAGACGTGGTGACTTATGCCTATAATCCCAGCACTTTGAGAGGCTGAGACCGGAGGACTGCTTGAGCCCAGAAGTTTGAGGCCAGTCTGGCAACATAGTGGGACCTCATCTCTACATAAATAGAAAAATTAAAAAAATAACTGGGTGTGGTGGTGCATGCCTGCAGTTCCAGCTAACTGGGAGGCTGAGGCAGAAGGGTTGCCTGAGCCCAGGATGTGAAGGCTGCAGTGATCTGTGATTGTGCCACTGTATTCCAGTCTGGGTGACAGCGTGAGACCCTGACTCAGGGAAAGAAAAAAAAAAGGAAAACTCGGGGTATATTTCATGTATCAAATATTTGATAACATAGTATTCCTCTTTCTGCCTGAAAAGGAAAAGGCAAGGGTATGGAACTGGGATGCCTGGGTTCAAACCCTTGCTCTGCTACTTACCAGATGGGTGACCTTGGCCAAGTTTCTTCATCTCTGTGCCTTGGTTTCCTACTCTGGAAGATGGAGAGAATAACATTGTTGTAGAAATACAGTATGTTTGTGCAGAAGATCTAGGGCAGTGTCGGGCACGGTAAGTTTCACGTGGGTGTTGCTTATGTCAGATGATTAGGACGCAGTGTGGAGCCATGAAAAGAACCCTGGGCTGGCGAGTCTAGAAGTCTGTTTCTAACAAACTGTGTGTCCTGGGGCCAGACACTTTCTCTCTCTGGGGCTCTGATTTCACACCTGTAAAATGAAGAAGTTTGACTTGCACAGTGCTGTTTTTAGACTCTGTGGTAAGGGGCAGAAGTGGGGGCAGCCCCAGGACCAAGTGACAGAGGCTTCTAGACCTCTGTTCCTGCTTTGCAGAGCAGCGTGGGCTCATTTCTTTTATGGATTTTGGTTTGGGAGAAGAAGAAAGGGTTCTTGTGTGTTGTGTGTGTGTGTGTGTGTGTGTGTGTGTGTGTGTGATATAAACAAGGAAGCATGAAGTGGCTGAATGAGGTGACCTGAGGACCCTCCTGGGAAGGATGCAGGAGGAAGTGGGTGAGCCTAGGGGAAGCTGGTGGGGATGGGGCTGGTGGGTGCCCGAGGCCTGTGGAGAGAGGATTTTGAAGACTCAGAGTCATACAGCATGGGAGTGGGGCCAAACATAGGGCGGGACAGAGTGTGTGTGTGTGTGGGGGGGGTGCTGTTGGCAATTTTGTCCAAATGGTGGGGGCTGGTTTTCTTATTAGCAAGGTACAAATTGCTTCGTGTTACGAGATGTCAATTTCCTTATTTGAGCAAAGTGGCCAGAGCTCGGAGGAGAAAATAAAGAGCAAGAAAGCAGGGAGAGGCTGGGCGCGCTGGCCTAAGCCTGGGTTCGAGACCAGCCTGGGCAACTGGGCAAGACCTCATATCTACAATAAATCAAAAAATTTGCCAGGCATGGTGGCATGCACCTGTAGTTCTGGCGACTTGGAAGGCCGAGGCGGAAGGATCGCCTGAGCCCAGCAGGTCAACGCTGGGGCGGGCGTGAGCGTGCCACTGCACTCCAGCCTGGCAGACGGAGTGAGGCTCCAACTCAAAGAAAGAAGAAAGAAAGAAAAGAAAATGGGGGAAAATGAATGTCTTCAGAGTGTAGAAGCTCATTTTGCGGGAGGTGTCCCCAGCTGGAACAGAACCGCTGTTGCTTTCGCCAGAACTGAAACCAGAGGGTGCCTGCCGGCTGGGGGATCCACTTGCTTCCTCCTCCCATCCGTCCTTTGCATTCTAATAATCATGAGGCATTTCCCTGATGCGAACGCCCCCTCATTCATCTGTGTGATCACTTAGAGATGAGGAGCTGTCTTGCTGAGCGGAAAAACCATTCACAGGCTGGTATGTGGCTTTCTGAGTCAGAGTTTTCCCTAGGTTTCAGAACTTCAGTCTTACTAAAGTGGGATTTCATATCTTCTGCCGTCTCTTCCATGGTAGTTTGATTCGATCCGCAGCTTTTTGGTTCACAAAGATCCACAGCTTTTTGGGTCACAGACAGAATTTTGATCATTTGTGTCCTCCTCAGCTACCTCATTCATCTAAAAACCCTCTTTCAAAACCCAGTGCGAGGGCTGGTGTGGTGGCTCATGCCTGTAATTGCAGCATTTTGGGAGGTGGAGGTGGGAGGATTGCTTGAGCCCGGGAGTTCGAGACCAGCCTGAGCAACATAATGAGACCTCGCCTCTACAGAAAAATAGAACAGAAAGCCAAGTGTAGTGGCTTGCACCTGTAGTCCCAGTTACTTGGGAGGCTGAGACTGGAGTTTCAATCCCTTGAGCCCAGAAGGTCGAGGCTGCGGTGAGCCGTGATCTTGCCTGGGTGACAGAGTGAGACCCTGACTCAAAAACAAAACAAAAAGATACCTCCCCCCAAAAAAAACCCCAAACCAAACAAAACACCCAGCAGTAGCACATCTCACCCTCCAGGCCCCTCACCCAGGACCCTGCCTTATAATCCGCTCACACCTGCAGTTAGCAGCTTCATGGATCCCTGGGGTCCATTGGACTGTTTGCTCACCAAAGACAGGGCCCACACTTCCATTTCTTTTCTAGTTTTCTGCCCTGACCAACCTTTGTCCTCTCTCTCCCACTCTGTCTCTGAGATAAAGCTGTGGAGTCAGTTTTCCTGACCGTCACAGACAGTCGATGCTAATGGGAATACTTGTCAGGTGTCATACCTCAACTGTGTCCTGAAACTGTGGGCCTGGTCTTATGTACCAGCTGGGGAGCGTCGAGCATTCGGTAGAGTGTGTGTGGATTGCTGTACTTCATGCTTGAGTGGTGCTGCCGTTTCATTCATCCTGAGTGGCATCTGTGTCCTGGCTACCTGGAGTCTTTCCAGATCCAGCAGACCTGGCAAAGGCAGGGATCCCGTCTCATTCATCTCTGTTTCTTGAGCCCTGCTTAGAAGGCCTGACACATGGTAGGCGATCAGGAAGCGTCGCATTTGCAGTGTTCTTCGGTAATACAAGGGAAAGTTAGAGGTGTACCAGATTGCCACACAGGGAAAGTTAAAGGTGTACCAGATTTCTTCCAGTCCTGCTGCCTGCTTCCTTTGAGGGGCCTTCTGGTTTCTTCAGCAGTGCCCTCTGGCGAGGCCTGAGAGTGTGTGGGAATGATGAGGTGCTGGGTCTTGTGGGCGAGGCTGTGGGATCTGGAGAGGGGTCAGCACCTGGGGCTGGAAGGATCAGGTCTCCAGTGGGCCCATAAATCCAAGCTAAATGCGGCTGGGTGTTGCAAACCCAGGGGCCTTTCAGGGTGTGGTGGGTAGCCTGGCGAGGTGATTAAGTGGGCAGTGGCCGTTTATTCTCAGTCTTGGAGATTAAAAAGAGGGGCCGCTGTGGGAAACCAGAGGTTGCAGGCTCTGCCTGATGGAGGTAGCTGCCGGTCAGCTTCTGTGTTGCCATGGAAGGGTGTGTACTCAGAAAATCCAGGTTTTTCATGTCACATCCCCTCATTTTTAAAAGTTGGCAACCACTTCAACTACGAAATCACGCCTGCTGGCCTCTGAGCCGGAGGAAGGACTGGCGAATGCCAGAGGCCACCCGGGGACACACGAGTGCCACAGGGTCAGATTAGGAGGGTGTTAGTCACCGTCCAGATGGTCAGACACCGGGATCGCTGCAGAAATGGATGTGACGTGCAGAGCAGGCGGGGCACATGCCAAAAACCACCTCAAGGAGGTATCCACGACCAAGGTCAAGGTCTTTGCTCACCAGGGAGCCTTCTGTTCTTTGTCCCCTTCCTTCCCCAACGCGTCCAAGGACTCCCCACTCTCCCGATAGCATATAGTGTAAGTCCAAATTTCCCAGTCTGGCATCCGAGGCCTTCTGTGACCCACTAAGTAGGATATACGAGGAGGGACCCCAAAAAACCGGAATTATCTTTTATTGGATGGGTCCTTTGTGTAATAGGGCTCCCTCGCTAGGTGAGTGTTCTAGGAACCCATAGTGCACCTGCTAGTGTTGTTGTGAGAGGCTGTGCTTGGCTTCAGTGAAATGTTTTTTGGAGATTCAACACGTTTGCCCATTTCTCAATGGATGATTTGCATTGAGTGTTCAGCAGTTTTTGACCAAAAATGGCAGGACCCCTGTGCCCTACCCTCCCTATTTACCCTATCTCACCCCAGCTTTTTTTTTTTTTTTTTTTCCCTGGATGGAAAAATCCTCAAAGGGAGTGCCAATGTGGAAGAGTTAAAACAAAAAATGGCAGAAGCATTAAAAGGCATCAAAATGGATGAGTTCAAAGACTGTTTTGAGCAGTGGGAAAGGTGTTTCCATAGGTGTACTGCATCAAACAGAGAGTACTTGGAAGGCAACTGGAGTTTGAACATACAAGAAGAACCACACAATTTTTTTTTCGTTGAAGTCTCACTCTGTTGGCCAGGCTGCAGTGCAGTGGCATACTCACTGCAGCCTCAACCTGCTGGGCTCCGGTGATCCTTCTGCCTCAACCTTCCGAAGTAGCTGGAATTATAGGCGTGTGCCACCACACCTGGCTAATTTTCTGATTTATTGTAGAGACAAGGTCTCGCTGAGGTTCCCAGGCAGGTCTCGAACCCTGGACTCAGGCAATCCTCTTGCCTCCGCCTCCCAGAGTGCCGGGATGGCAGGTGTGAGACAAAAAGATGGTGCTGTCAAATGAATGCTAGCATTGCCATATGATAGGCAAGCCGCTTAAAGATGGCAGAAGCATGGTTGAGCAAACCTCATGCTTCACGTTGCTACCGTAATTCAATTCAACTTTGAAAAGTGATACAGAGGTAACATCTCTTAAAACATGCATATGTGTTTTGAATTCCCCCTCGTATATCTATACTCTGGATGGCCCCTGTTTCCACGTATGACCTCCAGTGCCATCTCCCGTCCCCCCGCAGCCCTCCAGACTCCCCAGGCTGCAGCTCCCTCGACTGCTGGGTGTTCCCCAGACATGCCCACGCTTTCTTCTCCTTGCTGATTTTGCTCATGCTGTTCCTTTTTCTGGAATGCTCATCCCTCCCCCCATCCCTGTATGTGGAAATCCTACCCCCTCACTCATGCTTCAAAAGGCTCTGCACAAAAGGCACATTCTCCCTGAAATCGGCTGCCCGCCCCCCTCCGTAAATTTTGAATAAATCCCGTCTTTATTTCAGCTTGTGCAGCACTGAGCCTGCATCTCCACCAACAGCCCTTGTGTCACAGCTGTCCAGGGGCCCATCTTCCTTGGTAGACCATAAGGTCATTGTGGGAGGTTCAAGTCTTATCATCATGTCTCCTCAGCGTTGGACTCAGGGTAACAGGCCATAGACATTTATTGAGTTAGACACTCGATGTCAGGGTATAGAAAACAGATTCTCAAGAGGAAACTGCTTGAGGTCTATGGTGAGCCTGGGAAAGGGGCGGTTGGCTGGAACAGGGGGTGTGGGGGGAACAGGTGAAGTTGGATCCAGCTCCCCTTCGGCCTCAGACAGTATCCAATGCTGTGCTCTGGCTTGGGGAGGCAGTGTCCTGTGTGTCTTTCTTGCTGTGGCTGTGAGCCTCGTGGGGGCCTGACTTGAATGCTAGGATTTTAGGTCTGTCTTTGACACCTACAAGAAGCTGAAGGCAGGGAGATAACAAGACAAGGCCAAGTCCGTCCTTTCCCCAGCTAGGATAGCTTCCCCCCTAGGTGTCCCTCTTCCTGCTTGCCATGACAGGTCTTCTGTGGATTCCCTTGGGTGGAGGACAGCCTGGAGCCCATCTCCCAGAAGAGCAAGAAGAGGCTGTGTGCTGTCAGGAGATCCCCAGTTCTGGAGTGTGGAGACTGAATTCTCTGGCCAGATCTGCCTCTCCCAGCTGGGTGACTGTAAGACTGTTAACTTAATGGCCAGGCATGGTGGCTCACGCCTGTAATCCCAGCACTTTGGGAGACCAAGGCGAGAGAATTGCCTGAGCCCAGGGGTTCGAGGCTAGCCCGGGCAACTTGGCAAAACCTTGTCTCTACAACAAATAAAAAAATTAGCCTGGCGTGATGGCGTGCCCCTGTAGTTCCAGTTACTTGGAAGGCTGAGGCAGAAGGATCGCCTGAGCCCAGCAGGCCAGTGGGCCAAGGCTGCAGTGGCCATGAGTGTGCCACTGCGTTCTAGCCTGGGCGACAAAGTGAGACTCCTACTCAAAAAAAAAAAAAAAAAAAAAGAAAAAGAAAACACAAAAAACGACTCAATCTCGAAGTTTATTTCCTCATCTGACTTAAGCAGTTTTGTGGGTCATTTTGGGCCTTGACATCTTGTGACTCAGGGTTTTGTTGGGACAGGTAGTCATCGTCACAGGTTCATAAGCTCCTTTATTATTCTCTGTGCTGGCCACACCCAGTGTAGGTTGACCCAGTGCAAGGGTTAGATTGGGATGGTTTAGAGGAAAGACATTTTTAAGGGTTCTTCTCGAAGTTCCATGACAATGACCTCTGATTCAGGTGAACCTTGGGGTCCCCTTGGAAATATGTCCTAGCCAGAAAGGGCCAAGGATGGATGAGATTCCAGAGTCTTCCCATGAAAGGAAGACCCACCAGGCAAGATCTACAACTTGGTGCTGATATGGATGAATTTAGAATCTCCATTTTGTTGCTGTTAATGTGGAACTGACCCCTCCCTTCTCCACCACAGCAAATCAAAACAGGGCAAGTTGTTGAGAAATTGTGGACACAGGCTTTGAGTTTCTATTAGAAGGAATAAGGAAGATATTTCCTTTGTGATTATTTCTAATGGGTTTTGTGTTTGGGAGTTTCAACTGATTGATTTTAGTGAGAGAGCAAGTGTTGTAGTATCTTTTTTTTGTTGTTTTGTTTTGAGTTGGGGTCTTACTCTGTCACCCAGGCTGGAGTGCACCTGTATGATCACAGCCCATCGTGGCCTTGACTTCCTGGGCTCAGGTGATGCTTCTGCCTCAGTCTCCCCGAGTAGCTGAGACTATAGGCACGTGTGGCCATGCCTTGCTAATTTTTTAATTTAATTTTTAGTTGGAGTCTCACTCTGTTGCCCAGGCTGGGTGCAGTGGCACGCTCACTGTCATCGCAGCTTTGACTGTGTGGGCTCAGGTAATCCTTCCGCCTCAGCCTCCCAAGTAGCGGAACTGTAGGCGCGGGCTATCATGCCCTGCTAATTTTTTGATTTCTTGTAGAGATGAGGTCTCACTGTGTTACCCAGGCTGGTCTTGAACCCGCAGGCTCAGACAATCCTCTCGCCTCGGCCTCCCAAAGTGCTGGGATTATTGGCTTGAGCCACTTTGCCTGGCCTATTTTTTTTATTTTTGTAGAGATGCAGTCTCACTGTATTGCTCAGGCTGGTCTTGAATTCTTGGACTCAAGCATTCCTCCTGCTTTAGTCCCCTGAAGTGCTGGGATGACCGTGCTGGCTTTTGAAAATCTTTCTCAGAACTGTTTGGAATTCTGTGTTTAAGTTTTGAAATCTGCTTCTTGGGGCCCATCCTTACCTACACTTGAAGACTGTGGTATGTAATTCAGGCAGTCTCCAGCCAGATCAGGTCCCTAGAAGCAGTGACAGGCCATGTCAGAGGTGCCATTTCTTTTTTTTTTTTTTTTTTTTTTAGTTGGAGTCTCACTCTGTCGCCCAGACTGGAGTGCAGTGGCTGCTCCCAGCCACCGCAGCCTCGACCTGCCGGGTTCCAGCGATCCTTCCGCCTCAGCCTTCCAAGTAGCCGGAATTACAGGCATGTACTACCATGCCCGGCTGATTTTTTTTTTTTGATTTATTGTAGAGATGAGGTCTCGCTGCCCAGGCAGGTCTCGAACCCGCGGGCTCAGGCAATCCACTCACCTCAGCCTCCCAAAGGCACGGGATTACAGGCTGAGCCACCGAGCCCGGCTAGAGGTGCCATTTCTTAGTTGACTAAACAGGACTCAGGAATGGTCAGTTTGTGCTTGGAGGTGGGGCCCAGAGGCAGAGCCCCAGGAATCCTCACAAAGCAGACATATGCCTCATGGTCTGACCTGGGAAGGAAGAAACATAGTACGTCCTCTGTCCCCCAAAGCCAGCTTCCTGTTGCCTGTTACTGACCTTGGGCAAATTATCAGTTTACCAGCATCAGTCGCTTCATCTTTAAAAATGGGTGACTGATTAGCTTGGCATGGTAGCGCATGCCTGTAGTTCCAGCTACTTGGAAGGCTGAGGTGGAAGGATCGCCAGAGCCCAGCAGGTCGAGGCTGCGGTGGCCGGGAGTGTGCCACTGCACTCCAGTCTGGGCGACAGAGTGAGACTCCAACTCAAAAAAAAAAAAAAGGGTGACTGAGACCTGTGAGCCATTATGGCCGCACACGTAAAACCCTTGGCGTGTTTCTTTAGCAGGTGATTAAGAAATGGCACCCCCCCCAAAGTCAGGTGTGGTGGCTCACGCCTGTAATCCCAGCACTTTGGGAGGTCGAGGTGAGAGGATTGCCTGAGCCCACGGGTTCGAGACCAGACTGGGCAACTTGGCGAGACCTCATCTCTACAAATCAAAAAATTAGCCAGACATGGTGGCGTGTGCCTGTAGTTCCAGCTACTTGGAAGACAGAGGCGGAAGGATCACCTGAGCCCAGCAGGTTGAGGCTGCTGTGGCCGTAAGCGTCCCACTGCCCTCCAGCCTGGGCAACAGAGTGAGACTCCCAACTCAAAAAAAAAAAAGAAGTGACACCCCCGCCCTCCTGAAATCTTTCCCTGCTCTCAGACACTGTCCTGAGCTCATCCCTATCCTGAGGCATTTTGGTGACCAGTTACTGAGCTGTATACAAAGGGAGAGAGGCCACCTGTGTGCGGTTCATTCATTCTCTGGGCCGAGGCCTTGAGCTCTCCGGGTCGGCTCTTCCTTGGCTGAGGCCACTTCTGAGCTGCTTGGATGACAACGGCCCCAAAGCAGGGTCCAGGGAGCTTCCTGTGGTTTCTCGAATAACAGTAGGGGCCTGAGATTAGATGTTACACCACCGCATCACTCTGTGGGGAGTTGTGACCACGTGCTTGGTGGCCCTTGACTGGCATCTGAGGGTCTTGGACTGCAGTGCAGGGACTCTCTGCCCTCAAGGGGAGGCTGCAGTATTGTTAGGTTTGTTCATGCTTTTCCCACAAAACCCTTCTTTGGAGAACTCTTGGGTGCCAAGATTGCAGGCATCCAGGACCCAGGCAGTGAGCAGAAATGAAGGAGGCACCCCAGGTGAAGAAAAGGGCATCTAGTGTGGATAGTGTTTCTTCCTTGGGGCTTGCCTGCTAGACATGAAGGAAACCTTTTTGCTACTGCTGAGCCGTGTGTTACCTCATCTTTCTTGAACTGGAATGTTCTCTGGGTTTATCTTTCCATTTTGTTCTTCTGATGGACACAGAGACGTTTCCCGGGGACAGGAGAAATAGGGCTGGAGAGTGGCGCTGTCCTTAACTGCGATGGCGCAAGTCGGAGTTTCACTCTGTCTCCCAGGCTGGAGTGCAGTGACCTGATTACGGCTCACCACAGCCACAGCCTCCTGGATTCAGGTGATCCTTTCACCTCAGCCTCCTGAGTAGCTGGGACTACAGGTGTGCACCACCACACCTGGATAATTTTTTATTTTTTGTAGAGACGAGGTCTTGCTGTGTTGTCCAGGCTACCTGGGGGATGTGGGCTCATCTTCTTGGGTCAGGTGAGCTTCTTACACCTGTGTTCACTGCTTAGCGCTTGTGACCTCCTTGGGTGCTGAACCAATTACTTTTCCCTTTTCAGAGCCATGACAGATAGCTTTAGCATTTCATTAAAGGAAAAAATAATCAAATCGTCAAAATAATGCATGCACACAGTTGCATAAAATTTAGATTCTACAGAAAGATAGAAAGAGGGAAAATTCTTTCCCCCCTTCCTTCTTTCCTTCCAAATTCTTTCTTTTTTTTTTTTTTTTTTTTAGTTGGAGTCTCACTCTGTCACCCAGACTGGAGTGCAGTGGCCGTTCCCGGCCACCGCAGCCTCGACCTGCTGGACTCCGGCGATCCTTCCGCCTCAGGCTTCCAAGTAGCTGGAACTACAGGCGAGCGCTACCATGCCCGGCTAATTTTTTATTGTAGAGAAGAGGTCTCGCCAAGTTGCCCAGGCGGGTCTCAAACCCATGGGCTCAGGCCATCCTCCCGCCTCAACCTCCCAAAGTGCTGGGATTACAGGTGTGAACCACTGTGCCCAGCCAGTAGTGTTATGTTCAACTTGAAACCCTGCTCTACACTCCTCCCTTCCCTCCCACCGCTGGGTTCATGAAGGCCCCTGATGAACTCCTTCACGGGGAAATTTTTCTCTTAATTAGAAGAAGACCTGGTATCTTGAGTGTAGGTTCTTTGGAGCCTATGACAGAGATGATTGCCTAAGACAATCTGGACATTTCTAATGTAAGACACATTCATACGTAGAAATGTTGGATTTTTATCTGGACAGATGTTTTGTTTTTAATGGAGTTGGTTGGGATTGAGAGGTGGAGGCAGGGTCTTGTTTGCCTCGGGCTTTTGTTAGAGTTTGTTTTAGCTGCAGATAACAACAAGAAGTCAGATGAAGAGTCATTTAATGGAAGCTCAAGTGATGGGAAGTTTTGTTTCTCTCTCACACAGAAATAAGTTGGAGGTAGCAGTCTGGGCTCTCTGAGGCCCCAGGCTGTCACCTTCCACCTTCCTTTTGTGGCTTTTGTGCTGTAGGTCACCTCACAGTCCAGGGTGGCTCTTGTGGCTCTGGCTCTCGTGCCCGACTGTGTGTTGGAAGGAGGAGAGAAGGCTCAGGCAGAGAGGAGGCCTGGAGGGTCCGCAGGATGCTTCTGCTCATATCTCACTGGGGTAACTTAGTCTCAAGCACACACCTAGCTGCAAGGGAGGCTGACCAGGGGAGCCTCTTGGTCCTGGGCACACTGCATGACATTGAAATCAAGAGGCTGAGTGTTAGTGTCGTGGATGTGTGCAGCAAGCAGTGTTCTCAAGGCACTGAAATAAATTGTAGAACCTTGTAAACTGGCCTTCTTCCCACTCCCCTGCTTGTCTCTAATCAGAACCACCTAATTGTTCCGAGCATGTGCAGTGACTGTTGCCTATTAGACTCTTGAGGTATAGACTCCTGGTCCCCCCCACCTTTTTTTTGAGTTGGGGTCGCACCCTGTCATCCAGGCTGGAGTATAGTAGCATAATCACAGCTCACCGCAATCTCAAACTCCTGGGCTCAAGTGATCCTCCCACCTCAGCTTGCTGAGTAGCTGGGACTACAGGCATGCGCCGCCACGCCTGGCTAATTTTGTCGAGACAAAGTCTCACTGTGTTGCTCAAGCTGGTCTTGAACTGCTGGCCTCCAGAAGTCCTCCTGCCTCAGCCTCCCAAGTGCTGGGATCATAGGTGTGAGCCACCATGCCAAGCCCTTGGTCTTTCTTTCTACAAATGGTGGAATAAGGATGAAAAGACAGAGACAGGGCTGGGCGTGGTGGCTCAAGCCTGTAATCCCAGAGCTTTGGGAGGCCGAGGCAAGAGGATTACCTGAGCCCAGGGGTTTGAGATCAGCCTGGGTAACTTGACAAGACCTCGTCTCTACAACAAGTTAAAAAATTAGCTGGGCGTGGTAGCATGCTATTTGGAAGTCTGAGGCAGAAGGGTTGCCTGAATCCAGCAGGCTGATGAGACTTCGACTCAAAAAAAAAGAAAGAAAAAGAAAAAGCAGAGCCAAAGACCAATTAGCACAGGAGCAGAAGGTGGATTGTGTTGAGTTGCAGAGCGAGCCCAGCCATCGGGTGCGGTGGCTCACACCTGTAATCTCGGCACTTTGGGAGGTGGAGGTGAGAGGGGTTTGAGACTAGCCTGGGCAAGCTGGTAAGACCTCATCTCTACAATAATAATAATAAAAAAAACTGCGTGTGGTGGAACACACCTGTGGTTCCAGCTACTTGGAAGGCTGAGGTGGAAGGATCACCTGAGTCCAGCAGGTTGAGGCTGTGGTTGTCTTGAGCATGCCACTGCATTCTAGCCCGGGCAACAGCGTAAGACTCCAACTCAAGAAGGGAAAAAAAAAAGAATGAGTCCAATTCCTGGTGCGAGAAGACCTGGGTCAACTCTGGTCCTCTTCTGGGACTCAGTCAAGTCTCTTCCCTCGCCAAGAGCTCCTCTTCCATGTGATGGGGAGTGACAGCCCTCGTGGACTGCTGTGAGTCTCCCCTGGCTTGGTGCTATGGAAGGCTCCTGAAGGACTCTCAAGCATGGTCCAGGGGATTTTTCTCTCCTTGCCTGAAGTGCTTCCTACAGGCATTTGGGAAGCACCCACGTAAGATGAGGGTCCCTGTGCCCAGGGCTGGGGTAACACTGTTGGGTGAAATACTTTGGATGGAGAGATCTGTGTGGTCCATCCTGAGTCTGGCTCAGCACATGGAGCCGGATTCCCTCTCTGCTCCTTACTGCTATGTATACAGATTTAGCTCAGAGCGACTGCAGGATTGGAATCGTGCATCTGGCCTTCCTTGTTGGTTTCCTGGTACCTCTCATAGCATAGTTGTTCTTCCATGGTGAGTGTGATTTGAGGGATTAAAGATGGGTAGTTTTTCAGCTGGGTGTGGTGGCTTACACCTGTAATCCCAGCACTTTGGGAGGCTGAGGCAGGAGGATTGCTTGAGGCCAGGAGTTTGAGACCAGACTGGACATCATAATGAGACCCTGTCTCTATAAAAAAACAAAACAAAACTGACTGGGCATGGTAGCACATGCCAGTAGTCCCAGCTATTCAGGAGGAGGCAGAAAGACAGCCTGAGTCCAGGAGGTCAAGGCTGTGGTAAGCCACGATCATGCCATTGAACTCCAGCCCAGGTGACAGAGTGAGACCCTGTCTTAAAAAAGAAAAAAAAAAAAAACTGCGGTAGTTTTTAATGCAGCGTGGCTCCTGTATACAAGTTGCTAGCCCATTATTTTACCCGTTCCAGTGCTGGGACTTGGGGGACAGTGTGACCTTTGCCAACAAATGCTTGCATCAGTACATTTCGAGGACTATTCTGCTAATGCCCAACCCCTCACTCGCACCCTGCTGACATAAGAACCTAGCCCCATGTTGGAGGCAGTGTCCCTGTGACTCTGCCATAGGGTTGTCTTGAGGATGATGTGAGGAAGAGGCTGACAGTGTCCAGCCCAGCCCAGTGTTTGGTCAGGGCTCAGTGCGTGACCGCTACTGTTTCTGTGTCCAGCTGGTTAGATTGAGCTGGGTGGCAGAGGATGACTCAGTTCCCGGTGTCTCTCCCTGCCCCCTGCCAGAATGCTTCCCCCTACCTGGTTCCCTTTTCTGTGAAATTCTTATCCCTGAGCCCTGAACTTTGATGTACCATTGGTTCTGAAATGTTATGAAATGGAAAATCGAGGCGGGAAGGAGAAAGAGAGAAGCTGAGAAGTCCAGCCCAGCTCTCACTGCTGGGCGGCGACGGATAAATTCTCAGCTGGGTGCTGTACTTCTTATTTTCTTTTGAGTCAGGGTCTCACTCTTGCCCAGGCTGCAGGACAGTGGCACTATTAGGGCTCACACAGCCTTGACCTCAGGCCATTCTTCTGCCTCAGCCTGCCGAGTAGCTGGGACTATAGGTGTGCGCCACCATGTCTGGCTAATTTTCTAATTTTTTTTGTAGCGACAGGGTCTCGCTGTGTTGGCCAGACTGGTCTTGAACTCCTGGCCTCAAGCAGTCCTCCTGCCTTGGCCTCCCAAAGTGCTGGGATTACAGATGTGAGCCACCCGCAGCCGGCCTTCACTACTTCTTAAAAACTTTCTTTTGAGTTAGGCCCCAGATGTGATTTTGTTTCTTGACCCTCTCTTTGCTTACCTTGGCTTCTAATTAATTGACCAGTTAACTGCTTCACACAGCCCACACAATTTATTCAATACCTACTCTGTGCCAAACACAGTCTATATGCCAGGGATATTAACATATCTGAAACAGACCAAGTTCCCTCTCTCAGGGAGCCTACACTTGGTGGGGGAAGAGAGACAAACATATAAACAAAAGTATACCATCAGATAGACTTCAGGGCTATGAAAAAAGTGAAAGAGGATGATGTGTGATGGGAGGCAAGTTCTGTTTTACAAGGAAAGCCTCTTGGTGAAGGCATAGGAAACAGCAGGTGCAAGGGGCCTAAGGTAAGACTCACTGGCTTCTTTATGGACGAACAAGAACCAGCTTTGTGGGGAGTGGAATGTGCTGGGGAGGATATGGGTGGGGATTTTGGACGTTTGAGCTTGAGATACCTATAGGACATCTCCATGGAGATGTTGACCAGCCGCTTGGAACCAGGAGTCTGGCATTCAGAGAAGACGTTGAGGCTAGGGTTAGAAATTTGAGAGGCGTGGCTGGGCGTGGTGGCTCATGCCTGCAATCCAGCACTTTGGGAGGCCAAGGTGAGAGGATTGCCTGAGCCTGTGGGTTCAAGACCAGCCTGGGCAACTTGGCGAGACCTCATCTCTACAATAAATCAAAAATTAGCCGGGCATGGTGGCACGTGCCTGTAGTTCCAGCTACTTGGCAGGCTGAGGCGGAAGGATCGCCTGAACCCGGCAGGTCAAGGCTGTGGTGGCCGGGAGTGTGCCACTGCCCTCCAGCCTGGGTGACAGAGTGAGACTCCAACTCAAAAAAAAAATTTTGAGAGGCTTTACTGGGAAGGATGAGATCACTGTCACAGTAGAGAAGTGTTACTGGCCAGGCAGTGCCAGTGTCTAGACTCAGTGGATGATTCTGGGACACACATGCCAGGCCTCCTTGTTGGCCTGGGATCTGTGTCTGGGCAGAGTGACCAAGAAGGAGCCACTAGGCTGCTCTGAGCCTGGCCACGGGTGTGGAGATCCCTTAGAATGACAAGACAAGTAGCAGGAGAGAGGAGGATGGCTGATCATATGCCCGACCTTGAGATCCGGCCACCTTGACTGTGTGGTGGGTGGTACTGCAGATGGTGGCCCTTCCAAGGATTTGGAGGTTTTGAAGAAGGACAGGGAGGAAAGGTTTGGACTACCCTGAGGGCAACACGGAAGACACCCACCCTAGGCTTTTGGGGACCTTTAGGGATTGGTTAGCAGATACAGATCATTTGGCCCATAGGTCGCCAGCTGAGTGGTCAGCAAAAGCTTTGCTTCCTCAAAGGCTTCTCTCCAAGGCAATCAGGGCACACGAGGAGCAGGCACTTATGAGGGCTTCTTGTCTGAACTCTGGGGTGCGCCGCTGTTCACAGTTGCGAGTGGAGCCCTCCTTGCTTGGCTGGAAGTCACCTGCCAACTTGGCCCAAGCCTCCCTTTTCCTGTCCTCTGGCCTGTCCCGGCCTGGTACCTGATGGTAGCTCCAGCCTTCTCACTGACCAGCCTCGCAAGACAGCATGTGAAGGGACGTGCTCTGTGCAGGAGAACTTGGCGACACGGGCATGGATTTGAGCTAGAAAAAGAACAGGTGGCCATTCGTTGGGCACCTCCCATCAACCAAGGCCTTTCCCCCCTTCAGTCTTGAGGAACACCTTGAAGAAAGGAGGGTTCTTAGGCCCGCCTTGGAATGAGGCCTCAGTTTCGTATCATGAGATTCTGTTTTTCTTGGGTTTCACTTAGAAGAGTAAGTAACATAATGGGCATGAAAGCATACTATTATAGACGTTATTAATTATTGCTGTGATTGCAGTGAAGGTCCCTGGACCCCTGACTGATTCATCTTATTTTTATTTATATATCAAACTGTTAGAATAGTGCCTGGTGCACACACACACGCATACACACACTTAGATACTGCCTAGATGCTTTGCACGTGTTCCTCAGCCCTCACAGTGGCCCTAGAAGTTAGGTTCTATCATTTTGTCCATTTTACACATGAGGAAACAGGCATAGAGAAGTTGAATAAGGTCACCCAGCGAACAGGCGAAGAGCTAGGATGTGAACCTGGGGGAATCTGGCTCCAGGGTCCAGGCTTTTCAACTTTGCACCCCAAGGTCTATCAGTTTTCCGCAGATCTTTTCTTTTTTTTGAGTTGGGGTCTCACTCTGTTGTCCAGGCGGGAGTGCAGGGGCATGATCCCGGCTTAGAGCAGCCTCTACCTCCTCGGCTTGGGCGATCCTTCCGCCTCAGCCTCCCGAGTAGCTGAGATTACAGGTACGTGCCATCATGCCTGGGTAATTATTTGATTTTTGTAGAGACACGTTCTCGCCATGTTGCCCAGGCTAGTCTTGAACTCCTAGGCTCAAGGGATCCTCCTGCTTCAGCCTCCCAAAGTGCTGAGATTAGAGGCATGAGCCACCATGACCAGCCCCACAGATCTTTACTGAAGGATGATAACGATGGCCATACTAATAGTTGACGTGCTATACATTGTGTCATGTATTTCAGATGCATGAATGAGAATCTTTATCCCTTCGAGGTATTGAAAACCCATTTTAGGTCTGGGTGCGGTGGCTCACGCCTGTCATCCCAGCACTTTGTGAGGCCAAGGCAAGAGGATTGCCTGAACCCAGGGATTTGAGACCTGCCTGGGCAACTTGGCGAGACCTTGTCTCTACAATAAATCAAAAAAATTAGTCGGATGTGGTGGTGCATGCCTGTGGTTCCAGCTACTTGGAGGGCTGAGATGGAAGGATTGCCGGAGCCCAGCAGGTCCAGGCTATGGTGGCCGTGAGTGTGCCTCTGCACTTCAGCCTGGGCGACAGAGTGAGACTCTTGACTCAAAAAACAAAAACAAGCCCATTTTATACAGGAAGAAATGAAGTTTCAGAGAGATTAGAGCAGAGTAACTTGCTTCAAGTCCAAGGCTGAGGGGTGGAGCCTGGATCCTACTGTTTTCCCCACACAGTGGCCATCCCATGAGGCTTTCACACGTTCCTTCCTTGGTGACTTATGGCCCCTAGTTACCTCCTTTCAGACTCCCTTTGTGGTCTGTGGCATCAGCTGAACCATGTCGGGACAGCGGCCCACGTTTCTCCTTGCCTGATTCTGTGGCCACGTGAGCCATCCCCGGGAGCCTGGCAGAGTCAGCTTGGCTTTGGAAGCTGTTAATCCATCTGAGCCCCTCTGCACCCCTTGCTCCATTTTAAGCCCAGGGCTTTCCCAGAGCACTGCAGATCTCTTCCCTGTGCAAAGAGATCTCACACACACACACACACACACACACACACACACACACACACACAGTCACTCACAAGCGTCTAATTTCTGGGCAGCATCGGGATGAGCCGTTTCTAGTAAAGTGCCCGGGCCTGGCGAGTCCCTGGGAAGGGTGGGGACCATCTGTGCTCTCCTGTAAAGGAAATTGTGGTTTCTTTCTTCTTTCTTTTCTTTTCTCTTTTTTTTTAGTTTATGGGAAAGGGAGACTTGTGTCTCAATCAAGTCTTTGTGGCGTTGTATTACAGAGTCACAGAAAATGTTCTATGTAAATGACCATGTGTCCTGATTAGAACCTCAATAGGCACCATTGTGTCATATTGCTATTACTGGCGATCGCAGGATACTAAATGATATTCTCATCAGGCTGAAAAACTTCAGTGTTAGCAGTGAAACTCGGGGTTAATTATGCTGCTCCGATTTCGAGCATGGGATTGAGTTGTAGGAAGAGCACGCTTTCTCCCCCACTGTCTCTTCAGGGTTCTTGCTGGGGGTTTGATCAGAATGCTTTTTAACCCATGTTCTAAATTTGTACCAGTGGCATTTTGCTGTCCGTCAGTTACTAACCCTTTGGGGGATGACAGACACAGGACCGATTTATGGGACGGGGAAGAGGGGGAGAGATGATCTGCTTAATAGTTCATTCTTCTCAGTCAGTAGCTGGGTAAAAAATAGCACAAAGATGGACGTCTCAGGGGAGTGCTGGGCTCTCGGAGGGGCGTCTTTAATTTAGCTCTTGTCTCTGCTGCCTTTGAATTCTCAGCTCTTCTGATCCTGGCTCACCTCTTTGAAGAAATGACACACTGACCTACATCTCGGCTGAAGCAGATAGAAGAGTCTATCTCTGCTCTGCCCCTCCTTGGCGTTCCCAGCACAGCCTGCAAGGGAGTGGGTCCCAGGGCCGAGGCAGGCCCTCTCGGGTTGCATGCCGTTGGCTTCTCTGTCTTGTGTTCTTCACAGTTTCCACCAGGATTTCGTTTCTTTTTTGAGCGGTCCTGATTGTAAACTTCTTGCATTCCTTTCTCTCGCTTCTTTTGTCTATAAATTTTATGTCACTAGTATCGGGTCTAAAGCCATGTTTTTTCCTCTCCTTTAATGTTACATGGGTTTTGAGTATAATTATTGTCAGAAAGAATCTCTGAAAAGTGATTTTTAGCAGTGGCGTTGTAGTTCCTCATATAAGCTGCCTTGTTAGCCTCTCACTAGTTTTGGGCGTTTAGGTTGCATTCAGCTTTGTATCTTATTTTGCTATTTAAGTCACATTATGTTGGCAGTTAGCCTAGGCCAGATTCCTAGAAATGAGTTCACTGAGAGGATGAACTTAAGAGAGAGTGAAGACTGAAAGCCAGGTTTGTCTGCCTTCAAATCCAGTGTTCTTTCTGCTGGCATTAGTTTTCCTGTCTTTTTACCTTTCCGAATTCTAGCACTCTCCCAGAGAAACCAGGTACATACTGTTCCACACGAGTGAGCTGCTTTTCACCTGGATACTCTAGGACAATTTGCTCCTGAATTCTTTTTCTTCTTTTTTTACTTTATTTTATTTTTCATAAAGATGGGTTCTTGCTGTGTTGCCCAGGCTGGTCTTGAACTCCTGGGCTTGGGCAATCTTCCCGCTTTGGCCTCTCAAAGTGCTAGGATTACAGGTGTGAGCCACTGCACCCAACTCTTCTTTTTTAAATTTGACAGTGGCAGCCAGGCATGGTGGCTCATGCCTGGAATACTAGCACTTTGGGATGTGAAGGGGCGAGGATTGTCTGAGCCCACAGGTTCGAGACTAAACTGGGTAACATGGCGAGACCTTGTCTCTACAATAAATCCAAAAATTAACTGGGTGTGGTGGCATACTCTTGTAGTTCCAGCTACTTGGAAGGCTGAGGCGGAAGGATCGCCTGAGCCCAGCAGGTCGGAGCTGCGGTGGCTGTGAGTATGCCACTGTATTCCATCCTGGACCACAGAGTGAGACTCCAACTCAAAAAAAAAAAAAAAAAGTTTGATAGTGGCTGACCATTTTCTGGAGCAGTGCCAGGTAAGCTAACACATATCAGGGTCATTTCCTTTGCCTGACATCAGCACATGCAAATATCCTATGTTAAATAATATCACGCCTGGTGCAATGGCTCATGCCTATAATCCCAGCACTTTGAGAGGCTGAGGTGGGTGGATTGCTTGAGTTCAGGTGTTCCAGGCACTAACCTAGGCAACACAGTGAGACCTCGTCTTTACCAGAAGAAAAAAAAAATTAGCCAGAAGTGGTAGCACGTATCTGTAGTCCAAGCTACTCAAGAGGCTGAGGAGGGAGGATCGCCTGAGCCCAGAAGGTTGAGGTTGCCGTGAGTCTTGATCTTGTCACTACTCCCCAGCCTGGGTGAAAGAATGAGACTCCGACTCAAAAAAAAAAAAGTCAGGTTGTTAAAAATTACATTTGAAAGCATAAAATATAGTTTGAAGATCATATTGAATATAATTCAATCTGCCCTATTCAGAACTCTTGTCCAATACATCAGAATTTCCACTGGGAACTAGTTACCAGTTTTTAGCATAGTATGTTTAATATTTACCATACATAAAATACACTTTCTGAAGCAGAGCCCTGATTTACATGGGAGTCTTTTCCAGATTGTGTCAGGAGTTAATATGAGAACTCCTTGGTCAAATAAATGGCATCCTTGGCCAAACTCATGGGGGAGAACCCCACAATAAGATTCCTGAAGTCCTTGCTGCATTGGAAGGCTTGGAGTGATGCTGCCATCAGGAAGGCTGCTGGTACTGTGGAAGCCGGTGTGCTCCACACAACGCCCATGGCGAGTCCTGTGGAAGAAGCAGTTTAAGGAAGAGTGCTGAGCTAGAGTTCAAGTTCATCCTCTTGACTGGAAAGTTCAAGGAGTGCCCCATACCTGCAGTCGCTCTCTCACTTCCTGGCCTCTTCAGTCCATGGGTATCCTTGCCTCTGCTTGGCAGGCCTTCCCCTTCCCTTCATGTGGCTAAATTCGACCTCTTCAAAGTTTAGTTCAGATAATCTCATGGCTTTTTTTTTGAGTTGGAGTCTTACTCTGTTGCCCAGGCTGGAGTGCAGTGGCATGCTCATGGCCACCACAGCCTCAACCTGCTGGGCTCCAGCGATCCTTCCGCCTCAGCCTTACAAGTAGCCAGAACTACAGGCGTGTGCCATCATGCCCAGCTAATTTTTGATTTATTGTAGAGATGAGGTCTTGCCAAATTGCTCAGGCTGGTCTCGAACCCACAGGTTCAGGCAATCCACTTGCCTTGGCCTCCCAAAGTGCTGGGATTACAGGCTGAGCCACTGAGCCCGGCCACTTTGTGTGTGTGTGTGTTGTGTGTGTGTGTGTGTGTGTGTGTGTGTGTGTGTGTGTGTGTGTGTGAGTCAGGGTCTCACTCTGTTGCCCAGGCTGGAGTGCAGTGGCACAATCATGGCTCACCGCAGCCTTAACCTCTTGGGCTCAAGCGATTCTCCCGCCTCTCAGCCTCCCGAGTAGATGGGACTATAGGTGCATGCCACCCCGCCCAGCTAGTTTTTTGTTTTTTGTTGAGATGAGGTGACGCTATGTTGCCCAGGCGAACTCCTGGGCTCAAGCCGTCTTCCTGCCTCTGCTTCCCACAGTGTTGGGATTACAGTGTTGGGTTTATCCTTATGCAGTCTCAATCACTTTGGCCTCTTGGCCTTCCATACCCTATGGCTGCTCTCTGTGTCTGCTACATGGAACACTTTTCTGTCAGGCATGACAGTTATTTGGGTACATGTCTTTTTGACTTGATCTATCTCTGTGAAGATAAGAGCTGGTTTTCTGTCATTCCTGTAGCCTGGGATGTCACATTGCACGTAGTAAGTGCTCAGTAAATGCTTGCTGAACAGAAGTGCATGGTGTCAGTGGCGGGAGGACCTGCCAAGAGTGTTGGCAGTGAAGGTATTCTCCTGCTCGTTCCTGTGGTGACCTCAGGTCACTGCATGGGATTAAAAAAATCTGCCTTTCTCTCCATTCAGTGTTGTTTGGAAGTGGGACCTTGTTTCAGATTTTTTTCTGATCAGTTAAATGATGGTTTCATCTATAAGACTATTGCCGGCTATGCGCGGTGACTCACGCCTGCAGTCCCAGCACTTTGGTTAACTGAGGTGAGAGGATTGCCTGAGCCCACAGGCTCGAGACCAACCTCGTCTACACAATAAGTCAAAAAATTAGCCAGGTGTGGAGGTGCGTGCCTGGAGTTCCAGCTACCTGGGAGGCTGAGGTGGAAGGCTCACCTGAGCCCACCAGGTGGATGCTGCCAGCGGTGGCTGTAAGCATGGGCGACAGAGACTCCAAATAGCCTTCATTTTTTTGAGCACTTACTATGTGCTAACTGCATTATGCCTATTATCCCTTGAACCCTTACATCTACACGGTGAGTTGGGTTTTGTTATTCAGGCAGTGACGAAACCAGTGACTCAGAGAGGTTAAAAAACTGGCTCAAGCCGGGCTTGGTGGCTAAGCCGGGCTCGGTGGCTCAGCCTGTAATCCCGCGCCTTTGGGAGGCTGAGGTGAGTGGATTGCCTGAGCCCGCGGTTTCGAGACCCGCCTGGGCAGCGAGACCTCATCTCTACAATAAATAAAAAAATCAGCCGGGCGTGGTAGCGCGTGCCTGTAATTCCAGCTACTCGGAAGGCTGAGATGGAAGGATCGCCGGAGCCCAGCAGGCGAGGCTGCGGTGGCCGGGAGCGGCCACTGCACTCCAGTCTGGGCGACAGAGTGAGACTCCAACTCAAAAAAAAAAAAAAAAAAAAAAACTGGCTCAAGCAAGGTCACATAGTAAATGGAAGTGCTGGGAATTAAATTCAGGTTTGTGTAACTCCAGAGTCACTGCACCTGATAATTTTTGCCAAATATAACAGGGCGTTGTGGGTGTGTGTACATGGCTTTTATTGACTTACTGAATTGATCCTGTCCTCTTCCCTCCTGCTTTCCTGCCTCTTTCTTTTTCTGAATAACACTATTTCTTTTTCTCTCCCAGGCATGGTATCTACTGTGGCTTTTTTGTTTTCTTTTAGTTGGGTGCCTGTCACCCAGACTGGAGTGCAGTGGCATGATCACGTCTCACTGTAGCCTCGACCTCCTAGGCTCAGGGGATCCTCCCGCCCTAGCCTCTGGAAAAGCTGAGACCTAGGGGCACGTGCCACCATGCGCAACTAATTTTTTATATTTTTTTCTAGTGACAAGGTCTCACCATATTGCCCAGGCTGGTCTTAAGCTTCTGGCCTCAAGCAATAATGCTGGTACCTATGGGTTTAAATGTGTCTAACTGAACTGCTTTTATAGGTTTTCTTAATGCTGTTTTGCCTGTCATCCCTCCTGTTTGTTTGTTTGAGTTGGAGTCTCACTCTGTCGCCCGGGCTGGAGTGCAGTGGCACACTCATGGCCACCCTGGCGTCAACCTGCTGGGCTCCAGTGATCCTTCCGCCTCAACCTTCCAAGTAGCCAGAGCTACAGGCACGCGCTGCCACGCCTGGGCTAATTTTTGATGTATTGTAGAGATGAGGTCTCGTCAAGTTGCACAGGCTGGTCTCGAGCCCGCGGGCTCAGGCAATCCACTTGCTTCGGCCTCCCAAAGTGCTGGGATTACAGGCTGAGCCACCCAGCCCGGCCACCCCTCTTAGTTTTGAAGCTTAATTGAGACCCTGGCTGAGGCTACAGGGCTTCCACTGTCAAGTTTGACTGGTATAGTTGTGCCCCCTCCAGCTGCCCTTTTGCCCTTTCTTGATCTCACTGATGCGTCCTGTCCTTTCTGAGTTCCACGTCTCAAATTTGTTTTCTTTGAAGAACTGCAGGTAGACGTCACTTCTTCCCCGTGTTCTCAGATAGCAGAGGCTTTGCTAAACTACAAAGCCACAGGAATTCCCTCCCAAGGCGCTCCGGCTGCTGGGCGCTTGCGCATTTGCGCATGCGTGTGCGCTTGATGGGCCCTAAACATTTACCGGGAGTGAAAGAAATGCTTTCCCCTGAGCCAGAATTTGGATGGTCTCCTTATGTACACAGCTTTGACAAGGATTCCATATGTTTTGCTCATCTTTGCTTTTTTGCAGCCTCCGCAAATTTAATTTCCGTGCAGTTAACACTAACCAGAGAGGTGTCTCCAAAATGCAGGTAGAGTTGTGACCTTCCACAGCTGAAGACTCTCCTTTGGCTTCCTGTTGTCCTCAGGGGGAGAGGCTAGTTGATTGCTCACCTCGCTAGCTGCTGCTGCTGCTTTTTTTAAGTTGGAGCCTCACTCTGTTGCCCAGGCTGGGGGACGGTGGCATGCTCACACCCACCACAGGCTCAACCTGCTGGGCTCAGGCTATCCTTCCGCCTCAGCCTTCCAAGTAGCTGGAGCTACAGCCAAGTGCCACCAGGCCCGGCTAATTTTTTGACTTATTGTAGAGATTAGGTCTTGCCAAGTTGCCCAGGCTGGTCTCCAACCTGTGAGCTCAGGCAATCTTCTCACCTTGGCCTCCCAAACTGCTGGAATTGTAGGTGTGAGCCACCATGCCTGGCCTACTTTCTTCTTTTATGTTTTCTGTTCGCTCCAGCCATGGCTAGCTCAGTGTTGTTCTTGCATGTGTGTGCTCCCCTCCCCTCCCCTCTCCTCATCTTACCTCCCTTCCTTTCTTTCCTTGAGCCAGGATCTCACTTTGTTGCTCAGGCTGGAGTGCAGTGGCAGAATCACAGCTCACCACAGCCTCGATCTCCTGGACTGAAGTGATCTTTCCACCTCAGCCTCTCGAGCTGGGACTACGGGTGTGCACTACTGTGCCCAGCTAAGTTTTAAAATTTTTTTTGTAGGGACAGAGTCTTGCTATGTTGCCCAGGCTGGTCTTGAACTCCTGGGCCGAAGCAATCTGCTTGCCTCGGCCTCCCAAAGTGTTGGGATTACAGGCGTGAGCCACCGTGCCTGTCCCATAGCTACTGTTTATTGAATGCCTACTGTGTGCATTCCACGCATGTTGTATAGTTCATTGTTAATCCTTGTAGAATGCCCAGGTATCTAGTGTTTTCACTAACTGAACAAAGATGAAGAAACAAGAGCTCTGTTTCTCTTTGTTTTTCCAACGAGAAGTCTTCTCTCCAGAATAGACTGTGACTTCTGAGCATTTCAAGGCACTTTCTGGATCTAAAGCTGAAAGACCTGAGAGAGGTCAGTCTAAAGCTATTACCCTTGAGACCCAGGGAAATATTGTGGCAATATTTTTCTTTTTGAGTTGGTGTCTCACTCTGTCACCCAGACTGGAGTGCAGTGGCACACTCCTGGCCACCGCAGCCTCAACCTGCTGGGCTCCGGTGATCCTTCCACCTCAGCCTTCAAGTGGCTGGAACTACAGGTGTGCGCTACCACGCCTGGCTAATTTATTTATTTATTTATTGTAGAGACAAGGTCTCACCAAATTGCCCAGATGGGTCTCGAACCTGTGGGCTCAGGCAATCCACTTGCCTCGGTCTCCCAAAGTGCTGGGATTATAGGATGCACCACCAAACCTGGCCTGTGGCAATATTTGAAACAGAATTGTAGGTGCTTGGGCCTTGGGAGGTTTCCAGTTGCCCAATGTTTGAGTGTAGAGAGGTGGATAGAGAGAGAGATGTTAGAGAGAGGGGGATTTATTTCTTAAATAGTTTGTATTTGCATGAAGGTCACGTTGGACTTGTTTATCGAATCAGGAAGCATTCTATCTTTTGACTAGTTCAGAATCTGATATCCCTGTTAGATTGAGTTCATCTTTTGTGGGGGACACCGGGCTGCTGAATGGTGCATTGCAGCCATGGGGAGTTATGCTCTAAGGGGTCTCTTAATGTCTTCTTGGTCATATGAATTTTATTTGCCCAGTAGGACATGACTAAGGCTCTGAATAGTCAAAGAAAACATCTCTTTTATGTTTTGCTCATGAATAGAACACTCTGTGTTCTGAATTGTTGCTCTGTGGGGGCCAGCACGTGGTGTATTTTTCTAACTTAGAACCAATGGGCTTTCTCCTTGTGGGGCAAGCCAGGTAAGGATTTTTTTGTGTTCCTGTGTGGTAAGGAAAGCATGTCTTTTCTTTCTTTTTTTTTAAGTCGGAGTCTCACTCTGTCGCCCAGGCTGGAGTGCAGTGGCATGCTCATGGCCACTGCAGCCTCGACCTGCTGGGCTCAGGCGAGCCTTCTGCTTCAGCCTTCCAAGTAGCTGGAATTACAGGTGTGTGCCACCACACCAGCTAATTTTTAAAAATTTATTGTAGAGACGAGGTCTCACCATGTTTCCCAGGCTGGTCTCGAACCTGTGGGCTCAGGCAATCCTCTTGCCTCAGCCTCCCAAAGTGTTGGGGTTATAGGCGTGAGCCACCATGCCCAGCTCACATGTCTTTTCTTTTCTTTTTCTCTTTCCCTTCTGTCTCTTGAGTTTGAAAAAGTATATTTTGAGTTACACGACTAATCTTAGCATATTTACTAGAAATGGATGTTTTGCCAGTGATTGGAAGCCCTGACCTCTCATCCACAGTCCCAGATCGAAAGAGTGCTGTATCCTGAAGCTAGCGGGGGCTTCAGTGTTGGAGGACGGCAGTTCAGAACACTGGAGACTCCTGCAGGCATAAAGCTATGCCTCTGGGCTCTGACTCTCTTCTGCTTGTTAGTGTGTGTGTGGGAGGGGGTGGGAGACGACCGATTGACGAGGAGCTCTTGTGCAGAGCAGAACTGGACTTCCTGAAATGTAAGACCCAAAGAAGCACCGTAGATTGTCATATTTTCTAGTCCTGGAACCAGGCTGAAGTCTGACCAAAGGGTTTTTTAAAAAAATTATTATTTCTGATTCTTTTAATATGAAAAGTCATATAAAAGTGTAAGCGACCAGGTGCGGTGGCTCATGCCTGTAATCCCAGCACTTTGGGAGGCCGAGGCAGGCAGATGGCTTGAGCTCAGGAGTTTGAGACCAGCCTGGGCAACATAGCGAGACCACGTCCGTACAAAAAAATCAAATAATTAGCTGAGTATGGTAGCGCACTCCTGTAGTCCCAGGTACTCAAGGGGGTGAGGCGGAAGAATTGCCTGAGCCCAGGAGGTTGAGGATGCGGGGAGCCATGATTGTGCCACTGCACCCCAGCCAGGGTAATAGAGTGAAACCCCAACTCAAAAAAAAAAGTGTAAAAATGCAGCGGGTAGGCTGCCTTATGAAAAAAATAAATTCCCACAGAGTGGGATTGACCTGTGAGATCAGAACCTGGCACAAGCACAGACCATGTCTGTTAGGTCACACTCCCAGCAGGGACCTCCAGAATTTTAGACCCGCTGGGGCTGTGGGTGTCTGGTGTGTGATCTGGTGCCGCATGAAAGATGCAAAGAGTGGCACAGAAGTTAGATTGGAGAATATAGTTTATTTAAAAAGTAAATTGGAGAGAGAGAGAGAGGGAGAGAAAAGAGGAGATTCACCTCCCCAAGATAGGGAAGGAGGCCAAAGCCAGGAAACATGGTGACGGCCATAGCTCAAAGAGCACATGGCCACACCAGAATCTAGTAAGGCAATGGAGACTGGCTGGCTGCTCACGGTTGAATGCTTTTAAACATACCCCTTGATGGGGGCAGGTCATGAAGGTGGTTGGGTGGTGGTCTGCTCCTCATCATCATGGAGGGCAGGTAACAAACGTGTGTACTGACATCCGGTGATGGACAGTAAGCAGATGGGTGGGTTAGTCACATGATTGCTGCCATGGTGATGGGGTCTGTCTGTGCCATGAAGGTCTCCAAAGGCTGATTAGGTTAACCTGGGTCTTATGAGTGGAGGCAAATACTTGAAATAGAAAAGCTAATAATTAGTACAGAACAAGCTGGGAAGGGGTTTGTAAAACAATGATCAACAGCTGCCTCTGAGAAACTAGTTCTGTCCTTGGCTAGTGATTAGAGGGTAAGTTAAGGGAACTGCTAGAAAAACATGAGATTTAGCCAATGTTAAAATGGCTGCTCATTGGATATGTTAAATCTTTGTTATGTCCTTTCAATGTCTTCACAATCTCTGATCAGTTCCCTCCTGGGTGGAACTTTCTCTTTTTGCTCCCAATTCGTCAGTCAGGCTACATTTGGTCAGATCTTTTCCACACACCCCTCAGACCAGGAAGACCCAGGCAGGGCCCTGGCAAGACCCTAGTCTCTGGCCAGAGAGCTGAGGGGGCCAAGGATGGGCGAGCACAGGGAAGGTGGCGCTTTCTCGTCTTCATAAGTTCAGCTTGTTCAGTTGACTTGAACAAGTGCCACCTGTATGAGGCAGTGGCTGGTCAAAGTGGAATAAGGAAGGAAATGGTTGAATAATTCTTTTTTTTCCTTCTTGAGTGTTTTCCTTCCCTGCCCTGACCACCCCCCTACCCCCCTACCACCCCAAGAGAGATATTTCAAAATTGGCAAGGTACAGTGAAATGCATCTGTGGGGAGGGGGCAGGCAGGATGGGGGTCTCAGAAGGGGCGTAGCCATCGTGGGCTTACGGCTGCCGTTTGTTGTTGAGCGCGTGCTCTGTGCCTGGCATCGTGCTTGATCCTTGTCACCATTCTACAGTGGGGCTTAGACGGAGCCAGTGCATTTCCCAGTGTCTCACAGCTTCTAATTTGCTTTCAAAGCCGCCCTGGCCGACTGGTGGGACTGGTGGGAAGAACCGTTGACATCCTCAGCAGGGCAACCCTCTTCCCATCCTCCGAGGGGAGACATCATCCTTTGATACTCTGGGACGTTGCAGAACCAAGTGGTCATTTTTCTCAGAGGGCTCCCGTGGTGCTGGGTGTGTTTCCACCTCCCGGAGGAGGGACTGGGCACATGGGAGAGTGGGAGGAACATCCGTTGCCCAGGACTGGGGGGCCTTTGGCCTCGGTCCACACAGCCTTCTCTGGGATGGTGAGGTCCGCCCTGGGGCTTTTCACTTGGGTTTGTTTTGAGAAGTGTGCTTCTTGCTCTGGTGGGGTTGAATTCGTTCCTCACCCAGCTGGACGGATTGCTGACTGCCTCAGTGAGTCCCACCTGGAGGGTGAGAGATGTGACCTCGTATGAGAGCCACTGTATGGTTGGGCAGATTCACAGCTGCTTGGAGGTCAGGCCTGACTAGCGGCGATGGCCTGAGGTGTCAGGCCACCCAGGGACCGGGCTGGGATAGCATGGTTGTTGCTGCGTGTGATTTTCAGCAGGACTCGAAGGGACACCCAGAGCTGGTTGACTTGCTAGGGAGGTTGGACCAGGGACTCATTCATCTGTGTAACTTTTCCAGATGTGTCAATTGGGTTTTAGGTCTCACAGGAAACCAGTACGGGGCTGGGTGAGGTGACTCACACCTGTAACCCTAGCACTTTGAGAGGCCTTGGTGGGAGAATCACCTAAGCCCAGGAGTTTGAGACCAGCCTGGGCAACGTAGTGAGACCCCACTTCTAAAAAAAAAAAAAAAAAAAAATAAGAATGGATGGGCGTGGTGGGTCATGCCTGTAATCCCAGCACTTTGGGAGGCAGAGGCGAGATAATTGCCTGAGTCCTGGGATTTGAGACTAGCCTGGGCAACTTGGCCAGACCTCGTCTCTACAATAAGTAAAAAATTAGCCAGGTGTGGTGGTGCATGCCTGTGGTTCCAGCTACTTGGAAGGCTGAGGCGGAAGGATCACCTGAGCCCAGTAGGTCGAGGCTGGGGTGGTCTGGGCATGCCACGGCACTCCAGCCTGGACAATGGAGTGTGACTCTGACTCAAAGAAAGAAAAAGAAAAGAAACCAGTAGGGTAAGGAGGTCAACTCAGGTGGCTCTCCACTCCCTTTCCTACATGAGAAAATGGAGTCTTAATACCAAGAAGTAGTTGGAACTCAGCTCCTCTTCCAAGGCTGGCATTTGTTCTACTGCTCTGTCAGAACCAGAGGGAAGACACAGGCCAAGTTGTGCCTTTAGTAACTTAAGCTACAGAGGAGGGAAGGGGTAAGTGGTCTTTGCAGTGACCAAAGACGGAGTAAAGGCCATCATGGTTGGCAGTGGTCTTGCTCACTGCTGTGTGCCAGGCTCCTAACAGCATCTGGTCATGGCAGGTTCTCAATTTGTGTTGTTGAGAACCTGAAAAAATTCTTAGGTGTGGGAGTTGGTCTCACTCACTTGCTCAGCACATTCCAGAACTTTGCTTTTCTGCTTGTGACCGTCTCTTTTCTCCTCCCTGGGCGATTCCTCTTCTTCCAGGAGTAGGGGCAGCTTTTTAAAATTTTTGTTTTATTTTGTTCTTTGAGTCGGGATCTCTGTTGCCCAGGCTCTATTGCCCAGTGCAGTGACATGATCACGGCTTACTGCAGCTTCAACCTTCTGGGCTCAGGCGATCCTTCCGCCTCAGCCTTCTGAGTCGCTGGGACTACAGGCACATACCACTCCACCCAGCTAATTTTTGAATTTTTTGTAGAGATAGAGGTCTCACTCTATTGCCTAGGCTGGTCTGAAACTCCTGGGCTCAAGCGGTCCTCCTGCCTGAGCCTCCTACAGTCCTGGGATTACACGTGTGAGCCACTGAGCCCGGCCCCCCTGTGGGAGGGACCAGGTGTGGTATTCAGGGAGAGTGCTGTGAGGAGCAAGTTTCCCAGACCCTTGCTGGGTCAGGGCTGGTCGCTGTGGCCCCTGCTGTTTGGCCTCCCCGTCTGAGTTCTGTAGGCTATGGCCCTCCCCTGCCGCTGCTGGAGGGGTGAGGGGCCAGCCACGTGGTTCTGCATGAGTTTCTGTGACTAGAGAACAAGATCGTGCCATCTGATTATGTCCATCTAGCTGTGTGACATTTCAGAGTTTTCTTGGGTTTGGGAATCTCACCTGAGCCTCATAAGGTGCGAATTGCTGCTTACTGAGGATCTAGGTGGAGGCCCTGGGCCGGGTTCAGTCCCACACGGTAGCTCATTTCATCTTCACAGTGAGGCAAGCAGTGGGATACTATCTCTGTCTAACAGATACGGAAATAGAGAGTCAGCTCTTTGCCAAAGGTTGCTTTCATTCATTAATTCATTCAACAGTTAGTCTTAGGTGTCTGCCGAGTGCTGGGCCCGGGTCTGAACTGGGTCTCTGTGGCCAAGACAGACACGCTCCCTGTTCTCCTGGAGATGTGAGTTTGGGGATAAAGATCCCTTATTAAGGTTCTTATTGTAGTTTTGTGGGGAGGGGGTGGTGATTAGGGATGGGGGCTTGGGGATAATGGAGACTTTTGCCCTTTTTACTTAAACACTTTATATTGTACCATGTTACTCTCTTTTTTCCTGTGCTTCCTCCCCGTCATGTGGCACAGTTTACGTATGTGTAAGCCTAGACTCAGAGAGCCTGGGTAACTTCTTCAAGGTTGCACAGCAGAGGACCTGAAATTTGAACAGATTCAAGGTTGAGTTTATCTTCCTGTGCTGCTTATGTGTGAGTACTGTGTTTCTATAAAAATTTTTTAAGAAGCAGTTTGCAGAAGAATGGTTAATCATTCTGTTAACATTTTGGTGAGCTCTTGAATACATTTTTTAAAAAGTTTGCTGGGCGTGGTGGCTCTTGCCTGTAAACCCAACATTTTGGGAGATGGAGGTGAGAGGATTGCCTGAGCCCAGGGGTTCAAGGCCAGCCTGGGCAACTTGGCGAGACCTCATCTCTACAATAAATCAAAAAATCTTAACCAGGCATGGTGGTGCGTGCCTGTGGTTCCAGCTACTTGGAAGGCTGAGTGGAAGAGATCGCCTGAGCCCAGCAGGTCGAGGCTGCGGTGGCCGTGAGTGTACCACTGCACTCCAGCGTGGGCGACAGAGTGAGAATCCAACTAAAAAAAAAAAAAGTCCAACAAGTAAGGGAAGGCCCATGTCTGACCTTCTAATTTGGACCCTGAGGAACGTGGGTGGTGAGCCTGAAGGCCAGAGGGAGAGTCTCTGTCTGATGAGAGATCTCCCAGTTAGGGTTGGGGTGAAGAGCTTCTACAAAGAAACCTCTCCTGGTTGTTGGCAACATTCATCTGTAGTGATTTTTACACTCTGCTCAAACCTCTAGAAAACAGAAGTCTGGAAACTCCAAGTTGAGCTGCCAGTGACCTCCCTTTCCACGTGAACATGAGCGTGCCTCAGACCTCACTGCCTCCCACTGGGCTCTGCCTCCCTGCAGGGAAGCCCAGTGCTTCCTCCCAGACCAGCGACTCCACAGTTTATGGCTGTGATGGCCAGTGCCATGCAGAAGGCCTCCCAGCGCTTTGCCGATCCGCTGTTAGTTTCTCGTGCATTTTGTGTTTGTGATGTGTTGGCCACTAGAGTGCTCTGGACAGTTTGTGAACATGAGTTGCATCTTTTTCACAAAAATCTTGGGAAGCAGGTATTTATTTCTCTGGCGCCCATTTTATAGTGGAAGGAGCAGAGGCTTGGGTAGAGTAAGTCACCATCCAGGTCCACACGGCCGATGATGGAGGACTGTGCGCCCCCTGAGAGCACAGATCCTGCTTGGAATCAACCCTCACTTATGATCCTGAGTAGGAGCTGTATTTGAAGGGTCACTCTGCTTCCCCACATTCAGGTTACGGCCGGGTTTCTCAGCCTCAGCACTGCTGGTGTTTGGGGCCCGGCAGTCCTTTGCTGTGGGAGCTGTCTCGTGCAATGCGGGATGTCAGGGGCATCCTTGGCCCCTGCCCAGGAGGTGCCAGTCGCACCCCCCTCACCCAGTTGTGGCAACCAGAATGTCTCCAGACATTGTCAGATGTCCCCTGGGGGCAGAATCTTGCCTAATTGAGTACCACTGAGTCATGGCAACCATTCCAAACTGCTGGGATGTACAGTGTGTGGAGACGGAGAAAGGAGAGGAACATTTAACATTGGGTCTGTTGTAGGAAACCTGGAGCACCCTTCAACTTGAACCACAACCCTCTTTGTGGGCAGATACATTGGCAATGGGCTTTGTGTGGAGCAACCTTTCATAATGAAAATTAAATGATGCCGCATGCCTCTTGGAGACCTCATATGTGAAACTCTCTTAAAATATTTTCTTTCTGTAGCTCATGACTGTAAACCCAGCACTTTTGGAGGCCAAAGACAGGAGGATCGCTTGAGCCCAGAGTTTGAGACTAGCCTGGGCAACATAGTGAGACCTTATCTCTACAAAAAAAACCCCAAAAAACAAAAACAAAAAACTACGCGCCTGTAGTTCCAGCTTCTTAGGAGGCTGAGGTGGAAAGACCACCTGAGCCCAGCAGGTCGAGGTTGTGGTGAGCTGTGAGTGTGCCACTGCCCTCCAGCCTGGGTGACAGAGTGAGACCCCGACACACACAAAAAAGATAAATAAAAATAAATAAATATTTTCTTTTTTTTTTTTGTTTTTTTTGAGTTGGAATCTCACACTGTCGCCCAGGCTGGAGGGCAGTGACATGCTTACGGCCACCGCAGTCTCAACCTGCTGGGCTCAGGCGATCCTTCCACCTCAGCCTCCCAAGTAGCTGGAACTACAGGTGCATGCTACCATGTCCGGCTAATTTTTGATTTATTGTAGAGATGAGGTCTCACTAAGTTGCCCAGGCTGCTCTTGAACTCATAGGCTCAGGCAATCCTCTCACCTCGGCCTCCAAAGTATTGGGATGATAGGCGTGAGCTACCGCGCCTGGCCTAAAAATAAATATTTTCTTTCTGCACTGAAAACACGGAGACAAACCCTAGTCTTAGATTGATTGAAGTTTTGTGGACAGAAGCACTTTTTGTTGAAAAGGACCAGGCGTGAACAAGAAGGGCCTCCTGCCAGTCTTCTGACACGAGAATATGCAAGGAGCAGAACTTTCCATGCTTTCTGTGAGGCTGCGGGTGAACCTGCTTTTCAGGTTTGTTCTGTGGTGTGTGCACACAGCTTGCGGTAGTTTGTTTTTATACACACGGACAGTAAACCTGCCACGTTTGGTCGAATGTGACTTTCTTCTCTGTTTTTAGAAATATGTTTTATTTTTAGAGCAGGTTTAGGTTCACAGCAAAATTGAGCAGAAGGTACTGAGATATCCTGTGACCCCCCCCACCTCCACATACGCAGTCTTTCCCTTGTCAATATCTCACCCCCCCCATGGTACATTTGTTACGACTGATGAACTTGCAGTGACACGTTGTTACCCCAAATCCTTAGCTTACATTAGGGATCACTCATAGTAGTGGTTGTACATTCTATGGGCTTGGACAAGCGTTTGATGACATGTAATGGTGATTTCTTTCCTTTTTATTTTTTTGAGACAGGATCTCACTCTGTAACCCAGGCTGGAGTGTAGTGGCATGATTGTGGCTCACCACAGCCTCGACCTCCTGGGCTCAGGCAATCCTTCTGCTTCAGCCTCCTGAGTAACTGGGACTGTAGGCAGACACCACCACGCCCAACTAATAGTTGGATTTTTTTTTTTTTTTGTAGAGATGAGGTCTCACTCCGTTACCCAGAATGGCCTTGAACTCCTAGTCTCAAGCAATCCTCCTGTCTTGGCCTCCCAAAGTGCTGGGGTTACAGGAATAAGCCACTGTGCCTGGCCTGATTTCTTTTCCTCAATGCGACATGCAATTCCTGTTTGTCCACACATTTTGTTCACCCATTTGTTCCTCAGTGCTGAAGTGCCCCCCTATATACAAGGCTGTGTTTGAAGCCCCTGAGCATTTATGTGGAGAGTTAGTGGAATATTAGAGCATGCCCTTGTACTTAGGAAACACAATGTACCGGGCTCGGTGGCTCAGCCTGTAATCCTGCGTTTTGGGAGGCTGAGGTGAGTGGATTGCCTCAGCCTGTGGGTTCGAGACCTGGACAACTTGGCGAGACCTCATCTCTACAATAAATCAAAAATCAGCCGGGCGTGGTAACATGTGCCTGTAATTCCGGCTACTCGGAAGGCTGAGGCGGAAGGATTGCCGGAGCCCAGCAGGTCGAGGCTGCGGTGGCCGGGAGCGGCCACTGCACTCCAGTCTGGGTGACAGAGTGAGACTCCAACTCAAAAAAAAAAAAAAAAAAGAAATCACAATTTATAAAACCTCAAATAAAATAGTAAGATTAAGGAACATTTTTTCCCCAGATGATAAATCCATGGCTTAGATTCTGTGTAACAGAGCTTCCTCCTGTTATGATGTCATGAATTGGGTTCAATCTGCAACATCCATCTACACACGCTTCCAGCAACTTCCATCTGAGCCGAGGTGTAGCGGGCCCCTTTCTGTAGCAGGCAGCCTTTGGGGGGCATGTCCTAGTTGTCTTATGTTTCGTCATCTCACGGGAGTGACTGGTTTGGGAAATGGCTCACTTGTCAGCCTTGGGGACGCCAACAGCAGTTTTGCCAAGATGTCTGGTGAATATTTCTGTCGTCTAGTCTGTACTAATACAGTACTCCTTCAGGGCGGTGGCCAATGAACTGATGACATCTTTTCACCCCTTAGTATCTATTGTTTTTATTCCAAGGGTTCACCCCCTCCTCTCTATAAAGACAATAATAGCACCATCCAGAGTCCTCGCTATTGTTAGTGGGGCTGCTAACTCAGGGTCACTGAGCAAGTGAGTAGCAGACAGAGCGGGGATTCCAACCTACTCTTACCCACAATGCTTTCTCTCCTGCCTCACACTTACCCACAATACTTTCTCTCCTGCCTCTGGGTGGTCATGCTAGATAAAGAACTGGGAAAGGGAAGAGGGTAGAAAGAAGAGAAAAATTATTTGATATATCTGGAGATTACCATCGGTAACATTTTGCTGTATTTCCTTGTGATTTTATCCTCCAGAATACATATGTCACAAAATTGATCATATTTCATATATCATTTTGTGTATCTTATTGGCCTTGGTGTCTTTTTTGTTTTGAGTTGGAGTCTCACTCTGTCGCCCAGGCTGGAGGGCAGTGGCACGCTCCCGGCCACCGCAGTCTTGACCTGCTGGACTCCGGCGATCCTTCCGCCTCAGCCTTCCGAATAGCTGGAACTACAGGCACGCGCTACCATGCCCAGCTAATTTTTGGTTTATTGTAGATATGAGGTCTTGCCAAGTTTCCCGGGCTGGTTTCAAACCCGTGGGCTCAGGCAATCCTCTCAGCTTGGCCTCCCAAAGCGCTGGGAGTATAGGCGTGAGCCACCGCACCTGGCAGACTTCCTGGGTTTGAATTCCAACTTTCTCCATGACTTTGAACAGTTGCTTTAACTTTGTTGAACCTCAGTTTTCTCATCTGTTACATGGGCAGATAGCAGTCACACCCAAAGGTAACCGTAACCTGAAATGCACAATATGCTGCTGTGACACAGGGAATGCTTGGTGAATGTTAATGCCATGAGGATGATGGCGATGGTGATAAAGATGGTGGTGATGATGGCACTTAGCCAGGGTGAAGGTGAAGTGTATACACTTCCTGGGAGCAGAGTTTTGGCTGGTCCTGGGCTCTCTCTCTAGTGTCTAGAACTGCTGGTAGGTTTGCCCTGGTTCTCCCATCAGGGTGGGGCTAAGTTTAGAATTTTTTTTTTTTTTTTTTGAGTTGGAGTCTCACTCTGTCTCCCAGACTGGAGTGCAGTGGCCGCTCCCGGCTACCGCAGCCTCGACCTGCTGGGCTCTGGCGATCCTTCTGCCTCAGCCTTCCGAGTAGCTGGAATTACAGGCATGCGCTACACGCCCGGCTGATTTTTTGATTTGTTGTAGAGAGGAGGTCTTGCTGCCCAGGCGGGTCTCGAACCCGCGGGCTCAGGCAATCCACTCACCTCAGCCTCCCAAAGACGCGGGATTACAGGCTGAGCCACCGAACCTGGCAGTTTAGAATTTTAGAAAGAACATGAGACAGCACAGCTGCCCAGTGTTTATGCTTGGTCTGAGGACGTGATAGAGTCATGATTCAATGGTGAATGTGTGCTGGGAGCAGAGACGCACGATTTTCAGGCTCTTGAAAGGTGGGAGTGTGGTCCCCTTGGGACAGGCTCTCTCATTCATCCAGATCTTTGCCCTGCTGGGACTTTAGGTGATGCTGGATGTCCCCTAGAACCCATGGGTGACCTCACCACCTCCTGCCTACGGGCTGAAATGGAGGCTCTTGCTGTTCCAGCTCTCAGGTTAGTGCCAGAGCTGCGAAAGATGCCACCGGCATCTCCATCCTGCTCGATAGAAGGCTCGTGCCCTCTGGGTGGTGGAGGGCCACTGAGGCCAGGCGAGACCAGGGATCTAATGGGTCTGCACTTTTCATTGATATGTATTTTTTTTGAGTTGGGGTCTCACCCTGTTACCCAGGGTGAGTGCAGTGGCATGGTCATGGCTTACCGCGGTCTTTACCTCCTGAGTTCAAGACAATCCTTCCACCTCAGCCTCTCAAATAGCTGGAATTACAGGATTTTTTTTCTTTGTAGAGACGAGGGCTTGCTATGTTGCCCAGGCTGCTCTTGAACTTCTGGGCTCAAATAATCCTCCTGCATTGGCCTCTCAGAGTGCTGGGCTTCCGCTCGTGGCCTTTTGAGTTGGAGTCTCACTCTGTCACCCAGGCTGGAGGGCAGTGGCACACTCATGCCACCACAGCCTCAAACTGCTGGACTCAGGCGATCCTTCCACCTCAGCCTTCCAAGTAGCTGGACCTACAGGCATGTGCCACCGTGTCCGGCTAATTTTTTGGTTTATTGTAGAGATGAGGTCTCGCCAAGTTACCCAGGCTGGTTTCGAACCCTTGAGCTCAGGCAATCCTCTCACCTCAGCCTCCGAAAGCGCTGGGATTAGAGGCATGAGCCACCGTGCCTGGCTTCATTGATACTTTTAAGGGGGATGACTTAATCAGTGGGAGCCAAGATCTTAAAGGGTGGGACAGATGGACCCAGAGAGCAGAGAAGAGTCTGGGACTGTCAAGTTTACTTGCCCAAAGAGCCTGACACCACATTACTGTCATCAGTGAAATGTCCCTCATGCATCCCCGGGTAAAGTGGTGCCTCGAATCTTACAGTGCAGTAAAGACTTGGCAGAGATGTGCCAGCTAGTGAGGGCTGAGCCGTGTCCCCCTCGTGCACCACCTCACGCATCACCTCGCTTTATGGAGTGTGTGGCTACCAGCCTGCGGGGGCATGGGCAGCCACAGAAATGAGGGAAGCATGCAGGGGCCACTGGTGTGGAGCTGGAGGTTTCCTGCCTCTCACCAGAGGTGGCCACGACTCAGCTCCAGCCCTCTTGTCATGTGAGAAGGTGGCTCTGTCTTTCCAGATCTTCACATTTTTTTCCCACTAAAGAAGCAGGAAATTACATTTTTAGCGGAAATATTCTGTTGCTTAAATGCTGGCACCTAGTTCCCAAGGCTCACACTTGTCATCTCATCACTTTGGGAGGCAGAAATGAGAGGATTGCCTGAGTTCAGGGGTTCGAGACCAGCCTGGGCAACTTGGTGAGACATTGGCTCTGCAATAAATCAAATTAGCTGGGCGTGGTGCCATGTGCCTGTGATCCCGGGTACTTGGAAGGCTGAGGCGGAAGGATCGCCTGGGCCCAGCAGCTCGAGGCAACAGTGGCCATGAGTGTGCCACTGCCCAGCCTGGGCGACAGAGCGAGAATCCGACTAAAGAAAAAAAAAGAAAAAGTACATATGACCAAACAAAACATGTCTGGGGCTGGACTTGTAAAGGGGGCCCCAGTGTGTACCCTCTTCTACAGCAAATTCAAATTTATCAAGGGGTTTCAGCTCTGTGGTCCCTCTGTTCTCCCAGAAGCCCGGTGAAGGGGGGAGACCATTGTTTCTGGGATTTTTTTTGAGTCAGAGTCTCACTCTCTCATCCAGGCTGGAGGGCAGTGGCATGATAACAGCTCACCACAGCCTCGACCTTCTGGGTTCAGGTGATCCTTCTGCCTCAGCCTTCCAAGTAGCTGGGTCCACAGGCAGGTGCCACCATGCCCAGCTAATTTTTAAATTTTTTGTAGAGATGAGGTGTTGCTGTGTTACCCAGGCTGGTCTTGAACTCCTGAGCTCAAGCAGTCCTCTCTTCTCAGCCTCCCAAAGTGCTGGATTTACAGGCATGAGCCATGGCGCCTGGCCCTTTTCTGTTTTATGAAGAAGTTCCATTGAGAGAAATGCCATTTCAGCTTTTTTTTTTTGAGTCAGAGTCGCTCTGTTTCCCAGACTGGAGTGCAGTGGCATATGCTCACATCCACTGCAGTCTCTACCTGCTGGGCTCAGGTGATCCTTCTGCCTTAGCCACTCAAGAAACTGGAACTACAGGCATGCGCCACCATGCCCAGCTAATTTTTTGATTTGTTGTAGAGATGAGGTCTCGCCAATTTGCCCAGGCTGGTCTCAAACCGTGGGCTCAGGCAATCCTCTCACCTCAGCCTCCCAAAGTGCTGGGATTACAGGCATGAGCCACCGTGCCTGGCCATCTCAGCTCTTTTTAGGTGCCACGTACTGGGTTTAATCACCTTCTTTTACACAGACTGTGTGTCTCAGGTGAGGAAACAAGCTTGGAGAGGTTTAGTGACTAGCCCAACTAGTTGGAACCGCATCCTCTTCTGACTCTTGTCTCATTTCATTTTGTCACACGTTTGCCCTCTCTGGTCTTTCCTGCTTGCTGCTCATACCTGGTGACCTCTCACGATGTCACCCCTGAGGATGCCCTTTGAAAATCGAGTGAGTTCTGAGTCAGAGCAGGTTTTAATTCCTCTCTGCCACGGAGTCTGCTTTAGATCAGAACAAGTCATTTAACTCCTGAGTGTGAGTTTCCTTGTTCGTAAAGAAAAAAAAACCCAGCAAAAAACAGGGCCAGTGCCTGGGTGGGTGTCTGAGAGGACTAACTGAAGGGAGGTCTAGAAAGCCCCTAGCATGTCGCCTGGCATGGGGGGGGGGTGAAGGGGAGGGGGGAGGCACTCGGCAGATAATCCTCCAAAGCGGCCAGGACTCCCCATGCATTCAGGGAATAGTACGGATTCTTTTGGTGGCGGTGGACGGTATTTTTGCCTGACCAAATGCCTGCAAACCTGGAACTTTTGATAAAAAAGTAAATCTTGGGGTCTTGTGGTTAACATACAGCTAACCTTTTGCCTTTCTTTCTTGGCCTTGCCCTCCACAACCCTCTTCCCACCAGTGTGGGCAGTCATGTCCTCTCAATGCTTCTGACGAATTCTGGCCTTGAGACGCCTGTGGCTGGTCTCATGACTCACATGTGAAGAACAGGGCTTCCTCCACTTCAAATCCTGAGGGGCCCCCATGCTTCAAGGCGGGCTGAGAGAGAGCTCTTCTGCCTGTCCACGTGTAAACCCAAGGGCGTGAGGGTCCACCCTGAAGCCTTGGGGTCAAGTGAGGAAGGTAGATCTCTGAAGTCAGGTCTAGAAAAGGCCATTGGGCCAGCCTGGCTCTGGTGTGGGTCCAGAAAAAGCCACCGGGACACCGATCTCAGGATCCAGCAGAATGCTGCCGGCTTGCCTGACTTGACTGGGCTCGTGTCAGGAGGAATAAGCAGCGTCAAAGATGCCATGTGCTTCAGCCTGGAGCACTCTGATCCGTCTCCAGGCACCAGGGGAATGTTTTTCCAGCTCGGTTACTTGCTGGCATGCACGGGTCAACATACAAGGTGTTCTCGGAGGAGCCGGAGCTCAGTGTTGACTTTTGCTCTGGGATGTGTTCTGAGGAGGAAGTGGGTTTCAGGTTGTGGTGGGGATCGGATGTGGTCTGGGCCGATGAGTGTCGCACACTGTGGACAGAGTGAACAGGAATTGTGGGGCTTCCCCCCCCTTTTGTACTTTTGGGCTGAAGAGGAGACTCTTGTGTATTGGGGAGTTGTCTGTCCTTCATGCCGTGTGTATTTTTAATATCTGAATCGAAGTTAGAAGCACACATGTGCTTTATCTTATGCAACACATACGTCTCTGCCAAATCATTTGTAAGACCTGAGTTCCAATTCTGACTTTGACTCTCATTAGTTGTGTGAGCAAAGCCTTAGTCTCCAAACATCAGATTCCTGACTGTAAAATGGAAACAGAGCTTGTAGGATACATCGAAGTTTCAGCGAGTTATTGCACGTGTAGCCTTTGGTGTGGAGTTATTGCTAGTGTTGAGCATGGTAGCTTTCATCTTAATCATTAGAGAGACAGCTTGGTATGGCAGTAATGATAATGTTGGGCCAGGCACGCTGGCTCACACTTGTAAACCCAGCATTTTGGGAGGCTGAGGCGAGAGGATTGCCTGGACCCAGCAGTTTGAGACCAGCCTGGGCAACATAGTGAGACCTTGTCTCTCTAAAAAAAAAAAAAAATTAGCTAGGCGTGGTGGTGTGCACCTGTAGCCCCAGCTTCTTGGGAGGCTGAGGCAGGAGGATTGCCTGAGCATGGGGGGGTCAAGACTAGGTTGAGCTGTGAGCATACCACTGCCCTCCAGCCTGGGTGACAGAGTAAGACTCCAACTCAAAAAAATAAAATGGTGATGACAGTTAATGAGTGCTCACGAAGTCAGCTATTCTTCTAAGTACTTTTCAATCAATTACCTAATTTAATTCTTAAAACAACCCAGCAAGGTTGGTCCTGGTATAATCCCCAATTTTACCATCTCAGATGCTGCAACTGAGGAACAGTGAGGTCAAGTAACTTGCCCAAGGTCACCCAGCTCACAAGTGTGAAGAGTCAAAAGACCCGGTCGGCATGCTTGCTGCCATCTCCTGGCAGTGTGGCCTGTTGCAGAGTGCTCGACCGAGTTGCCCTCTCAGCTGTACAATGGTGCCAGTGATACAGACTGCCTCCCTTGCCTAGTGGGGTGCATCCCTGGGGTGCGTAATAATAGGTGCTTAAGAGTCCTTGGCTGATTAACTGTGTCAGGGGGTTATTAGGAAGTTCCCATGAACTGTAACACTCTGGACAAACGGTAGTTGTTATTTTAAGTGCCCTGGGGTGCTTGTTGTTGGGGTTTACACAGCATGCCTGTTTTTCAAATTTTGGAATCACTTAAGAGAGACCCAGTGCAAAGAAGGTAGCGATCAGAATGTCACCTTTATTCTTGATATAGGCTTGGAGGATGTGGCTGGTCTTGAACCCCTGGACTCAGGCACTCCTCTCGCCTCGGCCTCCCAAAGCACTGGGATTACAGGCTTGAACCACTGCACACAGCCCTGCTGCACCTTCTTTAGAATAAGACACCAATTGCTGAAGAAGTGAGGGTGCTTTAGTTCATCCATTTAACAGATACGAAGAGCACTTTAAAATGTGCAGTCTCTTTTAATCAATCTCTTGAACTCTTTTATTTTATTTTTTATTTTTTTGAGTTGGAGTCTCACTCTGTCGCCTAGACTGGAGTGCAGTGGCTGCTCCCAGCCACTGCAGCCTTGACCTGCTGGGCTCCGGCGATCCTTCCGCCTCAGCCTTCCGAGTAGCTGGAATTACAGGCATGTGCTACCACGGCCGGCTGATTTTTTTTTTTTTTTTTTGATTTTTATTGTAGAGGTGAGGTCTTGCCAAGTTGCCCAGGCGGGTCTCGAACCCGCAGGCTCAGGCACTCCACTCACCTCAGCCTCCCAAAGGCGTGGGATTACAGGCTGAGCCACCGAGCCTGGCATCTTGAACTCTTTTAATCAAACCCTTGAACTCATGGCATACTGGATATGTCTGCAGATAAACTTAGGATGTGAAAAAAAGAAAAGAGAAAAGCCCCCCAAACCCCAAATCCCTCGGTGAATCTCCAGCACATCCAGGGGAAAGGCAGGGTCCTCACAGAGGCCTGCATGGTGTGCCCCGATGGCTCCTTGGCCTCTTCTTTTCCCACTTTCTGTCCCCTTTTTCTGGGCTGGGCATAGGTCCGGCCTCCACCCTTTCTGCCCAGAACACCCCCCTCTCCCAAGCACTGCATGGGGCCTTCCTGACTTCCTCTACCTTCTGAAGAGACCAGCCCTGACCACTCCCTCTCGACAGCGCCGACCTCCAGCTCTCCTGTCTTCCCTTCCACTGCTGTTTTTCACCCACAGCCCTCACTGCCTCCAAGAAATTACCCCTTCCTGAACAGCCTGGAGGTCTTGTGAGGATGCTGGTCTGTTGTGTTGACTGGTGCATCCCCAGCCCTTAGGCCATGCTGGGTACAAAGTAGGTATGGGATGTGGTATAGCAACAAATACCAGAGCACGGGCTCTGTGCACCCAGGATGGAGCAGAAGCTGTCCCCCCCACCTTCGAAGGTGCCAGTCTCCTGGGTGATGAGGATAGCACATGCTCCATTGCCCTCTCTCTGTGGCATTACTGTGTCAAGTGTGTCCTCTCAATCCTGTTGTTGTCACCTCCATTGCACAGGTGAGGCAAAGCAAGTAGAAGGAAGTGATGGTGAGGCTGAGCTTTATCCCTGGGTCTCAGCGCCAGGAGTCTGCACTCTCTCGCTCTTTCTTTTTTTTTTTTTTTTTTGAGTCGGAGTCTCACTCTGTTGCCCAGGCTGGAGTGAAGTGGCATGATTGTGGCTCATCGCAGCCGTGACCTCCTGGGCTCAGGCGATCCTTCTGCCTCAGCCTCCTGAGTAGCAGGGACTACAGGCACGCACTGCCACACCCAGCTAAGTTTTTTGATATTTTTTTAAGAGATGAGGTTTTGCTATGTTGTCAGGGCTGGTCTTGAAGCAATCCTCCTGCCTCGGCCTCCCAAAATTTTGGCACTTTGAGCATGGTTAATGGGGTGCTTATGGAAAAAGCGTTCTGGGAAGCCTTCTTCATAGAAGAGATATTTTGTTAAAGTGAGGAGATATTTTGTTAAAATGGAACAGTGGACCCCAATTACCTTACTTTTTGGTGAACCCTTCAAAAATGAAGGGATGCCTGTGTTTTCTCCCTTGGGTCTGTGAAGTAGATGTCACTGGCCATGAATAAAATTTAAAATGCGTGCTCTGGTTACTGAGAATTCAAGAGGTGGATTAAAGAAATAACATTTGAATGGAGTTTTATCTTTAGAAAAACATTTTTGAGAGGTCCTGTTTTTAGCCAGGAAGCGAGCTCTGTGAAAACTCTCTTTTCCACTAAAGTGTGTCTGGTGTACTGTAAACAAAGCTTCAGTTCCTTGTGAGCTGTCATTCTTGTAACTTATAGAGGCAGAAGCTTTTTGTTTTTGAAGATCCAAACTCATGTTGCCACACAAACAACAAAATAAGCGAATGTGTTCCAAAAACAAACGCTTGCTCTCCCCACCCACAAAGTTGGAAAGATGCAGTATCCCAGAAGTTGCTTGGAAGCCATTGAGGTAATGCCAGATTATTTTAGGGGCTGCTGGAAGAAGCTCCTGGGGTGTTTAGTGTTTTTAGTTTATCTATCTATCTATCTATCATCTGTTTATTTTGAGTTGGGGTCTCACTCTATCGCCCAGGTTGCAGTGCAGTGGCACAATTATAGCTCACTACAGCCTCGACCTCCTGGTCTCAGGGGATCCCTCCATCTTAACCTCCCACGCGCTGGGACTACAGGTTTGTGCCACCATGTCTGGCTAAGTTTTGATTTTTGTAGAGATGAGGGTCTCACTGTGTTGCTCAGGGTGATCTCCAACTCCTGGGCTCAAGCAATCCTCCCACCTTGGCCTCCCCTAGTGCTGGGATTATAGGTGTAAGTCACCATCCCTGGGCTGTTCAGTGTCTTTATTAGAAACAGCACCTCAACAAATTTCTTAGAAACATGACAACCATAGAGATTGATTAGGAGCTATATCTCTTATGCAACCAGGAGGCCCCAGCTGCAGCGTCCAACCCACCCCTCTTCTGCTTGTCCACTCGTCCAGAATAACGTTTGATTTTCAAGTCCTGTGTGACTAGTGGCTTCTCAGGGATCCTTGGAAGAGGCAGAGTGTGCTCACAGCTCAGGCCTACCCCCAAGGAGCCCTCGTGTGGTTTCTGACTTAATCCTTTTTGGAATCTCACTCTGTCGCCCAGGCTGGAGTGCCATAGCATGCTCATGGCCACCGCAGCCTCAACCTGCTAGACTCAGGCGATCCTTCTGCCTCAGACTTCCAAGGAGCCGGAACTATAGGCACGTGCCACCATGCCTGGCTAATTTTTTTTGGATTTATCGTAGAGACGAGGTCTTACCATGTTGCCCACACTGGTCTGGAACCTGTGGGCTCAGGCAATCCTCTCGCCTCGGCCTCCCAAAGTGCCGGGATTATAGGCTTGAACCACTGCATCCAGCCTTTTTTTTTTGGAGTCAGGGTCTCACTGTCGCCCAGGTTGGAGTGCAGCGGCACAATCACAGCTCACCGCAGCCTCAGCCTCCTGGGCTCAAGCAATCTTCCTGCCTCAGCCTCCTGAGTAGCTGGAACTACAGGTATGTGCAACTATGCCCGATTAACTTTTTAATATTTTTGTAGAGATGAGGTCTCGAAATCCTCAGCTCACGCAATCCTCCCACCTTGGCCTCCAGAGCGCTGGGATTACAGGCATTAGCCACTGTGCCCAGCCTGTGTCTCCTCCCTAACATAAGCCTGCATCTCAGTTTCCTCACACCTAGTTTGCTCATGTGACCCTGGGCTGGCAACCGGCTGCCAGTTGTCATGGGCAGGGCTCCCTGGAAAGCCCTCTACAGGGGTTTGGCTCTGGTGTGACTGGGATGTGGATGCCACGCTTGGAGGTGGGGAAGTAATGGTGCTGCTGCCGCTGATGGTGAGACACGCTGGATGACACAGACAGTGCTGCTTTGCACACATGGACCCGTAAGGGAGCTGCTGCCATGATCTCCATCTGATAGATGAGGATTCTGAGGCTGAGGAAGAACAACAGACCTGTCCAGGGCCACACACTAAGTGGCAGAACTGGGATCCTGGCACCAGAATTTGTATCTGCCCCTCTACTGTATGCCCCTCACAAAGGTACAAGTCCCATCCTGGAGGGGCCCTGGTCAGCACAGGTGGGCTGCCTGCTTCTGGAGAGCTTGCTATTGGAGAAAAATAACCCCCTTCCTTGTTTTAGGGCCAGTTGTTTTACACGGTTGATGGAAGCACTATATTGTGTGGCTTTGGACATGTTCCTTAGCCTTTCTGTTTTTTGAGTTGGGGTCTCTCTCTGTCACCCAGGGTGGAGTGCAGTGTCACGCTCACACCTCACTGCACCTTCTACCTCCTTGGCTCAGGCGATTCTTCCTTCTCAGCCTCCCAAGTAGCTGGGGCTCCAGGTGTGTGCCACCACACCGGGCTAATTTTTTGATTTTTTTTTTTTTTTGCAGAGATGAGGTCTTGCTATGTTGCCCAGGCTAGTTTTGAATGCCTGGGTTTGGACAATCCTCCCGCTTGGCCTCCCAAAGTACTGGGAGCACAGGTATGAGTCCCCAAACCCAGCCTCGATGCCTTGATTTAAAAATTCAACTTTGGAGAAGTTAGCCCCACGAGAAGAGGGTTTTTTGGTCTCATTTGCTCACCACCATAAAAGAGTGACCGGCACATAGTAGGTGCTCAATAAATACATGTTTACTGAGTGAGCAATAGGAAATGGCCTCACTTGCTCATTTCTCATTGACAATTCTAATTTTCACATGTTAGGGCGGTGTCCCACCAGGCTGCGGGGGTGGGGGGGTGGGGTTGCGACAGCCACGCTGGTCTTTCCCGACAGAGGGAAGTACACATTTTTCAGCTACTTTTGCTCTGACTGATACACTTGGCTGCCTAACAAAAAGCCAGAGCAGAACTCAGATTTTTAGCATCATTCGGAATGCTTGCCATTCTTCTTACTTTGTGAAATCATGAGCTGGTTATTTCAAGTTCACGGAAAGGTCAGGATTTGAGCCACAGCAAGGAGGTTCCCCTCGGTTTATGCTAGGGGAGCATTTTCCTCCTTCTGTTTATTTTACCCAAAGGCTTCTGTTTTTCTCCCAAGTTAAAATCTGGCATTTGTTGTAGAAAGTTCTCAGCTTATATGTGTGTGTGTGTGTACTTTTTCTTTTCTTTTTTTTTTTTTTTAAGAGCTCATATTTTGGCTTTAGTTTTGATCCTCAGTGATGCTTGTGCTGCCCGAGTGTTGCCTTTCTGCCCCTTGAAAGGCCAGCTCTCAAGTGAGTGCCTGAAGTTCAGGTCAGCTTTAGAGGAGACTTAAAAGCCATTTTCTTAGGCCTTCTAAGTACTGCCCCCAGCGTGTGTTTCTATCTAGTTTTAGTTTTTTTCTTTTTTTTTTTGAGTCGGGGTCTCACTCTAGTGCCCAGGTTGGAGTGCTGTGGTACAATCATGGCGGCCCTTCCAGGACCCCACTCTGAACACTTCTCATCTCCCCTTCCCCTGGGGTACCCGTCAGCTTTTCCCCATTGTGCAGATTTGCGTTTGCATGTTCTAGAAACATCGGTAAGTCTTTTCCCTGTTTGTAAATTGTATATCCTCTGTTAGACTTAGAAACTCCTAAAAGCAAGAGTCTTTCTGTGTTGCTGTGATCTCTTTGTGTAATGTGTGACAGATTACAAAGCACTTTCATGCATTATCTTACTTATAAACGATACCAATGGCAGACTTTGTGTGGTGCTTACCATGCCAGGCTCTGTTCTAAGGACTTTACAGGCGCTGGCTTACAAGACACACACAGCCACCCCTTATGCTGTAGTCACCCCTGTTATGTAGGAGGGAGGAGGTGGCCAAGAAAGGCTAATGACACTCCCCAGGCCAGGTATTTGCCAAATTAAGGGCTGGGATTCAAACCTGTGCTGCTAAGTGTCACAAGCTTGATGTTGAACCACTATACTATACTGACCTTTACGTGAGCAGGATTAGGAATTAACACTCTTAATTTATTTTTCAAATATCAAAACCCTTGTCAGAAAAAAATTCAAAAGTGACTGGGTGTGGTGGCTCAAGCCTGTAATTCCAGCACTTTGGGAGGCTGAGGCAGGAGGATTGCTTGAACCCAGGAGTTTGAGTCTGGCCTGAGCAACATAGTGAGACCTCATCTCTACAGAAATTAAAAAAAATTAGCTGGGGATGGTGGTGTGTGCCTGGAGTTCCAGCTACATGGAAGGCTGAGGCAGAAGGATCACCTGAGCCCAGGAGGTCGAGGCTGCGGTGAGTTGTAATTGTGCCATTGCACTCCAGTCTGGGTGACAGAGTGAGATTCTGACTCAAAAAAAAGAAGCCAGGTGCAGTGGCTCACGCCTATAATCCCAGCACTTTGGAGAGGCCGAGGTGAGAGGATTGCCTGAGCCCACAGGTTCCAGACCAGCCTGGGCAACTTGGTGAGACCTCATCTCTACAATAAATCACAAAATTAGCCAGGGCGTGGTTGGTGCATGCCTGTGGTGAAGCAGAAGGATCGCCTGAGTCCAGCCGGTCGAGGCTGTGGTGGCTGGGAGCGTGCCACTGCCCTCCAGCCTGGGTGACAGGGTGAGACTACAACTCAAAAAAAAAAAAAAAAAAATCAGCCAGGCTTGGTGGCTCAGCCTGTAATCCCAGCGCTTTGGGAGTCCGAGGTGAGTGGATTGCCTGAGCCCGCGGGTTCGAGACCTGCCCCAGCAACTTGGCAAGACCTCATCTCTACAATAAATCAAAAATTATCCGGGCGTGGTAGTGTTCTCCTGTAGTTCCAGCTACTCGGAAGGCTGAGGTGGAAGGATCGCCGGAACCCAGCAGGTTGAGGCTGCGGTGGCTGGGAGCGGCCACTGCACTCCAGTCTGGGCGACCGAGTGAGACTTCAACTCAAAAACAAAACAAAACAAAACAAAAGTAATATGTATTGCAGGAAAAACTTAAATAATGTGGATACATGCCCTGAGATACAACTGACTGTTAACAGGGGATGTCCTTACAGACTCTCCACTTGGAAAATGTATGTCATTTGTACATGAAGTATCTGAATATGTATAATTACACTGATAGGCCCCCACCTTCCTCCTGCAGGTAGGGGCCAAGGTTCCAGGATATGAGGATGGTGCAGGAGCCTGACTTGAACCCACATCTCTTCTTCTGGGAACTAGTCAGGGGCTGGTTTTATTCTCCAGTCGTATTGTTTTTTTTTTTTGAGTTGGAGTCTCACTCTGTCGCCCAGACTGGAGTGCAGTGGCTGCTTCCGGCCACCGCAGCCTCGACCTGCTGGGCTCCGGGGATCCTTCCGCCTCAGCCTTCCGAGTAGCCGGAATTACAAGCGTGCGCTACCACGCCCGACTTATTTTTTGATTTACTGTAGAGATGAGGTCTCGCTGCCCAGGCGGGTCTCGAACCCGCGGGCTCAGGCAATCCACTCACCTCAGCCTCCCAAAGGCGTGGGATTACAGGTTGAGCCACCGAGCCCGGCTTCCAGTCGTATTGTTAACAGATGGTCTTCCATGCAGTTGTGGGCACCTCCAGGGTCACAATGAGAAAGGGAATTGGTGACCAAGCATGGTGGCTGATGGTTGTAATCCCAGCACTTTGGGCGGGAGGGTTACTTGAACCCAGGAGTTTGAGACTGGCCTGGGCAACATAGTGAGACCTCCTCTCTACAAAAAATAAATAAAATAAAAAATAAAAACAATTAGGCCAGACATGGTGGCTCACGCCTATAATCCCACCACTTTGAGAGACTGAGGTGAGAGGACTGCCTGTGCCCATGAGTTCGAGACCAGCCTGGGCAACTTGGCGAGACCTCATCTCTACAATAAATCAAAAAATTAGCCAGGTGTGGTAGCGTGCCCCTGTAGTTCCAGCTACTTGGAAGGCTGAGGTGAAGGATCGCCGGAGCCCAGCAGGTCGAGGCTGCGGTGGCCGGGAGGGTGCCATTGCACTCCAGCCTGGGCTACAGAGTGAGACTCTGACTCAAAATAAATAAATGAAAAACAATAACACATTTTACAAAAAGGGAATTGGTTTCAGGCAGTGACAGGATAATGCAGATCTTCAGTTTCGGTTTAGGGAATCTGAAACTTGGGGTGGGGAACCGAAGAGGAGGAAGTGGAATGAGTCTCTTTCTCTTCCCACCCTTGTTTCTCTCCTGGAGAGAGAAGGGATTAGGAGGCCTCCTGGAAAGGAGTCCCTTTCCTGTGATAAAACAAGCCCCTTCCCTTCCCCCAGAGCAAGTACAGAGTCTCTGGCATGGAACCTTCCTCGCTGGCTGGAGGAGACACCATTCTACAAACAATAGGGGGAAGGAAAGGAGAGCAATGTCTCTGCCAATGGCGCAGATGACTTCCTCAGTGCCAGCCTCCCTCTGACTTTGGAAGTCCCTCCTTGGAGGTCCCCGGGGGACCTGGAGGTAGAATTTGCTTTCACTCTCCGCATCCTATTGTCTGGGAAAGAAAGTTTCAGACTTTCTTAGGTAGGGAAGGGCCATATGGAAATTTGAAAGCCAGGAGAACCTTACCCAGGAAGCGTTCTTTTTTTTCTGGACTTGAGTGGCCTGGCCACGGCCAATTATCCAAACCACAACTCTGCACCAAGAGACAAATCACAGGAAAAAGAAACCTGAACAAGCGATGAAAACGGAAGTCCCCCAAAGTGTGGATTCAGGTTTTTTTCTCAGAGGGGCATCTCTTCGTTCATGTTTTAAAGACTGATCCAACAAGTGGAGATCTTCTGGCTTCCTATCTAGATAAGCAGGGTATTAGAAGAAATAGGAGAGGCCTGCAGACTGAGAATGATAGCCCGGGTGGAGATAGGATTGGAGAAATGGAAAAGGGGAGAGGCTTGTGCTGAACACCCCCTGTAGCCCCTGGGGACCTCTAGTTTCTAATAAGAATGCAGAAGGCGCCCGCTCAGTGGCTCAGCCTGTAATCCCCTGCTTTGGGAGGCCTAGGAGAGTGGATTGCCTGAGTCCGCGGGTTTGCGACCCGCCTGGGCAACTTGGTGAGACTTCATCCCTACAATAAATCGAAAAATTAGCCAGGCGTGGTAGCGCGCCTGTAGTTCCGGCTACTCAGAAGACTGAGGCGGAAGGATTGCCAGAGCCCAGCAGGTCAAGGCTGCGGTGGTGGGGAGTGTGCCACTGCACTCTAATCTGGGTGACGGAGTGAGACGCCAAAAAAAAAAAAAAAAAAAAAAAAAAAAAAAAACAGAATGCAGAAGGCCCCTATCTCAACAAGGCGGGAGTGGGGGGGATATATATATCCCAGCAGGGCCTCCAAAATGTTAGGTCAGACCAGGGGATCTGTGATCTGGTGCCATGCGAAAGATGCAAGCAATTGCATAGAAGTTAGATTGGAAAATATAGTTTACTTAAAAAGTAAATGAGAGAGAGAGATAGGCACGAAGAAGGGGGAGAGATGGGGAGGGGGGGAGGGAGAGAAAGGGGGGAAGAGGAAAGGGAGAGGGAGAGGGAGATTCACCTCCCTAGGGTAGGGGAGGGGACCAAAGCTTAGGAAAACATGGCGGCCATAGCTCAACGAGCCACGTGGCCAGACCAGAGCGTAGCAAACCAATAGCAAATGGCTGCTTGAGGTGGAATACTTTTAAACCTTCCTTTTGATGGGGGCGGGTTGATAAGGTGATTGGGTGGTGGTCTGTTTCACATCATCCAGAAGGGGCAGGTAAGCACAGGTACTGATATCAGGTGATAGTGGGCAGAGGGGTGGGTTAGTCACATGACTGCTGCCATAGCCCATAGCCTTGGGATCTGTGTCATGAAGGTCAAGGGTTGGTTTGGTTAACTTGTTTACCAAACAGACTGGAGAGGGGGTTGTAAAACTATTATCACTACCTACTTCTGAGAAATCAGTTCTGTCCTTGGCTAGTGATTAGAGGGCAGGTTAGGTAATTTTGCTAAGAAAACATGACAGAACTAGGCAGTGTCAAAATGGCTGCTCTTTGGCTATATTGGCTCCCATAAGTTCTTTCAAAATATGTTTTTGAATCGGGGTCTTACTCTGTTGCCCAGGCTGGAGGGCAGTGGCACAATCACAGCTCACGACAGCCTCCCGAGTAGCTGGAACTACATACAGGTGGCGTGCCACCATTCCCAGCTCATCTTTTGATTTTTGTGGAGATGAGGTCTGGCTTTGTTGCGTATGCTGGGCTTGTACTCCTGGCCACAGGCATTCCTCTTGCCTTGTCCTCCCAAAGTGATTCCAAGTTGGTGTTCAAGGAAACACCTGATGTAGTGGAATTGTGTCTCCTTTGTAGGAGATTCTTGCTTGATAGTCAGTGCTGTGGGAGAAATGACGTTTAGTCAGAATCTTGAGGTAGAGTCACTCCTTGAATCACCCCAAGATACAGTATGCAAAATGGTCTGCCGCATTGGAGAACACTCACCATCTCTTGGTAACTCCTCCTGCCCCTCAGTCAGTTAGTCCTTCAGGGATGAAAAAGGTGCTTTGGGTTTGTGCATAAACTATTCTAAGAGGTTGCCAAAAAAAAGTACACACATTTTAAGAAAGGAAAAAACTGTATTAAGATTGTAATACTCACTGGGCGTGATGGTTCATGCATATAATCCCAGTACTTTGGGAGGTGGAGGTGGGAGGATTGCCTGAGCCCAGGGGTTCAAGACTAGTCTGCGCATCTTGGTGAGACCTCATCTCTACAATACATAAAAAAAATTAGTCGGGTGTGGTGGCGTGTGCCTGTGGTTCCAGCTACTTGGAAGACTGTGGTGGAAGGATTGTCGCAGTCCAGCAGGTTGAGGCTGTGGTGGCCATAAGCGTACCACTGCACTCCAGCCTGGGCGACAGAGTGAGACTCCGACTCAAAAAAAAAGAAACAAGTAATACTCAATAAGATGAAAACAAGTCATGTTTGACTTCTGCCATGACAAGAGGTGCTCAGAGTGGTCACCATAAGTGTCTGAACACTTCTGATTACGGCGAACATCTCTTAAAACGGGCATACATTTTTTTAGCAGCCCTGGTATTTAGGGGCGCATGGAATGGACTATCCCTGTTCTTCAATGTGAGCTCACCGAGAGGATGATCCTGAAAAGGCACACAGGAATTGGGGATTAGTGAGTAGCTTTAGATCTGCCCACTCAAGGCTCAGGCCGGAGTGTGGGTGGAATAGCCAGCACTATTGACCGGCTATGTTTTTCTTCCATTGCCCCCATCCCCTTAGCAAATACAGTTAATTTTTCCTGAGCAATGTGCTTGTATGCTGGGACTCCGCCATGGACTTTCGTTTTTGCTGCTGCTGGTGGTCTGATTTTGAATGTGAATATGCCATTGCTAAGAGTTTTTGTTTTGTATGTATTAGTCTGTATGGAAAATTTCTTTTATGGGATTATTGAAGTATTCTTCATTATTTATCCTCTGGCAACTTATCAACAGCCACAGATATCCTACATTATTGTTTCTCATTATTGTTTGGAGGGGCAGAGCTATTTTTATATTCTTTAATTAAAAGTGCCTTTGACATTTTCAAACGAGGGTTGTGTTATAGGACCTTTAGCTGGCCTGAATGTCACATGATTGTGCGAATTGCTGTTAAAGTATATTATTCCCTGTTTTCCGAGAGTTAGAGGCACTTGGTTTACCTGAGATTGCATAACTATTGGTTCACTAGAACTGTGAATAAGTTAAAAGAAGGGTTAGATACTATCTAGTTCACCCTCCTTCCAGTTCAGGGGACCTTCTACAAGGTTCTGAACCGATACAATATCTCATGGCAACTATGACCATTGATTGAACTCTTCCTATCGAACAATTTAAAAAAAATCAGTAGAAGTGGTGTCTGTTTTTGATGCTTTAATGTAATGTCTGAGACTGAGTGATTTATAAAGATGTTTATAATGAACAGAAATTTATTGGCATACAGTTCTGGAGCCTGGGAAGTCCAAAACCAGTGTGCCAGCATCTGGTGAGGGCTTTCTTGCTGTGTCATCACGTGGCAGAACAGAGGGGCAAAGAGAGGGTGAGAAAGAGTGCACGAGGGGGCCAAACTCACACCTTAGAATGATACCAGCCCCACCCATGAAGATGTAGTCCTCATGGCCTAATTGACTCTCCAATGTCCCACCTGATAATACTGTTGCAATAGCAATTACATTTCTTTCTTTCTTTTTTTTTTTGCAAGGAAATCACAGTTAACTTTATTTTTTAAATTTTAAGGTTGTGGGGTACTGTTCAGGGTTAGGTATACAAATGTTCATTATGCAGGTGTTGATGAGGTGTACCCCTCCCTCCACTAGCAGTTTCCCTCAACTGCCAATCCCACCGCTCCGCCCCTGGCAGTTTCCCACTACTGCCAATCTGTTTGTTATAGTATTTGGATAGTTGTTCAAGGTCTGCTTATGAGTAAGAACATAGGGTACTCTGTTTCTGTGATCGATCACTGAGTATGATTGACTCCAAATCCATCCAAGTTGCTGCAAAGTTCATATAGCAATTACATTTCTTTTTTTTTTTTGAGTTGGAGTCTCACTCTGTCACCCAGACTGGAGTGCAGTGGCCGCTCCCGGCCACCGCAGCCTCGACCTGCTGGGCTCCGGCGATCCTTCTGCTCAGCCTTCCAAGTAGCTGGAACTACAGGCGTGCGCTACCACGCCCGGCTAGTTTTTTGATTTATTGTAGAGATGAGGTCTCGCCAAGTTGCCCAGGCGGGTCTCGAACCCGTTGGCTCAGGCAGTCCTCTCACCTCAGCCTCCCAAAGTGCTGGGTTTACAGGCTGAGCCACCGAGCCCGGTTGCAATTATATTTCAACATGAATTTTGGAGGGGACAAACATTCAAACCATAGCAAGTGACAAGAAGTATCAAACTACCAGGTCCTTGGCATTGTGTTTACTACTGGGGTTTATTTTTTCCAACAATTCTGAAGACCACCCTAATAGTGATAGCAAAGTGTCATGACCATTTGCAGGTGAGGAAATGCACAGACAGAGTAAGACGTTTTGACCTAGAAACAAGATCATTGAGTTTTGGATTAGGCACATTAGCCTTGTCTTGACTAATTTGATTAGTCTTGATAGGTCTTGTTTTTTTTTTTTTTTTGAGTTGGAGTCTCAGTCTGTCACCCAGACTGGAGTGCAGTGGCCGCTCCCGGCCACTGCAGCCTTGACCTGCTGGGCTCCGGCGATCCTTCCACTTCAGCCTTGGAATTACAGGTGCGCACTACCACGCCTGGCTAATTTTTTGATTTATTGTAGAGATGAGGTCTCACCAAGTTTCCCAGGTGGGTCTCGAACCCGTGGGCTCAGGCAATCCACTCGCCTCAGCTTCCCAAAGCGTGGGATTACAGACTGAGCCACCGAGCCCGGCTTTTTCCTTGATTTTAGTATTTTGTGCTTATGGCTTCTTCAATATGAACTGTCACTTGAAAATTTCCAGATTTGGCCGGGCTCGGTGGCTCAGCCTGTAATCCTAGCACTTTGGGAGGCTGAGGCGAGTGGATTGCCTGAGCCTGCAGGTTCGAGACCCGCCTGGGCAACTTGACGAGACCTCATCTGTACAATAAATAAAAAGTTAGCCAGGCATGGTAGAGCACGCCTGTAGTTCCCGCTACCTGGAAGGCTGAGGTGAAGGATCACCGGAGCCCAGAAGGTCGAGCTGCTGCGGTGACTGGGAGCATGCCACTGCACTCCAGCCTGGGTGACAGAGTGAGACTCCAACAACAACAACAACAACAACAACAACAACAAAGAAAATTTCCAGATTTGGGGCTTTTGACCTCATAGTGAAAGGACCACTTCCTAATTCCTTTTGTCAGTTTTTCCTTAAAAAAAATTTTTTTAAAAAGAATGTTTGACATCTTTTGGTTTTTAAGTTCAGATTCTCTTCTCCTTTTTTCCTGGGTGATAAAGTTATTATTTTAAAACATTTTACAGATCAGGCATCGTGGCTCATGCCTGTAATCCCAGCATTCTGGGAGCCTGAAGCAGGAGAATTGAGCCTAGACATTCAAGCAGGCCTGGGCAATGTAGCAAGACCTTGTTTCTACAAATTATAAAAACAATTAGCTGTACATGGTGTGCACCTGTAGTCCCGGCTACTTGGGAGGCTGAGGTGGGAGGATTGCTTGAGCCCAGGAGATTGAGGCTGTGGTGAGCCATGATCGTGCCACTGCTCTCCAGCTCAGGTGACACAGTGACCCTCAACTCAACAACAGAAACTTTTTTTAATGTCTGTGTGATTTAAAAGTAAATCTGCTAGCCGGGCTTGGTGGCTCAGCCTGTAATCCCGCGCCTTTGGGAGACTGAGGTGAGTGGATTGCCTGAGCCTGCGGGTTCAAGACCCGCCTGGGCAGCAAGACCTCATCTCTGCAATAAAAAAAAAAAAAAAAATTAGCTGGGCGTGGTAGCGCGCGCCTGTAATTCCGGCTACTCAGAAGGCTGAGGCAGAAAGGATCGCTGGAGCCCAGTAGGTCGAGGCTGCAGTGGCTGGAAGCGGCCACTGCACTCCAGTCTGGGTGATAGAGTGAGACTCCAACTGAAAAAAAAAAAAAAAAAGTAAATCTGCTTAACTGAAAGTATTTAATAAGGTTTTTTTGCATTTGCAATTAACCTATTTATTTTGCAAATTTTAGAATATTTAAGACAGCTGGCAATATTTTATGTATATTTTACATTGCAAAATTATACTTGAGACATATTAAACTCTTGTAAACCATGGGGGAAAAAAACTTCCTAATTAAAAAAAAAGTATTTAAAGCACTTTGGATAGGAGACTTTTTTTTTTAATCAATATATTTTATTATGATATTGTGGGGTACAGTTAAGGGTTAGGTATACAAATACGTTTCGTTCAGGCACCCTGTTGATAAGAGGTGTTTCCCCATCTCCAGACAGATGTTTGCTACCGTTAATGTCATCTCCCTCCCCGCCCCGAATAGGAGACTTTTAAGTATCTTCATGTGTTCCGTATTCCCAATTAATTTTTGCAGCAGTAACTGTTTCAATTATCTTTAGTATTGGTATGTTGGAACATTGGACTAATTTGTGCAAGAGTATATTTAGAGTCTTTTATTCAATAAGAATCATGTACATTATCATGCATGCATTTGTAATTACCTAGCATGGGACCCAAATTAATAGACAGTGTTTAGATTCTAGGCAACAAAACATTATATCTAGGCAACAAAACATGCGGTGGTGGTACCGCATGCCTATAATCCCAGCACATTGCGAGGCAGAGGCAGGAGGATTGCCCAAGTCCAGGGGTTCTGGACCAGCTCGAGCAACTTGGCGATACGGCGCCTCTTCAATTAATCAAGATTAGTCGGTCATAGTGGTGCATGCCTGTAGTCCCAGCTACTTGGAAGGCTGAGGCGGAAGGATTGCCTGATCCCAGTGGGCCGAGGCTGCAGTGGCCATGAGCGTGCTACTGCACTCCAGCCTGGTGACAGAGTGAGACTCTTACTAAAAAACAAGCAAAAAACCAAAAAAAGCCCAAAACATATATATATATGCATATGTATATATATATGGCATCCTTTAGGGAGTAGCAAAGAATCTCTCCCAAACCTGTTCTGTGAACTTGGACAAGGTATATAACCTTCCTGAGCCTTCATCTCATGAGACCCTTCCTCTTGTAACTGAGAGGGATATTAATAAAGTTGGCATGAAAAAAATTAATCATTGTGCCAATGCAGTTGACACGAAACCATGAAGTTCAGTGTTAACATGATGGCCACGGAGACTTTGAACGTTAGTCCTTGGGCCACTGCTTCAAAGTTTCTCGACCTTTGTTTTTGATGTTCTCTGAAGTGCAGTGTGACATAGGTTTTTAGGTCATTTTGAAAGTACTAAAGCTCTTGCTGGAGTAATTAATAAGAATATGGGATTTCAGCACATTGGGGCTAGGAGTCAGTGCTCTCAACTTGGAAGGCTGTCACCTATATGTTTTATGGGAGTCCTGCACAGGAAGCAGTGAGGGGACTGATGGCTGTCATCCCCTTGTCTGGGTTTCCTTTGCAAACATAGTGAGCGTATGTGTATCACACGAGATGTTTGCTTAAGGAAAACATCACAAAGAATAGTTGAACTATGGCATCTCCCATAGATCCTTTGGTCTTTGCTGATAGCTAGCAGCTATATTTTCCAGAGACTCCAGAGAAGACCATTTTGATGTAATGTGATCATGTCCTCTGTCTATTCTGAAGCCTGGGGTGCTTTCTGCCATGTTTCACCTTGGCATTCTGCACCCTCTCCCATGTCTCCTCTTCCAGAGTCATTCTAGACGTAGCCCAGGTTCTAGTTCAGCCTGCTCTTGCTTTCTCTCTGAGCATCAGGTGTTTGAACCTTCTGCATGGAATGTTCTAGTTTCCCAGTTAAAGCCTTGGTCATTCAAGTTTCTGTTTCAAAGACCCCTTGCTCATGAATCCTTTCATAGTCTTTTCCCCACCCCAGCCAGGTATACTTTTTCTCTTATTGGACCTACCCTGTGGGAAGAACATGGTGGGTTGATCTGGGTTCAGATCCTTCCCACCTGTGTACCCGAGGTGTGATCTTGGGCCAGTCAATTCATGTTCAGTGCCCTGTAAAATGGGGCAGAGGGTACCAAACCTCCGTGAGACAGCTTCGCTGGAGCACCTGACACAGGGCCGGACCGAGGCAGGTTTTCCCTAATGGTTTTCATATTTGCTGTTGTATTAGAGTTTGTGTCTTTGTTTTACCTTGTTTTTACTTTTTTTGAATCGGTGTCTCACTCTGTCATCCAGGCTGGAGGCCACTGGCACGCTCAAGGCCACTGCAGCCTCCACCTGCTGGAGTCAGGTGATCCATCTGCTTCAGCCTTACAAATAGCTGGAATCACAGGCATGCGCCACCGTGCCCAGCTAATTTTTTGACTTATTGTAGAGACAAGGTCTTGCCAAGTTGCCCAGGCTGGTCTTGAACCTGTAGGCTCAGGCAATCCTCTAGCCTCTGCCCCCCCAAAGTGCTGGGATTATGGGCGTGAGCCACCCTGCCTGGCCTTATGTTGTTTTAATAAATGGTAATTTTATGGAAGATGACAGTCTTTTCCTTGTTTCTCCAGTTGTGCCTAGCACAGTGCTTGATGCGGAAATAAGTGTTTTGCTGATGTCCTTGGAATCAAGCTGGTCTGGAGTGAGTCAGGGTGAGGGATGAGATCAGGGAGCCCTTGTGTTCAAAGGGCCTTCTTCCTCCCTTTCATTCTTGTATTTCGGTCTTTCTTCCCACTTCATAGCTGCCATTTTTACTTCCTTTACTTCCTTTCGTATTGAGAAAGTGCCAGACTCACTTCAAAGGGTTGACTTCAAAGCCCACTCGGCCCAGAAAGCTTGCCCCTGAAGCCTATAGGAGCTGGCGTCAATGGAAGACCCTGTGGCGGTTACATTTTAAGGAGTTTTTTGGGACTTCTATTTTTAGAATTCCCTTAGATGGGAGGGGGGGAGGGTTACAGAAATATCTGCTTCTTTAGAAAATCAAACATAAGCCAGTGCAATTTCAAGAAAAATTTAAGATATCTTAAAAAAATGAGTGATTTTACAGTTGGTAGAAAAGAACAAGTCTTTGTTTCTTTTTCTTTTTTTTTTTAAGGATGACTTTTACTGTTTTGCCCTAGTTACAGGAGCTTAGGGCGGAAATATGGCCTTAACCTGTTGTATTGTTTTCTAAGATGGCTAAGTGGGATTGCGTGTTACATGGCAGAAAACAAGGCCTTGAGTTGTGGGTATGGCTGAAGGAACAGAGAGGAAGATTAAAGACCAGGGACCTTTCTCCTTGGACCCTTTGATGCTCTTGTTTATTGACTTTTTGAGGCTTGGAGTGACTGCCTCATCTAGGAATGAGAAAGGGAGCCCTCCTAGTTTTTACAGTATCCCAAAAATATTTCCTGGAGGCCTACTCTGTGCCAGGCCACCCCACAGAGCCTTACTGAGCATCCTGCCCTCTCCTGACCTGACGTCTTGCCCCCGGCCCACTCACCCACCCTCTGCTCCACCCCATGCCTTTGCACAGATCTTTCCAGTGTCTGCCCCTGCTCGCAAACTCTGCCCCTGCTCGCAAACTCTGTCATCCAGGCTGGAGTGCAGTGGCACTCTCACGGCTCACTGCCTTCTCAAACTCTTGGGCTCGAGGGTCCTCACACCGCAGCCTCCCGAGCAACTGAGGCTACAGGCATGCGTCACCAAACCCAGCTAGTTTTTTAGTTTCTTTTTGTAGAAATGAGACCTCACTATGGTGCCCAGGCTGGTCTCGAACTCCTGGGCTCAAGCAATCCTCCTGCTTCAGCCTCTCAAAGTGCTGAGATTACAGGGTGGGGCTTTATTCACCCTTTGAGACTTGGGTCAAGGGTTATATCCTTTCTGGAGCCTTCCTTTAATTTTCCCTCAGCTGGTTGCTTTGTCTGCTAACTGGTTGTAACCTTGTGACGAAACATTAGGATTATTTTATCTACTGGAATTATCTATTTATGTGTCTGTCTCTGCAAATTGTAAAGCCCTTCTGTGGCAGCATGAGTGGCATCAACAAGTATTATGGGAACTGAGACTAAGTTGGGGTTGGGTGATCAGGGAAGGTTTCAAGGAGGAAACCGGAGGCAAATCTATAAAGATGGTTCCAATTTATGTACAAAATTGAAGTTTTGGCTGTTCACGTTGTCAGAAGACAAGAGTGGAAAGGTATCCTGAAGCCCGAGACAGGTCTCAAGTACCAGCCAAGGTGTTTTACCTTTTTAAAAAGAGGAAAGAGATGCTTAAAGTGGACTTTTTTAGAGCTGGGCATGGTGGTTCACGCCTGTAATCCCAGCACTTTGGGAGGCTGAGGCGAGAGGATTGCCTGAGCCCATGGGTTTGAGACCTGCTTGGGCAAACTTGGTGAGCTCTTCTCTCTGCGGTATATCAAAAAATTAGCTGGGCGTGATGGTGTGTGCCTATAGTTCCAGCTACTTGGAAAGCTGAGGCAGAAGGATCACCTGAACCCAGCAGGTCGAGGCTGCGGTGGCTGTGAGCATGCCATTGCACTCCAGTCTGGGCGACAGAATGAGAAAATAAAAAGTGGACTTTTTAGGAAGATCAGATGCCTGTGTAGGGATGAACAGAATGGAATTAAGAGGAGTGGATGCCGAGGAGGAGAACATCACTATAGTCTAGGAACAAGGTGACAAGGTGTAGACCAGGGGTCAGCAGGCTATGGCTTGCTGTCTGTTTCTGTACAGCCAGAGAGTTAAGAATGGCTTGTGTATTATTAAATGGTTGAAAAAAGATCAAAATAATAATACATGCTGGTATATGTGGAAATTCTATGAAATTCCAATGTCAGTGTCCAGAAATAGTTTTTTGTTTTTGAGGGGTGGGGGGGACACAGCCATGTTTAACCAGATATGGTTTGTGGTTGCCTTCACATAGCAGTGTCAACCTGAGTAATTGCAGCAGAGACCGGATGGCTAGCAAAGGCCAAAATATTCACTGTCTGGCCTTGTACAGAGAAAGTTTGCCAGCCTCGGGTGTAGACCTACACGGGTGAATGAGAGTGTGAATAGAAAGGAAGGGACAGGCAAAATCAAGGGACAGTTTAAAGGAAGATGCAAGGCAGAGCGCGGTGGTTCATGCCTATAATCCCAGTACTTTAGGAGGCCGAGGTGAGAGGACTGCCTTAAGCCTGGACAACTTGTCGAGACCTCATCTCTATAATAAATAAGAAAATTAACTGGGTGTGGTGGTGCGTGGCTTGTGGTTCCAGCTATTTGGAAGACTGAGGCTGAAAGATCACCCAAACCCTGCAGGTCAAGGCTGTGGTGGCCGTATGAGTGTGCCACTGCACTCCAACCTGGGCGACAGAGTGAGACTCCAACTCAAACCAAACCAACAAAATAGAGGAAGATGCAGTGTAGTTTTTCCTTCTGAAAGGACTCCACGTCTTGGTGGTGGTGCTCTAGACATGGGCATCCTTAGGGTAGGGCAATGAGGAAGGGTGGAAGGATTTTCCTTTCTTTTTTTCTTTTTTTTTTTTGAGTTGGAGTCTCACCCTGTCACCCAGGCTGGAGGGCAGTGACACGCTCCTGGCTACCGCAGCCTCGACCTGCTGGGCTCAAGTGATTCTTCCACCTCAGTCTTCCAAGTAGCTGGAACTACAGGCACGCACCACGATGCCTGGCTAAGTTTTTGGTTTATTGTAGAGATGAGGTCTCGCCAAGTTGCCCAGGCTGGTCTTGAACCTGTGGGCTCAGACAATCCTTACAGCCTCCCAAAGTGTTGGGATTATAGGCATGAGCCACCGTGCTGGCAGGATTTTCCTTTCAAGATGGGGGTGGGACGGGCACTGACTTGTTGCAAGTAAATCCAAACACTCCAACTCAAAAAAAAAAAGAAAAAAAAAGAAAGGAAAATCCTTTCACCCTTCCTCAGAGTCAGGTGTGGCTCTGAGCCCCGTGTGGGTCTCATGCCCGGACAGCTTGCTTGAAGCAGAACAGGACTGCAGTGAAGCCCTAAGGCCACACCTGACTCAGATAGAGGCTCTTGGGGTGCTGCTGTTTTTCTGAGAGAAGGTAGTAGGGGAGCGCCGAGGGGCGGTCCTCGACTGCCCTCTCTAACTCCAGCTTCTCATGGGTGTGTTTGCATATGACCTAAGAATTTGGCGCTCTTTGTTTCTGGCTGGTCTGACGGTTTTCCCCTGCCTTTGGGGATGAGAGGGGAAGCTGATGATGCCTTCACAGGGAGGAGAAGGCTTGAGGCTAACTCCCCTACTGTCCCGTGCCTGCTGGGGGGTGGGGTAGGGGGGCGGTGTGGGAAGGCGCTGCCTCCTGAGCTCTGTAATATGAAAATATGAAAGAATACAAAGAGGAAGCACAGGTGGAAGGAGGATAACAGAGGCCCCTGAGGCATCTCCCCAGTCGGAAGGAGGCACGGCTGTCACTAGGCTTAGGGCTACCAAAGGGCATCCTGGATGCTGTGAGTCTGAGGGAAGCTTCATGCACATCTGTCCATTGGCCCAAGACAGAGTCTGGGACAAACGTCTCTTACCACCTTTAGAAAAATAAAGTCTTGCTGTTAGAAGAGGTTTTTGGAGAGGCTCTGGTTTCAGCCTCTCATTTTGCAGGTGAGAAGCATGAGACCCACAATGGATGGATTTACTGAAGCTAGTTGGTGCTGGAACTTGGATTTGATATCAGCCTTTAAAAAATTTTTTTTGAATCAGAGTCTTACTCTGTTGTCCAGGCTGGAGTGCAGTGGCATGATCATGGGTTCCTGCAGCCTCGAACTCCTGGGCTCAGAAGATCCTCCCACCTCAGCCTCCTGAGTTGCTGGGACTACAGGCTCGTGCCACCATGCCTGGCTAACTTCATGATTTTTTTGTAGAGATGAGGTCTTGTTAAGTTGCCCAGGCTGGTCTGGAACTTCTGGCCTTAAGCAATCCTCTGGCCTCAGCCTCCCAAAATGCTGGGGTTACAGGCTTGAGCCATCGGCCCAACCTCAGGCCTTTTATTATTATTGATACTGAACAAATCTGAACTTTGTCAGGGACATGCTGTATGCTGGCCTATGTACCCTGGTGCTTTGTATACAGGTTTAATCTTCACTACAGGTGAAAGTAGCTGCTATCCCCGTTTTACAAGAGAGGCTCAGAAGGACAGCAGAGGCCCCCGAGGCATGTCCCAGGTGGAGGGAAGAGGCATGGCTATCACTAGGCTTAGGGGTGCTTAGGGGTGTCTGAGGGAAGATGCACATCTGCCCATTAGTCCGACAGACGTCTCATACTACCTTTAGAAAAATAGAGTCTTGCTGCTGGGAGAGACTTTTGGAGAGGCTCTGGTCTAGGTCTTTCATTTTGAGGAAAGGAAAGCTTAGGAAAGCAAACTTGTCCATGATCCGGTAATGAGAAATGGTAACTGGTTCCTAGTCAAAGACTGACCTCAGAACCGGTGCTGTGAGTGGGTTCCTAGTTCCTGTTCTTACACTTTCCAATCTGTTCTGGGTTTCTGATTGTTCATCAGTGTGTATTGAGTCCCTGCGAGGAATCAGGAGAGCCCTGGGTTAGGTGAGGACGGGTTGGATGCCATCTTGCCTTTGGCCAAGCCAGAGGGCATGCCAAAGGCCAACCAAGGTAGGGGTGATCATTCTGGGCCTCAGCTCCAGGATCCTCCTCTTCTGTAAGGGTGTCCTGAACCCCCCTCAGGCGGTGTTGGGTTCTCCCACCTTTCAGCTCTCAAGGTATCTCATGCTCTGTCTTTATCCCTTCTTCGTGTCCTGTCTCTCTAAGGCCAAGAGTATGTGCCAATTGTCACCGTATTCCTACTTCCTCAGTACAGGGCATGTCTGGGCACTCAGCAAATGTTCTCCCCGCCCCCAGCAATGAGGTCTCTCTATGTTGCCCAGGCTGGTCTTGAACTCCAGGGCTCTAGCAATCCTCTTGTCTTGGCCTCCCAGAGTTCTGGGATTACAGGCAAGAGCCAACCGTGCCCGGCCTCAGCAAACGAGTGAATCGATGAATGAATGAATGCAGATGTGAATTGTCATCGATTCTCAAACCTTATTTTGCAACAGAACCACTTGAAAAGCTGGTTAGAGATTCAAGCTTCTTAGCCCTACCCCTGCGATTGACTCCTAGGTTTGCGGTGGGGACCCCAGGATCTGAGTTTCCCGGAAGCTCCCAGATGTTTCTGATGTGGGTGGTCTGCAAGCCACATTTGGAGCAACGCTGGCACAGGTGCCCAGCCTTCTGGCATAAAGACAGGAACTGAACATTAAAAATAGCACTCTATTCATTTGCTTGCGCCCAGCCGCCAAGTGCCCCCTCCTGCCGGCGACAGGTCCGGATGTGGGCCAGTTCTCAGCCCAGGGAAAATGAACAGTGTCTTCTCCGTGGTGCCCAGAACAGTCTGAGTCAGTGGAATGTGCCGGCCAGTCAGGCAGAAGGGAACTTCCCCTTCTTTTTTAAACCTTGGTGGGAACCGAGCTGGCAAGGCAAACAGGGAGGAGAGGAAGCTCGATGTGGGACTTGGGCTTGGCCAGCGCCATGGAGCTGGCTGTACTTTGGGTGGCCGTTGAGGGCCATTGCTATATATGCCCCTTTCCTCTGCAAATAGCCACTTCCCCGGCTGGCCTGTGTTGGTCGGTGGCCACAAATGCGTGGCTGTCATTCAGGGAGGCCTCCTGGGATGTAGAAAGAGGATGGGGCCAGGCTGCGGGCAGGGCTGCACAGGAAGACAGGACAGGAGAGCTGACTTTTCCCCCCTGTCCCACCACTGACTCATTGTCACATCCAAAGGGAGCGGCTTCTGGGCCCTGGGCTTGCTTTTCCATCTGTAAAATGGGTGGGGGGAAGGGGCAGAGTAATAATGTGTCTTTCTTCTCCTGAAAGGGATGTCTTAAGGCCCGTGTCAAGATTGAACACAGAGCTCTGTTGTTTGTGGGATGCTGTTGATGAAGGCTCTAGAAGCTTGAATTTTGGCGTTAACTCTTTGAGGGTGCACGTGGTGAACAGTCCCTTGGCATTGTACAAATGGCGGCCCACTAGAACATAGGGTCCAGGAAGGCAGGGACTCTGTTGTCCTTCTTCAACTCTGTGTGCCCATTGCTTAGAACTGGGCCTGGCACACAGTAGGTGTTCACAAATATTCATGGAGCCAGTAGCTCTAAGTAACAGGTCCTGCCTCTCTTTTGTCTTCCTCACAGGTTTGGCTTGCTGTTTGAGAAGGGGGGGGCATGAGGAATAGGACCTTTTCTTGTTTCGAGTTGAGGTCTCTCACCCAGGGTGGAGTGCTGTGGCACAGTCCCCGCTTAACGCAGCCTCGACTTCTGGGATCAGGTGATCCTTTCACCTTAGCCACCCGAGTTGCTGAGACTATGGGCATGCGCCACCAAGCTGGCTGGTTTTTTGATTTTTTTTTTTTTTTGCAGAGATGCGTTCTCGCTGTGTTGCCCAGCCTCCAACTCCTGGGCTCAAGCAGTCCTTCCACCTCAGCCTTCCAAAGTGCTGGGATTACAGGCATGAGCCACTGGGCCCTGCAGAGGCAGGATATTTTTGAAAGAAGAAATTTACCTTTGTTTTCACCAATTTCTCTACATGAAAGAACATCAGAGGTTCAAGAAGTGGCAAAAGTGCATATGGCAGAATGAGTTGTTGCCTAATAGGTGTGTCACTTGTTAACCTTTCCCCTCTTCGGGTTCCCCCTCTATAAAACAGATGGATAATATTTGCCCTGTCCACCTCTCCAGGAGTCTTGGAGACTCGTGCAAGATAGTGTGTGTGAAAGTGCTGCCCAGGTGTAAGGCATTGCAGAAGTGATAATGTGTAGGCAGAGAGGGTGTGGTTGGCCCACTGGAGGGGTGAAGCCTCTGAGTGAGGGGACCACTGAGGTTTGCTCCAGAGCAACTGGAAAGGAATTCAGCCTTGGTGGTGAGCTCTCAGTCCTCCTAGGGCAGTTCGGCCTCCCCCGACCCTTCTGTGTCTGCAAGTATTTTGGTATTAAAAAAACCAGTGTTTTATTGCGAAACCCTTAAATTAACAAATCGCAGGCTGACTGAACTAGGCTTCCCAGGCAAACCCACATCCCCCATGTGCAAATGTCTGGTGACACAATGCTTCATTTTTTACATCTTTTCCACTAGCTACCTGACATTATGTTGTACTGTTTTTTCTGAGTTGGAGTCTCACTCTGTTGCCCAGGCTGGAGTGCAGTGGCATGCTCATGGCCACCACAGCCTCGACCTGCTGGGTTCAGGCAATTCTACCTCCTCAACCTTCCAAGTAGCTGGAACAACAGACACGTGCCACTGTGCCCAGCTAATATATTGTACGTTTACTTGTTTATTTGTGTCTGGTGTGCCTCCTCCCTCATGAAAATGTGAGCTGCATGAAGTCAGGGCTTTGTTTGCTGATGGATTCCCAGCACCTGGGACAGTTGCTTGCACGTGGAAGGTGCTCAGTAAATATTTGTGGGATGAATGAATGAATGGATACTTATGTCCAGTGGGTGTGGAGTTCTTGGACCACCTGAGTCTAGACCCATGGTTCTCAAAGAGTGGTCCTGGGACTCCTGGGAATTCTTGAGCCCCTTGTGAGGGTCCTTGAGGTCAAAAGTATTTTCATAATAATAGTAAATTGTTATTTGCCTTTTCACTCTCATTCTCTGATGTGTGCAAATCTCACAGTACCTGTATTTTCCAAGTAACTGATGCATGATTACACAAAGCCATGCAGGATAAAAAGAGCTGTGAACAAAAACCTTCTCCGAAAAGGAGCAAATTCCTTTATATAGTTATAAAGACAGAGACTTTATTCCAGTGAACAGTTTGCAGATCAGGGAGAAGCAGCCTTTGGTGTAAAAGGAAGGTGCTCTTCCAGAGAACAAAGTAAAGATTAAAGTTTTGGAGCCAGATTTCCTGCCAAGGTTCCCAATCGGTCTATTTATGCAAATAAAGGCTTCAAACTTGCTTAGTTCTGATTGGTGATATAGCTGAGCCCTGATTGGCTGAGAGAGATGAGCTCTGATTGGCTGGTTCATCTGAGGGCTGAAAACCCCAAGGTTAAAAAGGTGAGGGGCTTCAGGGAACTCGGAATATGTGTGGGATCTCTAGTCAGCAAATAGGCTCTTGGCTGTATTTTAAATTTAGGCCCTGTAGGCCACGTGGGATCCATCCTGAAGGCTTGACTCCTTCAGGTTCACATGTGTTCACAGAACCGGCCCAAGTGTAATGGATACATTGTAAACATATACAATTAAAAATTTTTCAAGTTTAAAAAAAAAGACCCAAAGTGCAATGGATGTAAAGACGAACAGATTTTTATGTAGCCATATGACAAGTTCACTGACATAGTTTCACATTTCACATTGCAGCTACCTTTTCAATAACTACCCTCCACTTGCTGAGCTCCGGTGTTGCATCAAAGAGCAATATCCACAGTTGCTGAAAAGGCTATGAAAAGACTCCCTTTCCCAATTCCGTGTTTGTGTGAGTCCTGGATTTCTTCACCCCCTAAAAACCATATTGTAACAGTGAATGCAGAAGCGGATGTGAGACTCCTGCTGTCTCTTGGTTGGGAAAGAGATTTGCAAATATCTAAAATAATGCCACTCCTCTCACTTTCCTTTTGTATTTAAAAAAACACATCATTTTCCATAAAAATTTCATTTATATTAGTGGATGATAGACTTATTATAAATAAAAGTTCTTGGCATCCTTGGTAATTTTAAGAACATAAGAGAGTCCTGAGACCAAAAAGTTTAAGACGCACTGGTCAAGGCAGACCCCCGTAGTCTGGGGAAGGCATGGAAGCTGTCTGCTAGATAGTCATGCTGGCTTTCTTTCTGAGTGGGTGGTGAGTGTTTATTCATCGTCTTCTGGGCTGGGTGGTTCTTCTCTGAATGACAGGTTTGCCTTTCTAGCCGTGTGGCTTTGGGCAAGTTGTCTCTGTGAACCTTGGTTTTCTCATGTGTTAAAAACTCGCCCAGAATCGGGGGGCGGGGTGGTAAGATCATGTGTTGGGCCTTCTCCAGGTCTGACATTTTCTTATTTAATTCTTGGAATCTTCTCCACATGTGAGCTCTCTTCACCCCTCTGAAAGCGATCGGTGAGAACTGAAACAGGGAGGGACAGTTTTAGAGAAAAGGTGAAGCTTAAAGCTGAACATGGCCGGGTGCGGTGGCTCGCATTTGTAATCCCAGCACTTTGAGAGGCCTGGGCAAGAGGATCACTTGAGCCTAGGAGCTAGAGCCCAGCCTGGGCAACGTAGTGAGATCTTATCTCTACAAAAATGAAAAAGAAACTAGCCAGGCATGGTGGCTCCACCTGTAGTCCCAGCTACGCAAGAGGCTGAGGTGGAAGGATCGCCTGAGCCCAGGAGGTCAGGGCTGCGGTGAGCTATGGTCATGCCACTGCATTTCAGCCTGGACAACAGATGAGACCACAACAAAAAAACAAAAACTGAACAAGGGTTTCCTGTGAGTCAGGAAGAACATTTAGATGTGGGGACCGCTAGTGGCTTGTAGATGGGTAAACTGAGGCAGTGACTGGTGAAGGCTTAACTACATTCATCCTGGAGTTTATTGAGCAACTGAGCCTTGGGCCACCTGCTTGTTCCTCTTGACTGTTCATTTCTTCTGTAAGGAAGACACTTTGAGTGTTTATTGTAGCTGCTTTCTTTTTTTTTTTTTTTTAGATTGAAAAATATAGTTTTTTTTTTTGAGTCGGTGTCTGTCTACATCATCCAGGCTGGAGTGCAGTGGCATGCTCACAACCACTGCAGCCTTTACTTGCTGGGCTCAGGCAATCCTTCCGCCTCAGCCTTCCAAGTAGCTGAACTACAGGCTTGCACTACCACGCCCGGCTATTGTTTGATTTATTGTAGAGACAAGGTCTCGCCAAGTTGCCCAGGCTGGTCTTGAACCCGCAGGCTCAGGCAGTCCTCCCTCCTCGGCCTCCCAAAGTGCTGGGATTATAGGCTTGAGCCACCGTGCCCGGCCTGTATAGTTTATTTATTTATTTATTTATTTTATTTTTGAGTTGGAGTCTCACTCTGTGCCCAGACTGGAGTACAGTAGCCGCTCCCGGCCACCGCAGCCTCGACCTCCTGGGCTCCGGTGATCCTTCCACCTCAGCCTTCCAAGTAGCTGGAACTACAGGTGCGCGCTACCATGCCCGGCTAATTTTTTGATTTATTGTAGAGATGAGGTCTCGCCTGCCCAGGCGGGTCTCGAACCCGCGGGCTCAGACAATCCACTCACCTCAGCCTCCCAAAGGCGTGGGATTACAGGCTGAGCCACCAAGCCCAGCTGGTTTATTTAGAAAGTCAATTAGAGAAAAGAGAGAGAGTGAGGGGATTCACTTCCCCGAGGTAGGGGAGGAGGCCAAAGCTAGGAAACATGACGATCAAAGCTCAAGGAGCCACACCGTCAGACCGTAGTTTAGCAGAGCAATGGCCGCCTTGTTGCTTCTTTATAACTTCCGACAGCCCTTCTCAGACCAATGATGCTTTAGAAAGTTTCTGTGGTCGGCTCGGTGGCTCAGCCTGTAATCCCGTGCCTTTGGGAGGCTGAGGTGAGTGGATTGCCTGAGCCCGCGGGTTCCAGACCCGCTGGGCAGCGAGACCTCATCTCTACAATAAATCAAAAAATCAGCCGGGCGTGGTAGCGCGCGCCTGTAATTCCGGCTACTCGGAAGGCTGAGGCGGAAGGATCGCCGGAGCCCAGCGGGTCGAGGCTGCGGTGGCCGGGAGCGGCCACTGCACTCCAGTCTGGGTGACAGAGTGAAACTCAAAAAAGAAAGTTTCTGTGTTTTCCCACTTTGAGTCATGAACTATGTTGAGGTTTTGTTTTTTTTTTTAATCTGAAATATTTCCATATTATTTGTGCCCCTGGGGAACCGCACACCTTGATAGAAATTAGGCAAAACTTTGGGTCAGGTGAATTAAATGAACCAACGCATGCAAAGCACTGAACACTTTGACTTAATAGTAATCATTATAGTAATAAAGTGAAGGAATACATGATGGTGATGATGAATGTCATTTCTCTTAAGCAATCTCGATAGTTAGTTTGTGTAACTCACAATATGTCAGCATATTCTGCAGCTAAAATGCTTTGGCTTTCCCTGTGTGCCAGGCACAAATGATGTGTTTTATGACCTAGGATTAGTGTGGTTGGAAATGCATGTGACGGGTTTGGTGGTTTAGCCTGTAATCCCAGCACTTTGGGAGACCGAGGCGAGTGGATTGCCTGAGCCCGCGGGTGTGAGACCAACCCGGGCAACTTGGTGAGATTGTCTCTCTACAATAAAATAAAAAATAGCCAGGCATGGTAGTTCCGGCTACTTGGAAGGCCGAGGTGGAAGGATCACTGGAGCCCAGCAGGTTGATGCTGAGGTGGCCGTGGTGCCATTGCACTCCAGCCTGGGCAACGGAGTTAGACTCCGACTCAAAAAAAAAAAAAAAAAAAAAATGCATATGACAGTGGTTCCCAGCTGCTGGTCAGCAGACCCATGTATAACCTGTGAAAAGTTTCCAATGGCCCATGTTGAAAAGAGAAAAAAGAACATGTACTGAGATTCCCATGAAGCTAAATTTTACTCAATTCAAAGGACTGTCCTTCAGTGAGAATATGTCCTTACTATATTTTTAGGAGGAAAAGATTTCTTTTTGTGAAACAAGAATGCTATGGGGTGCCAGGCACCTTTTATTTGGCAAAATTAAAAGTTGTGACCTCATGTTGACCTTTAGCATTTTGATGTGTGTCATGTCCGAAACTGCTTTGGTCTGTGAAATCCCAAACCCTGGTAGATAAAACCATAAAATGTCAGGGCCAGACGAGAGCTTAGGAATCACTCACGACATACAACCATCACGTTGCAGTTAAAGAACCTGATGCTCAGAGAAAGCATGTGACTTACCTAAGGTCACAACAGCCAATCAAAGGCAAGTCGGGGCTGAAACCCCGAGAGGATGGTCATGAGCACTGGTTTGGAGTTGGCCACGCTTGTGTTCAAATTCTGCATCTGTTACTTATGAGCTGACCTCTTATCTGTAAAACGGGGGTACTTACCCAAGGGGTTCACAGGAGGATTTCATGAGATGGTTGGGATTAGGAGAAGCTGGCATATTTCCTCTTCCTTCTTATTCCTGCCTCCCCTCCCCCTGCCAATAGACAGGTCCTTGTGATATGTCAGTAAGCAGCGTTAGTCAGGAGGGTTTTATTTTTAGCAAAGTCCCTGCATCTATGCCTTAGGATTCTAAGCGATATCAGCCGTTACTTGTCGTTTCTCAGCTCTCTCGGCCATCTTTCTCTTCAATGATATTACTGATCCGAGAAGAGCTTTGAAATCCCTCTACCAGCCTCCACCTAATCCCAGATGCAGGGCTTCAGAAGATGGAATAAAAAAGCGTTTCACCCAGGGCCATTGTACACAGCTCGGTCCCTCTTTCCTTTCTTGAGGTGACCTGCCCCTTCTTGGAGACCTGAGATGATTGACAGTGGTAACATTTGGTTACAATGTTTTCCTTCTTGTCAGGAGTACTGGGGAGCCACCTTTTAACAGAGACATGATGGAAAACGAGCATGCAGAAATTCTCATGACGTACTGGCAGATTTCAAGACCAAAGAAACTCCCATGCTCCCTCTCGAAGCCCTGTAATAACTGACATAAATTGTCTCGTGGGAATGGAGTGGCCCTGACCTAAGCCGTGCTGTGCCATGTGTTCCTGGTGACAGTTTAGTGACTGCATATATTCACAGAAGAAGGAAGCGTGGTAACTTGGCAAATCGCCCTAGACGTTCCTGGCTTGCTGTCACAACAAGATTGTCCTTGAGACCTGGGCTCACTGATGTATGAAAAATGCCCATCTTTGTTCTCGGTGTCCAGTGGGCTCTCCCTAGAGGTGGTTATCACTGCTGGTACTGGGACCAGGTCTGCAGGTCTTCTCTCTGCTTGTTGAGAATCTTCTGCCGGGTGCAGTGGCTCACGCCTATAATCCCAGCACTTTGGGAGGTGAGAGGATTGCCTGAGCACAGGGGTTCGAGGCCAGCCTGGGCAACTTGGTGAGACCTCGTCCCTACAATAAATCAAAAGATTAGCCAGGTGTGGTGGCGCATGCCTGTAGTTCCAGTTACTTGGAAGGCTGAGGTGGAAGGATTGTCTGAGCCCAGCAGGTCGAGACTGCAGCAGCTGTGAGCGTGCCACTGCACTCCAACTTGGGCGACAGAGTGAGTGAGACTCCAACTCAAAAGAAAAAGAAAATCTTTTTAAGTCTCGTGTTCTGCAGGACAGACGATCTAGGTACTTAGGATAGGCCCATTTTTGTACAAGGCTCCTCCTCATCCTCCCGCCTACCACCTCCTTCTCTTTCTCCTCCCATTCCTCCTCCTCCCTTCCCCACCCCAAGGTGAAGTCCAGAATCACATGTCAATGTACAGTGCACACTATTTTTTTTTTTTTTAATTAGGGTCTTACTCTCTTGCCCAGGCTGGAGTGCCCTGTCATGATCACGACGATCACAGCTCATAGCACCTCGACCTTCTGGGCTTACCTTCCACCTCATCCTCCCAAGTAGCTGGAACTACAGGCATGCATCTCCATACCTGGCTAATTTTAAAATTTTTCTGTAGGGACGAGGTCATGCTATGTCACCTAGGCTGGTCTTGAACTCTTGGGCTGAAGCAGTCCTCCTGCCTCAGCCTCCCAGAGTGTTGAGATTACAAGTGTGAGCCACCGTGCCCGGTCCATATATGAATTTTCTTTTTCCTTTTTTTTTTTGAGTTGAAGTCTCATTCTGTCGCCCAGACTGGAGTGCAGTGGCAGGTTCCCGGCCACCACAGCCCCGACCTGCTGGGCTCAGGTGATCCTTCCACCTCAGCCTTCCAAGTAGCTGGAAGTGTACTACGTCGCCCGGCTAGTTTTTAAAATTTATTTTAGAGATGAGGTCTCACCAAGTTGCCCAGGTGGGTCTTGAATCCATGGGCTCAGGCAATCCACTCTCCTCGGCCTCCCAAAGTGCTGGGATTACAGGCTGAGCCACCAAGCCCGGCCACATATAAATTTTCAAATGGAGTTGATGCATTTCATTCAAGGGGCTGCTGTGAGATAATAAACATAAAATGCTTGGCAGTTCACAGTAAATGAGAGCAACTTATATGGTGTGAGGCAGAGAGGGCTCCGGGGTCAGACTGCCCAGCTCCAGGCCTGGCTCTATCTTGCACTGGCACTAGGGCCTTGAACCAGCGTGAAAGTGTGCCTGTAAAATGGGGGTGATTGTGGGATACCTCCAAGTGCTATCATGAGAAGTTAATGAAATGTCCCCCTAAGGTCCTCAGAGCAGTGCTGCTGTGTAATCAGCTCTGTAAATGTTGGTTGTTATTATTCAAGAAAGTGGGGGGAAACATTGTTTTTTAGATTAGAAAATATAATTTATTTAGAAAGTAAAGAGAAAGAGAGAGAAGAGAGAGAGAGAGAGAGAGAGAGAATGAGAGAGAGAATTTGCTTCCCCATGGTAGGGGAGGGGGGGAAACACATTTTTAAATAAAGCAGAGGTTCAGTCCTCTCCCTCTGCCTCCCTAATCGGAGGGTTTCAAGGAAACGCTATTTAATCCCGTCTGCTGCGTGGTTCATTGTTGGCCTGGGAGCAGCCCTCGAGGGCAGACACGGCGATTGTCCCCGCGTGCCCAGGAAGCGCCTGCCCCTGGTGTGTCCCCTGTGTGTTTTCAGCTGATGAACAGGCCCCAGGCGCCTTCACCCTCCTCGTCCTCCCGCACCCTCTTTTCTCTCCTCCCGCCACGTACTCCCCAGTCTTCAGGGAGGAAGTAAGCATGGTCTTAACCTCCTAGACCCTGGCCCACGCTGGTCTCCTCTCTTGAAGTAGTCTCCTCTTACCTAACAGAGCCTGGAAACTGGCTTTCATTTCTGCTGTGTCTCTCGCCTCGAGCCACCCCTAAGGAGAAGACTTTGATGTCCTATTCAGGCCAGAGCCATGCACAGTAGCCCTTCTCAGAGACAGGCTCATGCCCCGGGTGGCCTTGTGTGCCCCTATTATCCTTTCAGACCACAGTGGGTGCCCGCTGGCCTTCTGCATGTTGTCCTTCTTCTGACCCACCTGCACCTTATTGTTCTGGAAGACTGGCTCATGTTGGCCAGGAGGGCACCTTTTCCTTCCCTGAGGAGGAGAGTGTGAACCTATGTGGGTGCGGTCTGGGACCAGGGTTTCCTCCATGCTTGGCCTGGAACTGTCCATCATCTGGAACTGTCCATCATCTAGTCCTGCCCGCGTGGGCATGTGGCCAGCACTCTCCACTGTGACTCATTCAGGCCCAGTCCTTGGCCTGCTGGTGTGTCCTCCTCCTGACTTCCAGGATTTTAGAAAGCACACCTGGTCTGGATGTATATTGGTGGGGTGGTAATGGGGGACAAACTTCCCAAACCAAAGGCTGTCACACCACATTCCAAAGATTTCAGACAGGGCTTTTACCTGTTTGGAGGGGTTCTTCAGTCTCTGCAGTCCAGCAAGTCCCTCCTTGATAAAAGGCAGAGGGCATGTGGGCTTTTAGGGACAGGTTGGAGGGAGGAGGGCGGGGCTGTGTCAGGAGTTGTATGGTCTTGGGCATTCCCCTTCTTGTGTTTGTACCTCAACTTCCCTATTTGTAGAATGTCAGCGAGAACATCTCTTATGTCATAGGAGCATTCTCAGGATTACTTGAGATGTTAAGCTCAGTAAAGTCTTGCTGTCGCCTTAATGTTATTTTTTACTTTTTTTGAGTTCGAGTCTCACTCTATCACCCAGATTGGAGTGCAGTGGCAACTCATGGCCACTGTGGCCTTGGCCTGCTGGGCTCAGGCGATCCTTCTGCCTCAGCCTTTCAAGTAGCTGGAACTACAGGCGTGTGCTGCCACGCCCAGCTAATTTTTCAGTTTATTGTAGAGCTGAGGTCTCACCAAGTTGCCCAGGCTGGTCTCGAACCCCTGAACTCAGGCAATCCTCTCGCCTCCGCCTCCCAAAGTTCTGGGATTACAGGCGTGAGCTACCACGCCTGACCTGCCTTAATGTTATTAACTTTATTATCATAAATAGGCATTTTTGGTTACTTTCCTGTGAGGAGCTAAGTGTGCAGAAAGTGTGTTTTATATTTAAAAGGTTGACTACAAAATCAAATGCTTTGGAAACCTTGGAGCAGGATGGGTCTTGTTTAGTCATTGGTGTTGGTGACCAAGGGATAAGTCACACACACAACTGTTCTATTACTTTCTTCTTAAAGGCAGGTCCTGGTTGGCCTCCTCTAAGTGAAAAATGGGTAGTTGTTTGTGTCCTTTCTTTTCCCTTTCTGCTCAGGATTTGACCTTTTTTTCCTTCAGGTGATTGGAAAACTTCTGAAAGTCACCTTCCTCAGGACTGGTGTCAAGACAGGGCTAAGTGAGCCAAGCAGAGTGAAGTCAGCTCTTTGGAAAACTCTTCTAAGAGGCCCTGATCTTTTTTCAGGGCTGTTCTTATTTTAAAGGGTGCTGTCCACTCCCAACCACAAGCGCTATCAAAGTGTGTTTTCTGGGGCTCAGAGTTTGCCAAGACTGGGCTGGGGCTGAGGCATCCGTTGCTCGTCTCTGGGGTAGAGGTGAGCCTCCCCTGGAGCTGGTAGGCTGTTGTCGCTGGCAACATGAGTCATGGTTTCTGGATTCCCCTGGGTGCTGCACAGAAATGCATCCCACGTCGTGGGATGGCAAGGTAGTTGCCCAACTGATGAGAGTGACATCTTACTTCTGCTGGATGTGGTGACTCACGCCTGTAATCCCCAGCTCTTTGGGAGGCAGAGGTAAGAGGATTGCCTGAGCCCAAGGGTTTGAGACCAGCCTGGGCAACATGGCATGACCTTGTCTCTACAATAAATCAAAAAGTTAGTCAGGAGTGGTGGCACATGCCTGTCGGTGGGTCCAGCTACTTGAAAGGCTGAGGCAGAAGGATCGCCTGAGCCCAGCAGGTCGAGGTTGTGGTGGCCATGAGTTTGCCACTGCACTCCAGCCAGGGTGATGGAGTGAGACTCTAGCTCAAAAAAAAAAAAAAAAAAAAGTGACAGCTGACTTCTAAAAATTAAGTGTCTTAGATAAGTACTTTTGTAGATAGAAACGTTTTGTGTCATATGTGAAGAGCATTTGAAGTCTGCCAAGGACTAGTGTAAGCCTTTTCTTTACAATTGTGTGGTGTTACAGGCAGAAGTGACAACTCTCATTTTATAGACAAAAGAGCAGAGGTCCAAACAGGTGAGGCATCTTGACCTCAGGGCTGGACCCAGCAGTCAGATCCAGGAAATAGAAGGTGAACCTCCAGGCCACAGACCTATTCTTCCTTTTCTCTTAGGTCAACTGTGGAGTAGGAAGGTGGCCTCTGCTGTGATTCTGTCACCAGCAGCCTCCTGCATGGTCTCGCTCAGACCTCATCAGGCAACCTCCTGGGTTGCCTGTGTCTCAATCTCTGTCTCTGGTTGCCTCTGTCTCAATCTCTCTGTCTCGATCTTTCATCTCTCTGTGTTTTTTCAAGTTCCCCTGGAATTAAGGCTCTTAGCACCTCCACGCCCCCACTCTGCACACAGGCCTGTGGACCCAGCCAGGTTATAAACCTGTCCAGTTCCCTTCTAGTTAAGGAGACCTGTTGGGCTGTGCATTGACAGCTGTTTGGAGAGCCTTGGATTTGCTCATCTTCGACAAGAAGTCAACCATCCTTGAGCTTATTAGAACACATTATGGGCAGTATTTCTTGTGACTGATGGAAACTCCCTTTCTGTTGCTACCTTGTCAACTGAGAACCGCTTTTCTAGAAGCTAGTGATTAGCTGATAATCAGATAAAGTAATTGGGTCTAGGGTGCCCAAGGATGCTCACAGGCACGTTTATAACAATGATCTACGTTAAATGACAGAGAACATTACTGCTGAGACTCTGGGGCACTCCTGTGTGAATCCAGCCTACAGATATTTATTGGACACCTACTGTGTGCAGCATTCAGAAAGGAACAGGGGAACTGAGAGGTGTGTCCTTAGCTTACACGTGCTTGGGAGATGAAGCAAACACCAGATTCCATAGGCTGGTGCCACTGAGGGGCTGAGCACTGTGGGAAGAGCGCTAGCCAAGAGTGGGGAGGACTCAGGCTTGGTTCTGGCCTACCCGCTGGTGGTGTTTCCTGAGACAAGTAACCGAACTTCTCTAGGTCTTCACTGCGTCATTGGAGCATAGCTGGCATCGAAGAGTTGGCGGATAAATGTTAACCGCTGGCCAGGTGTGGCGGCTCATGCGTGTAATCCCAGCACTTTGGGAGGCAGAGATGAGAGAGGATTGCCAAGCCTAAGGGTTCGAGACCAGCCTGGGCAACTTGACGAGGCTGGACAAAAAATTAGCTGGGCGTGGTGGCACATGCTTGTAGTTCTAGCTACCTGGGAGGCTGAGGTGGAAGGATCGCCGGAGCCCAGCAGGTCTAGGTTGTGGTGGCCGTGAGTGTGCCACTGCACTCCAGCCTGGGCATCAGAGTGAGACTCCAACCTAAAAAAAAAAAGCCTCTGTCCTTGTCCTTGATGATGATAATGATAGTGGACCATGTCAGCGGGTTAGAATTTTTATCACGATATACTTAATAATTTCGGAATGAATGAGATTAAGCTGCAAACCCAGTAACAGAGTGGCCACTGTGAATCCAGTGCCCCGAGAGTCTTGGTGGCCTCCCCATCCACCTCCACCCCATACCCACCAGGCCTCAGCATGACATGGCATTCTGCATGTTCACATACACCTCCAGACAGATCGTTGTGACTTTTGACTTATTAGGGTGGCCTCACACATAGTCTCCTGTGACTTGCTTTCTTTGCTCAGGATTGTCCGCTACTCATTCCTACCGTTACGTTGCTGTAGTTTATTTGTTTTCCTTGCTGTATAAGCTCTTCATTGGTGTGACAGCCTGCACTTTGTTTGCTTGTTTTTCTGAACAGTGGATCATATTTGGCTTTTCTCATTTTAAAAAATAATTAAAAAAAAGTAGAAGCGAGATCTCACTGTGTTGCCCAGGCTGGTCTCTTGAACTCTTGGGTTCAAACAGTTCTCTCTTCTCGGCCTCCCAAAGTGCTGGAATTACAGGTGTGAGGGACTGCGCCCAGTCAGCTTTTTTTTTTTTTTTGAGTTGGAGTCTTACTCTGTCACCCAGGCTGGAGGGCAGTGGCATGCTCACAGCCACCACAGCCTGTACCTGCTGGGCTCAGGTGATCCTTTTACCTCAGCCTTTCAAGTAGCTAGAACTACCGGCATGCGCTACCATGCCTGGCTAATTTTTTTACTTATTGTAGAGATGAGGTCTTGCCAAGTTGCCCAGGCTGCCCTCGAACCCGCGGGCTCAGGCAGTCCTCTCACCTCGGCCTCCCAAAGTGCTGGGATTATAGGTATGAGCCTTGTGCCTGGCCGAGTTTGACTTTTTAAAAGATTCCACACATAAGTAAGATTGTGCAGTGTTTGTCTTTCTGTGTATGGCATATTTCACTTAGGATAATGTCTTTTAGGTTCATCACATTGTGACAAATGGTAGGACTTCCTTCTTTTTGAAGGCAAAATAATATTTCGTTACACACACACACACACACACACACACACACACACACACACACACACATTCTTTATCCATTCATCCATCGACCGACACTTAGGTTGTTTCCATATCTTGACCATTGTGAAGAAGCTACCGTGGACATGAGCAGATTGCCATGTAGATTAAAGAAATTCCTTTCCAGGCCGGGCTTGGTGGCTCAGCCTGTAATCCCAGCACTTTGGGAGGCCAGGGCGAGTGGATTGCCTGAGTCTGTGGGTTCGAGACCCACCTGGGCAACTTGGCAAGACCTCAGCTCTACAATAAAAAAAAAAAAGAAAAAAATTAGCGGGCATGGTAGCATGTGCCTGTAGTTCCAGCTACTCGGAAGGCTGAGGCGGAAGGATCGCCGGAGCCCAACAGGTCGAGGCTGTGGTGGCCGGGAGCGGCCACTGCACTCCAGTCTGGGCGACAGAGTGAGACTAAAAAAAAAAAAAACAAAAAAAAAACTCTTAATAAAAGTTGTCTAAGTAGATGAGCACTTTAAAAGTTTTCTCAAGGAAATGTTTTGTGGTGTGTTTCAGAAATTTCACAAAATGATTGGTTCATTAAAAGTTTTTCGGGGGGCTGCGTGCGGTGGGTCACACCTATAATCCCAGCACTTTGGGAGGCTGAGGTGAGAGGGTTGCCTGAACCCACGGGTTCGAGACCATCCTGGGCAACTTGGGGAGACCTCATCTCTACAATAAACCAAGAAAAATGAACCGAGCTTGGTGTCTCATGCTTATAGTTCCAGCTACTTGGAAGACTGAGGTGAAAGGATTGCCTGAGCCCAGCAGGTCGAGGCTGTGGTGACCGTGAGCATGCCACTGCACTCCAACTTGGGCACAGAGTGAGACTCCAACTCAAAACCAAAAAAGTTTTTTTTAAATTTAAATTAAAAAAATTAAAAAAAAAAATTGTAAGCTGCTTTGTACTGCCAGATTGATGTGTTTTTATGGCGTCTTCAGGAATAAAACCTCCACTTTTTACTTAGTGGAGACTAATTGTTAAACTTTCACCATTTGCAGCCATACATTTATGCAGATCAGAATTTTATTGATTTTGCCCAGCAGTGAATGGAATGTAACAGTGATTTCAGATTTTTGTGTTTGCCTAAATTGCCTTTTAAAAATAGATTGGTTGGCCAGGCTCAGCCTGTAATCCCAGCACTTTGGAAGGGTGAGTGGATTGCCTGAGCCCACGGGTTTGAGACCAGCCTGGGCAACTTGGCAAGACTTCCCCTCTACGATAAATTAAAAAAAAAATTAGCTTGGTGTGGTAGCGCACTCCTATAGTTCTGGCTACTTGGAAGGCTGAGTTGGAAGGATCACCAGAGCCCAGCAGGCTGATGCTGGGGTGGCTGTGAGTGTGCCACTGCACTCCAGCCTGGGTGACAGAGTGAGATTTCAACTCAAAAAAAAAAAAAAAAATTGGTATTCTTATAATAAGCAAGTGTTGTGAATTTGAAGTTTTGAAACAGAGGCTTACTAATAATATGATCAGTTTCATCTGAGTTTATTCAGGTCTCTCATAACTTTTAATTTGTCAGGATTTTGCTGTCTTAACATGAAAATGGGGAGTCACTGCTTGCTAATGGCTCCTGCAACCCTGACGACCCCTGATGAAGTGTTCTTTGATGAAGTGTCGAGATGAGTGGTGCAGACCTTTGACAGACACATGATTGTGGTTGGAGAAAGCCCACCATTAACTGCCGACCTTGCCGTCCGTGAGCAGGTGCTGAAATGAACTCAGTTCCCTCTCAGCTCTTCTCGTTCCCTGGTGGGTCATTGGCTCCTGAGTAAGATAGATGCATGCAATACAAGAGCTGTTAATAGCATTTCCTCTGTCTTAATCCTTTTTAATCCCATTCATATTTCAGAGTCTGAAACTTGGCAGGATGTCAGAAGCCACAGTACAAGCAGAGAAATTTTTCTTTGAGCAGCAAGGACCAAGTACCATTTCTCCCCCGATATTTAATTTGTTAAACCACGTAAGAGTAGAAAATTCCCTGTGAGATCCTGAAGGGAACACCCCCAAGAGATCTTGCTGAAATGACCTGTGGGAGCTTCTTCGTCTTCTTTTTTTTGAGCCAGAGTCTCACTCTGTTGTTCAGGTTGGAGTGCAGGCACACTCATGGCCACCGCAGCCTCAACCTGCTGGGGCTCAGGAGATCCTTCCACCTCAGTCTTCTAAGTAGTGGGAACTACAGGCACTTGCCACCTCGCCTGGCTAATATTTTTGATTTATTATAGAGATGAGGTCTCGCCAAGTTCCCCAGGTTGGTCTCAAACTCGTGGGCTCAAGCAGTCCTCTCACCTAGGCCTCCCAAAGTGCTGGGATTATAGACGAGAGCCACCACGCCCGGAGCTTCTTCTTATCTTTATTTTTAACAATGGCAATAGAGTCATTTTATCAAGCCTACCAAGTCCCATAATGTGATATTGGTGGCATAAGTTTACTGAGCGGGGAAACAACTTTGATGGAAGTTGAAGTTTGAGATCAAGTGTTGTCTCTCTGTCGAACCCGTTGGGAATTTGGACCTTGCACTCTTTGCTGAAGAAGTATTAGCCTCTATGTGGGCTGGCCGGCCCAGTCTTTTGATTAACTGTACTTGGCTGTTTCTTTGCAAGGTCTAATATAAGGAATTTGGAGAGTCCCAGTAAAATGTCTGAGAAACTCAGATCCTGATCTCTATTGAGGTCTGTCAAATCTGAGGTCTGGTGGGCTTTTCTGCTGTTTGTTGCAAAAGAGTTGTGTCATTGAAGTTTACATGTGCTTTTTGTGTGTGTGTGTGTGTTGGAGTCTCACTCTGTCACTCAGACTGGAGTGCAGTGGCTGCTCCCGGCCACTGCAGCCTCGACCTTCTGGGCTCCAGCGATCCTTCTGCCTCAGCCTTCCAAGTAGCTGGAACTACAGGCATGCGCTACCACGCCCGGCTAATTTTTTTTTAAAATTTATTGTAGAGATGAGGTCTCGTCAGGTTGCCCAGGCGGGTCTCGAACCCGTGGAATCAGGCAATCCACTCACCTCGGCCTCCCAAAGTGCTGGGATTACAGGCTGAGCCACCGAGCCCGGCTGCCTTTTTTTTTTTCTTGAGTTGGATTCTCACTCTGTTGTCCTGGCTGGAGTGCAGTGGCATGTTTATGGCCACCACAGCCTCCACCTGCTGGGCTCAGGTGATCCTTCTGCTTCGGCCTTCCAAGTAGCTGGAACTACAGGTATGCGCCACCATGCCCAGCTAATTTTTCTTGATTTATTGTAGAGATGAGATCTCTCCAAGTTGCCCAGGCTGTTCTCGAACCCCTGGGCTCAGGCAATCCTCTCACCTTGGCCTCCCAAAGTGCTGGGATAATAGGCGTTGCCACTGCACCCGGCCCACACGTGCCTTTAAGAATGTTTTTGGTATGTAATTTTTTGTAACAGAGTGGCTCCTCAATACTCTAGATTTTTTTTGGAGGGGGTCATTGGAGCCTCTGTTGCCCAGGCTGGAGTACAGTGGTATGATCATAGCTCGCCGCAGCCTTGACATCCTGGGCTCAGGTGATCCTTCACCTCAGCCTCCCGAGTAGTTGGGACTATAGGAATGTACGTACCACCATGCCTGGCTAATTAAAAAAAAATTTTTTTTAAGAGATGGAAGTTTTGCTATGTTGCCCTGGCTGGTCTTGAACTCCTGGGCTCAAGCGATTCTCCCTGCCTTGACCTCCCAAAGTGCTGGGATTGCAGGCATGAACCACTGCGCCTGGCCTAGAAACTCTAGATTTTGGATGAGACTTTGGGTCAACCTCAGGGTAGCAAGAGACTTCCTGGCCCTCTTCTTCTGAGTTCTGGCCTTTACTGGGAAGAGATGGGTCTTGTCCGGAGGGGCAGCTCTTTCTGCCATTTGAATTCTTGCCCAGACCTGGGGTGTGAGTGCCGGCTGAGGGGTTCCAAGCCATTGTGGGAGAGAAGGCCGAGACTCCTTGAGGAACATTTGGGGTTTGAGTCAGTTGTGTCTTTTAAAAAAAAAATCACCCATTTTGGACTCGTCTGTGGAAGCAATTAGGGAGATCACAGGACCGTTTCTGATTCCTGATTCTGTCCAGTGTCTATTCAGAAAAATAGAAAACAGTCAACTGGAACAGGGGGTTATTTGAGCACACACAGAGTCCTGTTGTCTCAGCAGCATGCCCTCAGACAATTTGCCTTTTAGTGAAGTTTAAGCCCATGAAAGGAAATAGAAAGTGTCTTATTAAATGGCAAAGAGAGATGGACTGGACTTATGAGTCTTCGAGAATTTTAGCTTTTGCTTTGTTAATGCAAATGTTGGAAGAGAGTGACTCTTTCAATAATGCAATTTATGTGTACAATGTGGTGATTATTGTTAATAGTTAATAATTATCTTCAACTGGATAAAATACCCTTGTGCGGTTTTTGAGAGAGAGAGAGAAAGGGAGGGAGGGAGGGAGAGAGAGGGAGAGAGTTAAGGGGAGAGGGAGGGAGGGGGAGAGAGAGGCAAGTATCTTTTGTTCACAACTAAATGTTGCCACTTCTGTAGATGATTGTAACCTTCTGCGTGTAACCAGCTAACATTTATTTATTTACTTATTTATGTATTTTTTGAGTTGGAGTCTCACTCTGTGGGCTCCGGCGATCCTTCCGCCTCAGCCATGTATTTTTTATGCAAGACCTTGTGACAGTTCTAGCTTGTCACAGCCACGTAAGTCCAAGCAGTGTCCTTTCCCCCACAAACACGTGGAAGCCAAAGCTTCAGGAGATTTGGTGGCTCACCCCATAGCTTGTGGATGACGGGGCAGGGATTCGAGCCCAGCTCTGACTCCCACAGCTGTTCTTTTATGGTAAATTATGGACTCCATTTAGCACAGGTCACTGCAGTTACATCCATCATGTGTTGTGAGTGTTGGTTTTGCCTGAGAGCACACAGAGCCAAGCAAGGGATCCATGAATGTGACCCATGTGTGCTGTGTGGACAGATGGTGCCGGTCAGCAGGCAGGAAGAAGGGTTTACTGGGTGCTGAGTGGCAGAGTATCTGTCTTCCTGACCTTGGTATGAAAAACGTTTCAAGTTCTTAGCCAGTGAGGAAAATCACTCTTAGCCTGCATTCCCACATAGGCCGATGGGATTACTTTCTAAGAGTTGCTGGGTTGCTGGATTTGTCCAAGCGGAAGCTGGAAGGAGCTGTTCGAAGTCTATGGAGCGTCTGAGGGAAGCACTCCCTCTGGCCCACCTTTTTCACCAAGACTGGCCTGGTTTTAGCCCACAGGAACGCTCTAGGCAAACTCAGGCTGGATTTCAGAAGGCCAGGCCTCTCCCTTGTTTAAAGACCGTGAAAGAATGTCTTCAGTTTCTTCTGGGTTGAGTGTTCCTCACACCGAACCAGCTCCCCACTCCCCACTAGAGTTGTTCAGGCCCTTCCTGGGGGCTTGTGGTTGTGGTGACTTCAGACCCAGGGAGGACCCTCCGGGCTGTGCCATCCTTTCTTATTGTGTGCCTACTGTGCCTTCAGCCAGTCATCCTCAAACTTTGGAGAGTGTGTGAGTCACCCAGAGAGCTGATCAAGGACAGAGGTCCAGGCTGGTTGAGGTAGGACGGGGCTGGGCCTTCGTCTTTTTACTGAGTTCCCCAGGTGGTTCTGGTACCGGCCAACCTTGGGAGAACCACTTCCTTGAGGTTTCCTGCTATTGAATTTTTTTTTCCTCACAGTCTTCTTCTTGACTTGACTGTTCTCCTTTGTTCTTTTCTACTGTCCAAGTCAAATCTAGTTTCCATGCCCAAACCCCTCCACCCCTACCTCAACCAAGGAGCTACTAGTCAGTTAGACAGACAGTTCCAGTCCCTGGTGGTAAGTAAGAAGTGAGTGCTAGGTGCTGAGCAGACCCACCAAGGAAGGCTCTGGCAATGCTGGGAGTTTGGTGAAGTCATCCTGGAGGAAGAATGAGCTGGAAGGAAGAATGAGCGGGAATTAATGGGACACAGGAGGGGGTGAGGAAGCTTTGGCTTTCTAGGTGGTAGAACCAGTAGGAGCCAGAGTGGGGCATGATGGCGGATTATTCAAGGAATCTGAGGTATGTTGAGACCCGGAAAAATGTTGTACCTGAAATGTGAGCTCTGCTTTTGTGACTCACCCTTTCCTTCACAGGACTGATTACATCTGTTGTTAAAAAAAGAAAAAAAAAAAAGGTGTGCCTGTTGAAAAGTTTAGAAGACAGAGTCTAGACTAAATAGTAGAATGTAAAAAGTTGTCATTCTCATCCGGGCTCCGTGGCTCAGCCTGTAATCCTGCGCTTTGGGAGGCTGAGGTGAGTGGATTGCCTGAGCCCACAGGTTCAAGACCCGCCTGGATAACTTGGCGAGACCTCACCTCTACAATAAATCAAAAATCAGCCGGGCGTGGTAGCGCGTGCCTGTAATTCCGGCTACTCCGAAGGCTGAGGCGGAAGGATCGCCGGAGCCCAGCGGGTCGAGGCTGCGGTAGCTGGGAGCGGCCACTGCACTCCAGTCTGGGTGACAGAGTGAGACTCCAACTCAAAAAAAAAAAAAAAAAGTCATTCTCAGCAAATTAGATGGTTCCAGTTAAAGGGAGAAAAAAAGTCAGTTGTTGATTTCTTTGGCCTTTAATCAATTTGAGACTAGGTCCCTAGCATGATTATAGTGCCTGGCTCACGGAAGAGGCAGTGAATGTGGGATGGATGCATGGATGGATCCAGATGTTTTATACAAGTCACTTTTCCCATCCTGAGATTCTCTCCTCCAATGAAACCACAGACACCTATTGTACTTTGCCCGCGAGAGGCCAGGCCTGTTCTGTTCCAGATCCTGGAGACCAATTAAAAGTCCACTCACCAGCCTAGGCAACATATTGAGAACTCTACAAAAAATAAAAATGAAAAAATTTAGCTGAGTATGGTGGTGTGTGCCTGTCGTCCCAGTTACTTGGGAGGCTGAGGCACAAGGATCTCCTGAACCCAGGAGATTGAGGCTATGGTTAGCAATGATCGTGCCGATGCACTCCAGCCTGGGGGAGAGTGGAATTCCAGCTCAAAAACATAAAAATAATAAGAATAAAAGTCAACTCGTCAGCTGGTTCCGAATGTGCTTGCTGGGCACGGGTAGGTAGGAAGCGTGTGACTCATCTTACCTGAACAGTTTCCACTATAACTTGAGAGGTAGGGAGATGCACAGAAAAGTAAGACTTATGCCACGTGCTGACAGAGAGAGTCAGGCTGCATGTGTCCAGGCTGTTCTGAGAAGGCCCCTCTGTGGTGCTCACTGCTTTGACCTCCAGGTACAATCCTGTCACCAATGACCCACATTCTAAATTATTTTATCTCCTAAAAACTTTGTGTTCATTTGTTCTTCCCCATGTCTTATCAGCCGAAGACTTGCAATTGGAATTCAGACTAGCATTGAAAGGTCCTGTGTTTCTTAAATTGAGTTGATTGAAATCTAGCCAAAAGCAAAGAAACACTGACAGTCATAATAATAGCAGGCAGTAAAATGTCCTCTTGTGCCTGATATTATCTCATTTAATTCTCTCAAGTGTTAGAGGAGGGTCCTGCCCACATTCTTATTTTCAGATGAGAAGATTGAGATGTAGCTCCATGCTCAAGCTGGTAATCGTCAGAATTAGGGCACAGAACCGGGACCAGACCACAGGCTCTTGCTCTGTGGCTCTGTCCAGGGTACACATGTGATTCAGGGGAGGGTCGACCAAATGCAGCCCACTTGCTTGTTTTTGGATGACCCAAGGACTAAGAATCGTTTTTACATTTTTTTTTTTTGAGTGGGAGTCTTACTCTGTCACCCAGACTGGAGTGCAGTGGACGCTCCTGGCCACTGCAGCTTCGACCTGCTGGGCTCCAGCGATCCTTCTGCCTCAGCCTTCCAGTAGCTGGAACTACAGGCATGCGCTACCACACCCGGCTAATTTTTTGATTTATTGTAGAGATGGGGTCTCACCAAATTGCCCAGACGGGTCTCGAATCCACGGGCTCAGGCAATCCACTCACTTCAGCCTCCCAAAGCGTGGGATTACAGGCTGAGCCTCTGAGCCTGGCTTGTTTTTACATTTTTAAGTGACTGAAAAAAATCAAACAGAATAATACATCATAACACATGGAAATTATATGAAATATACATTCAGTGCTTATAAGTAAAGTTTTACTGGGACACAGCCCGGGTCAATAGTATTGTTGAGGGCTGATTTCATACCACGACAGCAGAGTTGTATATCCTGCAAGGCCTGAAATGTCAGCTCTCTGGCCTTTTCCAGAAGACATTTGCCAACCCTTGATTTAGCGCATTCATGAAGCTTGATGAGAAGTTGAAGGTCACCTGACGCCTCCTGTCACTGTCTTCTGTTTGTAGGCAGGCCTCGCTCTCATCCGAGACTCAGAGTTCTCTTTCCATTGCTTGGATACCAATTAAAGTGTTCACTTGGTGGCATTACGGGCTTGATCATTACGGGTATGATTTGCCAAGCACCATTTTATCAAAGGATCAATCTGGTAGGGAGGATGACTGGAGGGTTTTGCCTGGGAACTTTCCCCGCTTTCATGATGGCCGTACTTTGTTGAAAGGTGATTGGAGAACACTTGCAGTTTCCTGTGGTGTCTGGATGGGTCAGTGATACCCTTATTAATTGGAAGGGAATGGTATAGGCAGAAAAACCTGTCTCAGAACTGACCTGTCACCACCACCTAAGATTGCAGGAGGGAGCCCAGGGTCTTGGGCTCCAGCTCAATTTGGCACACCCTGCTGGCAGGCGGGCTCTGCAGACAGCATTGTGTTCCTCGAGCTGAGGCCAGGTGGCCAGTGCAGCTCTGGCCGTGACGGACTGTGGGAGATAAGAATAGAGCCAGGCTGAGAATTGTAACCCAAGCCCTTCCTTTACATGGCTCACTGCAGCCCTGGCCTCAGGCAATCCTTCCTCCTCAGCCTCCAGAGTAACTGGCACTACAAGGCTTGCGCCATCACACCCGGCTAATTTTGTGGTTTTCAAGCTCCTCCTTTCATGTAACAGAATTTGAGATGCTATCTTACCCCTCGCTGCTGTCCAGGCTTCTGTGTTAGCAGAAATACCTTCTGACCCAGCTTTTTCTTAGATGCCTCTCCTGTGGTTCCTTCCCAAGGCCCTGCTTTTGGTAGTAATTATAATAATAGCTAATATTTATTGTGTGCCTCCATATGCTAAAGGCATATCTTTTAATACTTGTCACAACAATTCTGTGAGGTAAATTCTGTTTATAACCTAAAAAAAAAGCTTTTTAGGCTAGGCATGGTGGCTAACACTTGTAATCCTAGCACTTTGGGAGGCCGAGGCAAAAGGATTGCTTGAACCTAGGAGTTTGAGACCAGCCTGGGCAACACAGTGAGACCTCATCTCTACAAGAAAAAATAATTACCAGTGTATGGTGGTGTGCACCTGTAGTTCCAACTATTCAGGAGGCTGAGGTTGAAGGATTTCATGAATCTAGGAGTTTGAGGCTGCAGTGAGCTGTGGTAGTGCCACTGCACTCCAACTTGGGAGACAGAGTGAGACTTAGTTAAAAAAAAAAGACTTTTAAAAGAGCAACTTCAGGTTCACAGCAAAATTGAGAGAGTTATAGAGATATCCCACACAAACTGCTGTTTTCTTGTAGTTGTAAAAATTACCAAACGTTCACAAATGGACTTCTAGAAACCTAGCTCTCAGGTTCAGGACTTAGCACTAATTGACCCATTCTTGCAGTCCTCTCGCCCCAGCCTCCCAAAGGGAATGTAGGTGTGAGCCCCCGCGCCTGGCCCATCCTATCCTTGTTAATTGTGGAAAGAAGTGAACTGACTCACTCAGGTCCACATAGCTAGTAGGGCTGGACTCCAGAGTTGGGTCCTTTTAGTTTCCGTGCTTGATAGCTGACAGTACCAGGTAATTCCCCCAGAGGGTGTTTTATTTGCTGCCATTTGTACCACCCCTTCTGTGTGCAGCTAATCCCTGCATTCAGCCTGCTGAGTAGATCGTAACTTGTGGGTGAAGAAACTCAGAGTTAGGTCACTAGCCCTTGCGCTGCTTGCTGATGTGGTCTGGGTTAGGATTAGGGTTAGGGTATTAGGGTTAGGGTTAGGGTTGTGGTCAGGGTTAGGGGTTAGGGTTAGAATTAGGGCCAGAGTTAGGGTAGAAATTAGAAGGGCAGACAGATGATGCATTTTAGATTTACATTGTGCTCTTGATTCCCGTCTGACTTGGCCAGGAATCTCTTCCTAAGGAAGACACTTAGACTGTGTCAGGATCGAATCTTTAGGGTTCTCCCCACCCCACCCTCTTTCTGCCCTCCTCATTCCCAGTGTGATAGGAGTCAGTGGTTGGTTGTTTGGCTGTGGGAACCTCTGTTTGTTAAGCCTTGGAAGGACCCGGGGACTCAGGGTCGTTTCTTGGAGTGAAAAGCATCTGGGTCTGTTGACAGTGCCTGTGATAGGACCCATCCTTGGCTTTAGGCCAGAGCATAGAGAGACCTCCTTCATTGAAGGCCATGTTCGTGCACCTGCAGCCTGGACCCTGATGTTCTGTCCTCAACTGGGAGGCGGGGGTTCAGGAAGACATAGACTGTAGACACCCCCTGCTGGGCAGTGGGGATAGGAGGATTTGGTGGGAAGCTGGCTTGAGCGCAGCAAGCCCTTGGTCATGGTGGCTGGTTCGTAAAGAAGCATTTTCTTCCATACGCCAAGGTGGATGGCGGTACAGGTGCGAGTTGGTGGAATTTATTGGGTTTTTATTGGTTTTTTTATTCAGATTGAAGGACATGAAATCACAGTCTTCAGCTGAATAATTGGAATTCTCTGCCCAGTCTATTGCTCTTTTTTGGGTAACATTGGTGGCAGTTTGGGGGGCTAGTTCAAGGTGAAGGAGAGAGTTTATCAGGGCAGACAGAATGATACATTTTTTATATTCATGTCATCATGCCCATTGTGCACATTTGGCACTGGCCAGGAATCTCTTCCTAAGAAAGACACTTAGAAAGTAAACAGTTTGTTAATTATTGCAACCCGTGTACTTTGGTTGCAAGGTGCACTTTGATCAAAGGTCACAAACCCAGATGTCTGAGAGGGCAGTTGGGAACAAAAATGAGTGGAATGAACCCAATGATGAAAAGTCATACCTCCTCTCTGTCTTTTGTATGCTTGTGTTTGATAGAGAACACCAGTAGTGTGGGGGCCACGCTACTTGGCACTGGTGTTGGGGGTCACAGTACTAGGGAGTGGCTGTGAACCCCAAGCACTTACCCCATGGAAAGAGGGTGCTGGCGCTCAGATCCTGTTGGTGTCTTTAACGCGGCCAGGTAATACAGCCAGACCTCCTTTGTTGTTTTGAGAAGCCAAGATTGGGATTTTAAAAAAGTGCTGTCTCCTCAGTTTGTATTTATTTATTTATTTATTTATTTAGAGTCAGAATCTCATTCTGTTGCCCAGGCTGGAGTGCAGTGGCACGATTAGGGCTCACCACAGCCTCCACCTCCTGGGCTTAGGCGATCCTCCTGCCTCAGACTCCTGAGTGGCTGGGACTACAGGTGTGTGCCGCCATGCCCGACTAACCTAATTTGTAAACACTTGCCCAAGGTTTAAGGAACACCTTGGGTCAAGCAAAACACAACAGTGGGCTAGATTCAGACAGTGGAGCCCCAATTTAAGACCTCCCCCCGCCAGGTTTATCAAACGATGTGGAGGAAGAGTTGAAACAGTGACCTGGGGTTCCCAAATTTTTTTTTTTTTTTTTTTTTTTAGTTGGAGTCTTACTCAGTCACCCAGACTGGAGTACAGTGGCACACTCCTGGCCACCGCAGCCTCGACCTGCTGGGCTCCGGCGACCCTTCCACCTCAGCCTTCCAAGTAGCCAGAACTACATATCCCAGTGCTTTGGGAGGCGTGCGTGACCACACCCAGCTAGTTTTTGATTTACTGTAGAGATGAGGTCTCACCAAGTTGCCTGGGTGGGTCCCGAACCCGCGGGCTCAGGCAATCCACTCACCTCGGCCTCCCAAAGCACTGGGATTACAGGCTGAGCCACTGAGCCCGGCCATGGTTGCCAATTCTTAGCCTTGAGGAGATGAGCACTGTCAAGGAGTCTGGGGATTTAGGATTCAGTCTCAGATCTAGGTGATCCGGGATGCACTTTCTGACCCCATTCAAAGGTCACTCAGATCACTAGTTTTCAAACTGTGACTATGTTCCTTGAGATGTGTCGGGGGGGAGGTACCATAAATGTTTGCTTCGGATTTTATGAAAAACAATACCTCCTACCAAATTTTAGTGTAGTTGAAATGTTAATGAAAAATCATTTGTCCAGATACCAATTACACCAAATTTTAAATCGTGGGAGACCACCAGCATCTTAACTTGATTATATACTGATTACATTCAAAATAAGAACAAAGTAACTTGAACTTTGAAAAAACCTGCTTTTATCCAGGTGTATATACATTTTACACATATACAGATATGTAGGAAATGTGGAACTCTGTACATGTGTATAGTTCTTCATAAGATTCTTTTTGATAAAATAGTTCTGCTGCTAAAAATACCCATGGAAACTTCTGGCCTGGGATTTCCAAGGCCACCCTCAGTTCTGCATCTCAGAGTTCACACAGCCTCACCAAAATAGCCCCTCTGGCTATTTATTTATTTATTTAATCTTCTTTTTTATTTTTATTTTTGAGTTGGAGTCTCACTCTGTCGCCCAGACTGGAGTGCAGTGGCCACTTCCGGCCACCGCAGCCTCGACCCGCTGGGCTCCGGCGATCCTTCCGCCTCAAGCCTTCCAAGTAGCCGGAATTACAGGCATGTGTTACCACGCCCGGCTGATTTTTTGATTTATTGTAGAGATGAGGTCTCGCTGCCCAGGCAGATCTCGAACCCATGGGCTCAGGCAATCCACTCACCTCAGCCTCCCAAAGGCGCGGGATTACAGGCTGAGCCACCGAGCCTGGCTTATTTTTATTTTTTTAGTCAGAGTCTCACTGTCACCCAAGCTGGAGTGCAGTGACATGTTCTTGGCCACCACAGCCTCAACCTGCTGGACTCAGGCGATCCTTCCGCCTCAGCCTTCCGAGCAGCTGGAACTACAGGCGCATGTCACCATGCCCAGCTAATTTTTTGATATATTATAGAGATGAGGTCTTGCCAAGTTGCCCAGGCTGGTCTCAAACCCATGGACTCAGGCAATCCTCTCACCTCAGCCTCCCAAAGTGCTGGGATTATAGGCATGAGCCACCGCACCCACCTATGTATTTATTTAATCTTGTGTCATCATCTTACTCTGTGGTCTAGGCTGAAGTGCAGTAGCACGTTCACGGCTCATTGCAGCCTCGACCTCCTGGGCTCAGGTGATCCTTCCACCTCAGCCTCCAGAGTAGCTGAACCTACAGGTGCACCACCACACCCTGGCAATTTTTTTGATGTCTTTTTTGTAGAGATGAGGTCTTGCTGTGTTGCAGGTTGGTCTCGAATTCCTGGGCTCAAGTGATTCTCCTGCCTTGGCCTCCCAAAGTGCTGGAATTTCAGGCGTGAGCCACCACGCCCAGCCTGGTTCTTTTTTCCTTGGTGCCTTTGGAAGAGTCCATCATGCCTCCAACTACCCCAAGCGGGGAGATGAGCCAGGGGTCTTTATAGGGTTGTTGGTCTCCTCCCTTCTGTCAAAACCTCACCTGGTGATTTTGGGACATGGAATCATGGGTGATGCCGACCCTTCTCCCTAGTTCCTTGATGACAGTAAGTTCAGAGAGTCGTTTATTTCCAAATGAGGCAGAGGATAACAGCCTGTTCTGTCTTGCTTTGCCTTGTGCTGTGGGTGTTGTTCACCATGCTGCCTGCTGGCTCTTCTGTCTTTGGGACTGTATGGTGGGAACAGTCACCAGGTACTCAGGCCATCCTGTGAAGCCCCACCTGCCTTCTGGGAAGTTGTCTATGGAAGTTGTCTACAGTGACGTTTGTTGCCAGGCTTCTGGGGCTCAGAGGGACACTGATGACACTCAGCCTGTCATTTTCATGATCAATGATTTACCTTTCAGGAACCGGTTTTCTAGGGAACTTCTGGGTCATTTTCACAAGGGAGATGCATGAGAGCTGGGAAGAATGATGGCCTTTGAGTTGAAATCTGTGCTGCTCCAAATCCCATAAAATGCTATTTGATTTTTAACATTGCTTGAAGCGGTTCACATTTTGGTTAATTACGTCAGTGGATAAAAATAACTATTGTCATATGGTGTGTGGGCTTGGTTTTAGAAGGATAAAGAGTCTATTGTTACCCATTGTGCTATTCAGTCATTTATTACCCATCCCTAAAGATGCCATGTGGTTAATAGGAAACCTGAAGCTTTGTCACTTGCTAAAATCCAGGCTGCTTTATGAATTTACCCCCAAACACTGCTCCTTTTGAGAACGTGCAAAAGCTACCTTGACTTAGTCAGTTCAAATGGGTTGATGGGGGCCTGTCTCCAAGGCCCAGGACAGGCAGGGGTTTGTGACCTGCAGCCCTGGAATACCGTAGGGTTTCGTGGTCTCAGTTGAGACTGGACTGGCAATGAACCAGTTCAGTGCTTCCTTGGAGTGGTTAAGGTCAAGGGTTTCGGGGTCAGGCTGACCTGGGCCAGGATCTTACTGGCAGTAAGATGTGGGGTCAGGAACTTAGCTTTTCCAAGGCTCAGTGCCTACATTTGTAAAAGGGCGATAAACACAGTTCCTGCCTGCTGGGATCATTATAAGACTTGAATGAGATGATGAATACACTGTCTGCAGCACAGCGATCGGCCGGTGGTTAAGGGCTCAATCGATATTGTCATAAGTAGAATGGACCAGTATTGAATTCCTGTGTGGGGTCACTTTTTAGGCTGTGTTTTTGATCACTTTCCCCTGCATATGACCCTTAAGCCATGGGTGGGTGGGGGATGAGACTAAAGGAAAGACGGGAGACAAAGCCAGGAAAGATGTGAAGCCCTGTGAGGCAGTGTGTTTGCGGTCTGGCCGCTGTTTCATCGTGAGTCTCGAAAAGATGCGGGCTGGCGTGTTCTCATGACATCAGGGCCTTTGTGAGGGTTGCGGGGAGAAACCTTACCCGTGTCTATCAGAGAGCCCTCCGACTCTGCTTGCTGGATTTTTGGAGTATAGAGGGGAGAAAGGAGCATGCTGAGACAATCTTTTGAAGTTTTACTTTTTCAGTCTTCCCTAAATCCTAGTACATTTCTCTCCACCTGCTTTATATTCAAAAGTGGCATAGCTAGGGGGTAAGCGCGTGGACTCTGAAGTCCAGCTGCCTGGGTTTAAATCCAGGCACTGCAGCTCATTTGTGACCGGTGCCCGTCTCTCAGGGTTGTTCAAGGATTAAGCATGTTAATATTTAAAAGGACGTAGAACAGTGCCCGGCAGAGTCGGCGTCCTGTGTTTATTTGATCAAATGCACTGAGAACACAGGCTCAGAGCTGTGATTGTCATTTCCCAGGAACTTGCCTTTTTCTCCAAGATGCCTTTTTCCCCAGAGATACCTTTTGTCTCTAGAACTCCTAAGCTCAGCCGGGCTTGGTGGCTCAGCCTATAATCCCGCACTTTGAGAGACTGAGGTGAGTGGATTGCCTGAGCCCGCGGGTTTGAGACCCGCCTGGGCAACTTGGTGAGCCCTCATCTCTACAATAAATCAAAAAATTAGCTGGGTGTGGTAGCGCGTGCCTGTAGTTCCAGCTACTGAGGCGGAAGGATTGCTGGAGCCCAGCAGGTGGAGGCTGTGGTAGGCGGTGGCCAGGAGTGGCCACTGCACCCCAGTCTGGGTGACAGAGTGAGACTCCAACTCAAAAAAAAAAAAAGAACTCGCAAGCTCTTGTATCATTAGCCTCCGAATGCCTTATTAAGCCTACACCTGTGAGGGACACAGATTGAAATGTGCAGACTTCGTGAACACCCTCTTCTGACTTCCCTTGCCAATGGCACCTACCCTGGGGCACCATGCGCGTGTCCCCCTGTGGCTTAGTTCACCACCATCCTCCTCCCCAGTGGCAGTTGGCTGTCAGCTTTCGCTCTGGCACTTTAGCCGTGGACTTGGCACACGCACATGCTGAATTTCTGCCTTGACTGACGTATTGACAGACATGTCTTATTTCCCTTATTCTCCTCTAAACAGCTGAGGTCAGGTTCTCGATCGTTCACATTTTAGGTGATGCTCAGATGGACGAATGAGTGGATTCTAGTTGACACAATACACAGCGGTGCATGCTAAGGGATAATACCACTAAGACCTGCCAGCCTCCAGTCTTGAGTTTAGACAGTAGTGTTTCCAGCCACGGGGTAAAAAAAAAATTTTGCTGCCCCATGTGACTTGCCTGGTCACGGACTCCTTTTTTATCTCCCTTCCTGGTGTGAACCCTCAGAGGCTGTGTGGACTGAGGCTTGCCACAGATCGAAGGGCAAGGGCTGGAGGCAGGAAGATGAACTGGAAACGGTTGTCGGCCAGAGATGATAAGGGGGAGGTGGGAATGGAAAGTTGGGAGTGGGAGGACCTTGGGGCAGGACTTTCTCCTTGCTGGGCTCATTCTTTCCTTCCAGTGGCATTTACTGAGTGCCTACTGTGGGCATCATTCTGGGCACTGGGCACAGTCAAGGTCTCTTTCCCTGTGGAGCGCACTTTGTGTTTGGAAAAAGACAGTGACGGACAGGGAGTGAGGGGTGTGGATGTCCATGGCTGCCTGGACGAGGTGGTGTTCCTGGACGTGGGGAGGTCTGGGCAGGGACCCTTGGAGGAGGGAATAAATATGTCAAGGCTGTAGCTGGAAATCAGCTTAGAGAGCATGAGGGGACAGTGAGACCCGGGTGGCCACAGGGACTGTGGTGAAGAGTTTGAATGTGATTCTAAGTGGGATGGGAAGTCGGAGGACATTTTCCCCACAAGCTCCTTTTTTGTTATTTTCTTCTTCATGAGGATCATACTTAGCCAGAAAGGTGTGTTCATGGAACAATAGAATGTACAACCTTGAATTACCTTAGGCTTTCAAGGTACAGAGAACTAATTTAGGGATGACAGGGAACATCCCGAGGACCCCTGCCCAGATCTGAAAGTTGCAGATTGAGACCCTGTCAGCGAAATCTTCAAGGTCTCTTCTGTTTCAAATGCTTATTCAACCCAAAGCTGCTTGCCATATGATGAAAAAAAAATCCTGCCACCTACTGCTGGAAGGAAGAAGATGGATTTTTGTATATTGAAAATCCCAAACCCAGTGGACGTCTTCTGCCGCTTATCTGACCTTCCCCTGTGTGATGGCCTGGAAGTGGCCCTGGGGAAGGGAGTGCTAGTCTTGGTTCTCTTTCTTTTCACTCCAAGGACCATGACTCTGCTTGTGTCCTTCTGCCTCAACTCGTCGTGCCAAAGGGAGGTCGCGGCTGCCCCCATGCGGGGGAGGGGGGGTCTCTGGGAGAAACAGCTGTGGCCTCCTGTGACCAAGTTCATCCTTTGTCTGTAATTGACCCCTCCGTGTGTTTAATGTCCCGAGACATCCTAACCCTGGCCAGCAGCCCTTGGCTTAATGGACTTCTTAGCACCACACCCCCACTATTAAATCATCAATGGATTAATTTCTGATTTGCATTTCCGTGACTGAATGACTCTCTGATTTCCATATTCTTTTTCTGTTACAGACCGTGAGCGCCACCGACTGTGAGTACCACGCTCCTTCCGTTCCTGTGCTGTTCGCTACTGCCCCCTAATGGACCCAGCAACATTAACAGCAGTGTGAAAAATCACAGAAAATGCGATTTGTTAACACCTGCTTGGTTTCCTATTTTTCTTTAGAAGTGGGGTGGAGTGGAAACAGTAAACAAAAGAAGAAATTCAAATCATTGCGTAGCCCTGAAAAATATAAGAAATTACGTTTTCTGTGATTTTTTTTTTTCCAATCTACACCTATGGGTGATTTAACTTAGTTGAAACTGTAATACAGTGTTTTTTTATATATTTTATGTGCTGTCATCCCATAAGCATTTTCTTGTGCTGCTACCTTGCCCATTTGCTACTTTAAAAAATGGTGTACACGGTTTGTATAACCTTTGGAAATGAGAGGTAGTCTCCTGTGTGTTTTGTGTCACATGAAAGGCTGAGACCCAGGTGTAGACTAGGGCTGGCCCATTCCCTGGTTTAGTAAAAGGAGGTAAGAAGGATATGACAGGAAATGTTTAAGAAAGCTAAATATATTTAGTTGAAAGCATTATATATTTTAAGAAAGCTAAATATATTTAGTTGAAAGCATAATCCCATCCTGGGATTATGACCTTACTGATTTTTTTGTTATAAAGCGCTTATCTAATAAAGACAACAGAATTTGTCTTTAACAATATTTAAATCATGTATTTTGGGAAAAATAAAAACTGGTGGAAAAAGGAAAAACAGCCGGCCTTGGTGGCTCAGCCTGTAATCCCGCGCCTTTGGGAGGCTGAGGTGAGTGGATTGCCTGAGCCCGCGGGTTCGAGACCCGCCTGGGCAGCGAGACCTCATCTCTACAATAAATCAAAAAATCAGCCGGGCATGGTAGCGCGTGCCTGTAATTCCGGCTACTTGGAAGGCTGAGGCAGAAGGATCGCCGGAGCCCAGCAGGTCGAGGCTGCGGTGGCCGGGAGTGGCCACCGCACTCCAGTCTGGGCAACAGAGTGAGACTCCAACTCAAAAAAAAAAAAAAAAAAAAAAAAGAAAAAGGAAAAACATTTGTCAGCTGGGTGTGGTGGCTCACACTTGTAATCCCAGCACTTTGGGAGGCAGAGGCGAGAGGATTGCCTAAGTCCACGGGTTTTAGACCAGTCTGGGCAACTTGGGGAGACCTCGTCTCTACAGTAAGTCAAGAAAAATCAGCTGGGCGTGGTGGCACACACCTGTAGTTCCAGCTACTTGGAAGGCTGAGGCGGAAGGATCACCTAAGCCCAGCAGGTCAAGTCTGTGGTGGCCGTGAGCGTGCCGTGGCACTCCAGTCTGGGCAACAGAGTGAGACTCCAACTCCAAATAATAATAATAATAATAATAATTTATTTGTCTGCCAAATTTGGGAACTTTTTTTTCTTCCCTGATTGGTAAAATCCTAAAGTCCGTGAACCAGTTCGATAAAGTACATAGACTGTTCTCATAATGCCATTACAGGGGGCAAATCTTTCTGAATCCTTCTAATAAGGCAAATCCCAGTAAATATGAGTAATTATGCAAAGCCTCAACAGTGGGGAAAGTTCTGAGGTTGGTTTTCCTCTTGTTAATCAGTTTGGTAAATAAACTGGTGGGTACCTTGTGCAGGCTCCAGTCACTGGGGCAAAAGAAGTCTTCTCTGCCTAGATGTGATCTACCAAAGTAGGGAGAGGAAGGGATGATAATAGATTTTAAAAAATACCATCCAGAATCTGGTGCATGGCAAGTGTGTGGTGGGAGGGGCTATTTTATTACGTGTGTTTTGTATTTCCTTCCTGTGTTTTAGGCTTCAGCAATGGGTCATTCAGTTTCACGTCTACAACCACTGAGATTCATCTTACTGAGATGCCAGGAAACTTTTCTGTGACAAATGTGACCAGTTTGAGCGACCAGTTTCACTGGAACTCCCAGTCAGACGGTGACTGGAAGAATCCCCTTGGAGGGCTTGCTCCTGGGACAAACTACCGTTTCTGCTTTTCCGATGGCGCCACCGCCTGCTGTCAAGAAGTGTCAACACGTGAGCAGGACTTTTTTCCGGATGGATTGTGGGGTTTGGAGAATGTATTTAAACATTATCACGTTGGCAGTGTGTCTGAAATCCCCTGACGGGGGCCTCACCAATGAAAAGTGACTGCTACGTCTTGTATGTTTCTTCTTCCCCTATTTGGCCCTGTTGCTTGATTGAGGGATGTCCTGGTTTCTCCCGAGCTGCTCTGACACTTTCCTTCCCGCCTGCTCCTAAGCACGGTGATGACAGAGCGGTGATAGCACATACACGGAGTCAGAGACCTGGGTTTGCTTCCTGGGTCCTCCAGAGTCTAGCTGTGCAACCCTGGGCAAGTCATTGATCCTTTTAGACCTCTTTTACATCTATCTATTTATTTATTTATATTGTTGATTCTTTTTTAGAGATGAGGTCTCACTCTGTCACCCAGGTTGGAGTACAGTGGCTTGATGACAACTCACTGCAGCCTTGACCTCCTGGACTCAAGCAATCGTCCCTCCTTAGCCTATGAAGCAGCTGGGACTAGAGGTGCATACCACCATGCCTGGCTGAGTTTTTGCTTTTTTTTTTTTTTTTGTAGATATGGGGATCTTGCTATGTTGTCTAGGCTGGTCTTGAACTCCTGGGTTCGGGCAGTCCTCGCACCTCATCCTCCCAAAGTCCTGGGATTACAGATGTATTCCACTGTGCCCAGTTTAATACCTCCCCATATATTTAAAAACTATTTTAAATTGTGCTTTCTGGCTGGGTATGGTGGCTCACATCTGGAATCCTGGCACTTTCGGAGACAGAGGCGAGAGGATTGCTTGAGCCCAGGAGTTCGAGACTAGCCTGGGCAACTTGGCGAGACCTCATCTCTACAACAAAGCAAAAATTAGCTGGGCTTAGTGGCGCATGCCTGTGTTCTAGCTACTTGAAAGGCTGAGGTGGAATTATCACCTGAGCCCAGCAGGCTGAGGCAGTAGTGGCTGTGAGCATGCCACTACACTCTAGCCTGGGTGATAGAGTGAGACTCCAACTCAAAAAAAAAAAAAGTGTTTTCTGTTCTCTGTTCTGAACTTTTGAAACGAAAGAACTGCTTTTCTAAAATCTTCCCAGAATCCCTTTGTAAATCAACAAAACTTAGTCAACACATTTCACCTTCTTTTAAATAACACCACAGCCTTCTTCATGAAGTGTTGCAACACAAATGAGAACATGCTTGTTTGGCACTTGATACAGTGTCTGGGACATGTCAGCCCCCAATAGGGCTGCTGGTATTCCTGCTGTCTCTGCCACTGCAACTGTTGTCATTGTTTTATTGTTATCACATTGTTGTCATTGACTAAATGGCAGCCAAAATTGCTTCTCTAACCACATGTACTTGACACTTTATAAAGAGGAAGCTCATATCTGGAGGGGCTCCCGGCATGATGCTTATTGAACTGTGGGCCATATGTTCTCTCACTGCTTATTCCATTTCCTTTCTCTCATTTTCTCTCCTGACCCCTCTCACTGAGCAGAAGAATGTTTGCATCTGCCATGGGCCAGGTGAGGCACCCTCTCTATGAACACGCCAGGATGGTGTCACCTGCCCCATCTTTCCTCTTCCGATGTCTGTACCAAACTCTGTGAGAACAGGGCCTCACTCCCTGGGCTTTACTCTTCTGTTTTTGGTGGTTTCTCCTCAATTGTGAATTTAGCTAAGTTGCATCCATTTGGAAGTTTTATGGTTAATCACCATGATGGCATCCATTAGTTTAACATCCTGTACATCCGCAGTTTTACAAGTGGTGAAACTGGGGTTCAGAGAGGTGAAATGACTTTGAGTAAAATCACATGACAGCAGAATTGGACTCTGAACCCAGATGTCTAAATGTCCAAGTCCTGTGGCCTTGATTATTATGGCATGGTAACTCCGTCATAGTCCTTTGTGTTTTGTGTGGTGTGTCAGAGCAGTCAACAGAGGAACCTGGGACTGACAGGTTTGAGGGGACTAATGCCAGGCCCTACAACTGGTGGGAAGGGGCAGGTTTTCAGGTCCAGATCTGAACCCCAAGACCAGTCCTTTTCTCTTTACGTTGTCCAGCTTCCGCCTGCTTTATGTCAGACGCTGCTGAGCTTCTGTCTGATGTCAGAGTTTGGCAAAACCGTCATTACTGCTTCCACATCCTACAGTATATTTACCTGCAGTGTTTTCTGAGAATGGGGAGATGAGCTTATTTTCCCTCTCCCAACTTTTTAAAAAGTATCAGCTTCTATACAGATTTCACCCCATGTTCCCATCACAGCCAAATGGCCAATTTCTGATGGGTTTGTCTATACTGTGTATATATATATATATATATATATATATATATATACAGTACTGTGTGTGTATATATATATATATATATATATATATATATATATAGCGGAGGCAAATAAAGAGAAATGAAACTGTGTGAATGTAAAATGTTCTCTGGAAAGTAGACATACGGAGCACATTCTGCACTTACGTTTCTCTTTAAAATGTAATTGTTCTTTTTTCTTGAAAACAACTCAGGACCCAGCCATGTGGTTGACATTAAAGCTGTTTTCAAGAGTCCAACCAGTGTGACCTTAACTTGGAATAACAGCGACGCAACTGCCTCTAAGTACAAGTACAGAGTCAAGTACCAGGTGGAAAGTGAGCAGACGATCACTGTTGACGGCCAGACCACGTACAACATCACTGGCTTAAGTCCTGCGACTCCATACACCGTCTCCATCACTCCAGGAACAGGCAGTGGCTCTTGGGGAGATCCTGTGGCCATAAATGTCACAACAGGTGAGATGGCTGGTGCCCAGGGATGGTCGCGAACCATTCGTTACTGTCCTGTGTCCTAGAGCCTTGTTCATTCTAGTTGCTGGTTGGGAAGAGATTGGTTTTTATAAACCAGAAGAGGAGAAGAGGCACTGTGTGGTTTCAAGTCCAGGAGTTCGGGTGGCCAGATCCGTCAGTGTTAAGGTCATATGTGTTTTGGGAAGTTCTGCTTCTCACTGTTTGATTTAAAAAATCTTTTGTGATTATTGGTTAATCCCTGCTTTCCTGCTAAGACTCGGGAGTAGAGGCTTCATTAGAAATGTGTTCTGGTGGTCATTACCAGTTTTCAAGTTCCCCAGGAAGTTGGTGCTGTGTTTCTATTCCCAGGACTTTCTGTGGGGCAGGAAGATTTGGTCCATGTTCCAGAGGAGTGTGTGTTTCATGTGGAATAAGAGTCTGATGACATTCAGTTTTAATTAAGATTTGACAGCTTAAATTTTGGTTTAGCTTAGATGTCACTACCCTAAGCCACCTATTCTGGCTACAAACTTAGCTCTTGGTTCTAAGCTAGAAAAGAACCAAAAATTAAAAAGCAAAACGACAAGTGAGAAGCTCTTTTTAGGAGGAGGAGAACTAAGCACTGGGAAAAGAGGTCCCCTGCTGTTTTCTGACATGGGATGGGGTGATTCCCAGGCTGGAGAAAAGGCCCTGGGCCTGAGTCCTAGAGCCCGATTGGAGAGGAGTGAGGTCTCTAGCACAGCAAACCATCTGGGCATGGAGCCACAAACACCATACTTGTGGCTCTCAACATCTTTTTATCCCAGAAACTGTTTCTTTAGACAACATCTTGTCCAGAAGCCCAAAAGACAAAAACAAAAAGAACAGGACATGAGAGGAGCCTCAAGGATGGGGGTGCCATGGGCCCCTTCACAGATACCTCTGGAGCATCTCAGGGCACGATTTTAGGGGAAAACCCACCATCAAGGCTTGCTGTGTCACACTGTGAAAGAGAGAGGGGAAGAAGGAGAGAGCGGAAAGGTGATAGGAGAGAGTTTGAGGAAGAAGAACGCAGAATTTGGAAATGGTGATGGGACGAGGTGATATGGAGTGGGTGAGGCAGGGAAGCAGAGGTGTGAGGTGGCAGGAAGCAGCCAGCAAAGGGATGGGGTGTCCTTGTCCACCTTAGAGCCCCGAGCACAGGGCTGTGTCAGAGCGGGTTCACCAGCTGCTGTGCACTGAGCATGTACTCTGTGCTTTGCTGTCCTTGGTATGTTATTTTGTCCTCGCGGTCACTGTGAGGACAATGTTGAAGAAACTGTGAAGAAGTTAGGTTTCTTTTGAGATCTCAGAAATATTGAGCATCAAGTGGTGGGACAGAAACCCGGGGGCCTAACTCCAGACCCCATGGTGCAGTGATGCTCACAGCAGTCACCCATAGTCTTTGAGCCGGGAGTTTATTGGTACTACATTTCTTAACAACTACAAAAAGACATGAGTGATTCCACTTAGAGATCTTTGCATGAAATGTTTGACGTGAGGAATTGACTCACAGAGTGGATCACATTGTTCACAGCTGTATGGCGCCTTAGAACTATCTAGGCCAGTGTCTTGCATTCAGCCACCTGCAGACCCCAGGCCGGCTTTCACTCTGTCTGCACCATGACCTATGCTTTTTTTTTTTTTTTTTTTTTACCCCGCCCCTGCTTTTTTTTTTTAAGATTGGAAAATGTAGTTTCTTTAGAAAGTAAATTAGAGAAAGGAGAGGAGAGAGATGAGATATGAGGACACCTTAGGAAAATAGGACCTGGCCATAGCTCAGAAAACACATGGCCAGACAGTAGTTTAGCAAGGCGACGGATGACCTATGCTTTCATGGGCTTAAAGCTGGAGCCGGGTTCCAGTTTCCCACTGTCACCAGTAGTATGTGTGTTCTCAGCAAGCTGCTCTGCCTCTCTGGGTCTCCATGTTCTCATCCCAAAAGGGAAGGAGAGCATACCCTTGTGGCTCAGTGGTTTGATTAATGTCACCATCAACCAAAGAACGTGATGGAAGGAGGGACTGGGTGCACTACAGGTGGAAAGTCTTCTGGAAAATCCACCTGGAGCTGGAATACAGGGGCGTGCTCCTTAGTTGAAGTCTTGGTGCTATGACGTGATATTATTCGTGTTGTCTTGAAAGGAGACCTTTCTGCTTAGCGATCATTTACTGGATGCTTTGTTCCTGATGTCTAAAACAAATACAAACAAAGGCTGCTGTTCCAAAGGGCCAATTTAGAAGAGTTTCAAGTCATTGTTGGGGTTAACCTGGAGACAGTGCAGATCTCAGCCATTTTGGTTTTGAGGTTTACCCCTTTGCTTCTTTTCTTCATCATGATTTCCTCCCCTGCCCTGCCGACAGATGACAGAAGTGCAACAGACTCTGGTACAAAAGATGTATTTCTAGCGAGTCGCACTGACGCATTGGACACCCCAGTCATATATCTTGTGCCGCTAATGGGTATTGTGTGTTTCTAAAATAGAGCCTCGCCCGGTTTCTGGTCTCCGTGTGTCCTTTGTGAGTGTGAGGGAGGCCGCTCTTTCCTGGAGTGGTGACAATGGCACTGCCTCCTGCCGGATGCTCCTGGAAAGTACTGGGAGCCATGAAGAGTCAACTCGAGACTTAGTGGCCAACATTCCGGGCCTGAAGCCGGGGATTCAACACATCAACCCATATCTCCCAGAATTCGATGGGACACAGAGAGATCCCTTGGTGACAGAAAGTGGCTTGGGTGAGTGGCAGACGTGTGTCCCCCATCTCTTTCACTGGTTTTGGCTTTCAGTAACTTCTTAGTATTTTTTAAAAAGCCATTCTGTTTGTGTAGGGCTTTAGGAGGTATAGAGGGCATTTCCTCCACATGTGAGTTCGATCCCCTACCTGTGTGAGGATGGAAGGAAAAGTGTTCTTATTTCACAGGGGAACACATCGGGGCTTGGGATGGCAATGGGCCTGGAAACTTTCTGGAGTCTGACATCTAGGAGAGTGGGCGACCCCGTCAGCTTTAGATCTTTCAGTTGAGCAAATAACAAGTGTGCTAACCTGAGTTGGGCCTTTGGAGGAACTGAGCATGTCCACTGAGAAAAGGGTGCTTAGCAGGCAAACCCAGCAGGTGTCTCCTGTGTTGATGCTGATGTCATCATTTGCAGATGACATAGCATTTTCGGGGGATTTCTGGGACAGCCGTGGAATGAGAAGGGCAGGGATTTTCATCCTTAATTTTTTTTTCTTTTTAGAGCAGAGATCCTTCTCTGTCACCCAGGCTGGAGTGCAGTGTGTACGACCATGGCTACCACAGCCTCAACCTGCTGGGCTCAGGTGATCCTTCCGCCTAAGCCTCCCAAGTAGCTGGGACTACAGGCATGCATCACCACGCCTGGCTGATTTTTTTGATTCATTGTAGAAATGAGGTCTTGCTATGTTGTCCAGGCTGGTCTCAAACTCCTGGGATCAAGCAATCCTCCTGCCTCGGCGTCCCAAAGTGCTGGGATTATAGGAGTGAGTCATCACACCTGCTCACTTTTGAATTTTTTTTTATGACAAGGGTTTTCATTTTTCAAAAGTGAATAAAGAGTGATCATTCCTAATCCTGCTCACATAAAGGGGTGAGCCACCACTCCTAGCCTTCATTCCTGTTTTACACTAAGGAAACAGAACTGTAAAGCTAGTGTCAGCATCCTTGCTTGCAAGGGACAGAAACCAGACTTTAAACAGCTTAGGCGGAAAGAGAAATTTATTGACTTGTGTCTATTTCCCTGCTACAGTGAGGCCTTGGGGAAAGAGAGAAGGTGGTTTTTAACCTCTCCCTCCTTTCGGTTCATCAGCTCCATTCTCTGAGTCGCTCCCTCTGCACAGCCAAGGGACAGATGGCCACAGGCAGTCCCTAGCTTCACACCCTGCAGCTGCCCCACTAGTGGGGTCTGGTCCAGGGAAATGCCTCGAGTAGGCTCTGAGGAGTAAAGTCTGGGTCACAGAGCTGTCCCTGGGATGGGAGAAGATAATGTCCCAGAGAAGGGAGAATGATCCACAGTAGCAGAATTTGAAAGAAAAGCACCAGATATCTGTGGCACTGCTGGAATCACACCACAGAGTAGAATGCCAGGGCCTTGTCAGGGGACAGAGTCTCCCTCTGGAGGAGGTAGGGAGCAGATACAGAGAACCTGCTGCGGACACTGTATGATGTGTTATCTTATGGGTGGGGTTGTTGAAAGAAGATAGGGTTATGTTCCTTTTGCAGTTAATGTCTTTCCTCTTGTGCTTGCAACAGATGCCAACAACACAGAGAGAAGCTGGACAGAGAGCTGGGCCCGGCCCGGCAGCAGCCCCACTGCCCCTGTGCATGATGGGAACCTCCGGGGACACACAGACCCATCCTCTGACAGGTGGTCCCAAGACACAGAAGTCTGGCTTGTTAGATTGGCTCCTGGCACTCAGTTCAAGGCTACCGTGTATTCTCAAGCTGCGGATGGCACAGAAGGACAGCCCCAGGCTGTAGATTTCAAGACAAGTATGTTGAATTTTGTAAAATGGCTTCAGCTAGAGTTCCTGGCACAGTTTTGTCTTCTGTGATTCTGGTTCTGAGTTTTTCTTGCTTAGCATCCAGTTTTGTTGTCAGAGGGAGCTTTCTGGAAGACATTTTGTCAGAGTAGGTCTGGTGAGTTCTTCTTAACTCTGGGCAAGGCACATCTTTCACTAAGTGCAATAAAGTGCACTGAGTAGCCACCATCTGTAGGCACTGGGCACTGCTTTGTGTCTGTCTTTCACATCTTGGCATGGTGTCCAGTGACACACACTGATGCAATCATTTTATTTTATGAATAATCAATCATTGCTTTCTTTTTCTTTTTTTTTTTTTGAGTTGGAGTCTCACTCTGTCGCCCAGTCTGGAGTGCAGTGGCTGCTCCCGGCCACCTCAGCCTTGACCTGCTGGGCTCCAGCGATCCTTCCGCCTCAGCCTTCCGATTAGCTGAAACTACAGGCCTATGCTACCATGCCCAGCTAGTTTTTGATTTATTGTAGAGATGAGGTCTTGCCAAGTTGCCCGGGCGGGTCTCGAACCCATGGGCTCAGGCAATCCACTTGCCTTGGCCTCCCAAAGTGCTGGGATTACAGGCTGAGACCCTGAACCCGGCCAATCATTGTTTTCTTACACCCCCATTCCCCCTCCCCTACCCCAAGTTAAGAAAATGCATTTCCTTTTTTGGCCTGCCTTGGACTTTATATGGAGCTTTCTTTGAAACGCTTGTTGACAAGCACATTGCTGCTTCCTTGCTGCAATTGATCAATGCTTCCACTCTGTAAGTTGGCCAGTATTTGGAGGCTTTAGTGATAAGTGGGGGAGGGGGACATGTTTTAGGAGACCCAGAGGTAATCACTGGCTGGGCTGTGTTACGCATATAGAGCCAGAAAATGTGAACAAGGAGTCAGTGACAAGCCGTGTCTGTCAGGAATTAACAGCTTCTCCTGGTGTCACGTCAAGGGAGGGTTCGCTTGTGTCCTTTCTTTCTCCCCTCGTACTGGTTTTTCTAAAGTGTGGGTAGGGTGGGGAAGTTGAGGCTGTAGGAGAGGTCCCTGACCTCTTGGGACCCTCAGTGACCAGCAGGGGCAGCAGGTGGGAGGCATTCAAGTGAGAAGGGCTTGGTTTCCAGTGGGTGGATCAGTTGGAGGAGAAGACAGGAACCTTCCACGGGTGCCGTTGGCCGCGGTGGGGTGTCCTGCACATGAGCAACTTGTATGAAGGGGGAAAGGGGTTGACATCTAGCCTGTATGCCCTCAGCAAGCCATGTACCCCAGGGATGGGTCCATTCAGGGGAAGGGCCCTTTGCCTGACTTGCTAAAGGGGGGTGTGTGGATTAGTGTGGGCTTTGGGTTCCCTGATTTTTAAAGCAGTGTGAGCAAAAGCAGCGATTGTATCTTAGGCCCTAGGTCGTGTAAATACACACATATCCTATTTTGTGTTGAGCTTAGTGCTTGGTGGATGATAATTAGAGTAGTTTTTCTCTCTGCATATGGGGGAGAGCGTATGTATACACAGGTCTTAATGAGTTTGGGTTGCTATGACCAAATTACCCTAGACTGGGTATCGTAAACAATGAACATTTTTTTCTCACAGTTCTGGAGGCTGGAAGTCTGAGATTGGGGTGTCAGCATGGTGGGGTTCTGGGTGGGGGCCTTCTTCTGGGTTGTAGACTGCCTGTATCCTCACGAGGTTGAAGGGATGAGGGAGGGATCTCTGTCAGCCCTCTTTCACTAATCCCATACGTGAGGGCTCCTGTGAGGGAGGTAATTCATGACCTAATTACCTCCCATCGGCCCCTCCTCCACTGTCACACCGGTGGTTAGGATTTGAACATTAGAGTTTGTGGGGGGACGGAGACATTCGGTCCGTTGCCTTAGACGCGGATGCCCACGCATACACACATACACAGAGAAAGGGCCCAGTATTTTTCAAGTGACCACTTAGATGGTGCAGGGTTCAGGGAACCATCGGAGCATTAGGGGACATCGAGAAACTCAAGACTAGCCATGGCAGAAAGCCACTTCTAAGGTTGAAGCCACCTCTAGAGGACAGGGTGTTTCTGGAGCCCAGTGAGCGCCCAGGCAGTGAGGGATTTAGCTGTATCAGGAGTAGGAATTGATGACAAAGGCTCTGACCATTTTCCCCCTCGGGCCTCTAGCAAGCAGCCCTGCCCAGATTGCTGGTTGGTGCAACCTAGTCACGGCCCATGTGGCGAGGCCCTTGGTGATGGCATGTGCAGGGTCAATCTTCTGGGCACAGAGCAGGCAGGGGAAGGACAGAGGATGAGCTAGGAGGGGGATTGGACACATGGTGAGGAACCGGCACTCTCATTTGATCTGTTCCTGAGATTAGGACTGCTGTCCTGCTTTACGGAGGAGGAAACTGGGCTCGGTGGTTTCCCTCAGGTCTACCTGCTCGAAAGAAGAGCTGACCTGGAACCCAGACCTTCCTCGTGGCAAGTGGGTCATCTTAATTGGTCATGTGGAGTGGAATGTTCTTTTTTGGATGGACATATGCTTGAGGATTGGCACCTAGGGCAAGGCATGTGTAGGGTTCTTGCTGCTGTTCGATTATGAGTCTATCCTATCTCCAAAAGTCAACTCAAAAAAGGACAAAGAGTGACTGTGCATTTGCAGTTGGCCAGGTCATTTCTTCACTGACCACCGGTGCCTAACTTTGGCTGAGATGCTCCTCCTTTCCCAGTCATGGTTGGATGGTGCAGAGGAGGAAGGAACAATACCTAGGAGTGTTTCCTAGACTCAGTGGCCATGCCCTGATGACGACTGCACGCGCTGTCTCGCTCTTTCTGGCTTGGCCATTCTGGTTATTTTTAACTCCTCTTGTGTCCTCACAGATTGCAGTCATGTTTTTGACATCACAGTTGCGAACATCAGTGCCACCAGTGTGACCCTGACCTGGAAAATCAGTGATAATGAGTCGTCCTCTGTCTATACCTACAAGATACATGTGTCTGGGGAGACTGAAGCCTTCCACCTCACTGTCAGTGAAACCCATGCCGTCATCCCTGGACTCCACTCAAGCACCTTCTACAACATCACAGTGCATCCTTTCCTAGCTGGTGCCGAGTGCATGCCGGGCTTTCTCCAAGTATACACCCGTGAGTTCACACTTGGCTCTTGCTAACCTTTCTTGCTGGCCAGGCCCAGATTCAGGACACAGAAGTTTTGGTCCTGCCCTCGAGGAATGCCCAGCTCAGCATGTGGGTCCCCCTTCGGGGTGTGTCATGATCACGGTGTCCGCTGCTTGACGTTGATCACACACTGAGCTTCGTGTGACGTGCTTTCCTGGCACTGGTTCATGAAAGGCTCACAACACCCCAGGGATGTGGCTGGCATTTGCCTTATTTTATGGAGGAGGAGCCAAGGATGAGATAGGTGATGTAGGTAGGTGTCACACCTGGTAAGTGACAGAGGTGAGATCAGATCTCCAGGCTGTCTCGACTCCATCCTGTGCTTGGTGTGACTCTTCTGATGTGGTAGGGACCTAGAGCGATCTGATACAGGGAGTCCAAGAGGACCCGGATCTTCATGTTCCTGTCTCCCTTGGCTGCTGCATTCTCATGAAGCCCTGGCACAGCTCTGCCTCATCTTTGTTTGCTTAGACAAAGATGATGATGGCTGGCAGAAAATAAGAAGCTTTCTGTTCTCAAGAAGGCTGATAATATAAAATAAAACAGTAATGGTGCACTAGTGGTATAGTGGTATAATATATACCACTTGACTATATATAGCTCATCCATCGTATTGACACCAGCAGTGAATTTTGCACTGTGCCAAGAGCTTTACACATATTGCAGTGGCCTTAATGGTGGGTGTGAGGACCTCTTTTACAGATGAGAAAACTATAGCCCAGCATGGCTGAACACCTGCCCCAAGGCCACAGAGCGAGTGAGTGACAGGGGTGCCCGGCTCTGGATCCAGGCTTGTCCCACTAGACAGTAGACAGTCTACACTTTCTCAGGAAGCGTGCCTCAGCATTTTTTCTTTTTTTTGAGTTGGAGTCTCACTCTGTCACCCAGACTGGAGTGCAGTGGCCGCTTCCGGCCACTGCAGCCTCGACCTCCTGGGCTCCGGCGATCCTTCCACCTCAGCCTTCTGAGTAGCTGGAACGACAGGTGCGCGCTACCACGCCCGGCTCATTTTTTTTGTTTATTGTAGAGATGAGGTCTCGCCTGCCCAGGCGGGTCACGAACCCACGGGCTCAGGCAATCCACTCACCTCAGCCTCCCAAAGGCGCGGGATTACAGGCTGAGCTACCGAGCCCGGCTGCCTCAGGATTCTTACAGATGTCTTTTGGGCTGGCTCTTTGGGGAAAATGAAATCTGCTTACATTTCTTCACCTTTTTTTCTTTTATTGTTTAGTCTATGTTTAGGATTAGGTTCAGCTGTGAGCAACAACAGCAAAAACACCCCAAACATCAGTGGCTTAAAGAAGACAAGGGTTTCTTTCTTTTTTTTTTTTTTGAGTTGGAGTCTCACTCGGTCGCCCAGACTGGAGCACAGTGGCCGATCCCGGCCACCGCAGCCTCGACCTGCTAGACTCCAGCGATCCTTCCGCCTCAGCCTTCCAGGTAGCTGGAACTACAGGCGCGCGCTACCACGCCCGGCTGATTTTTTGATTTATTGTAGAGATGAGGTCTTGCTGCCCAGGCGGGTCTCGAACCTGTGGGCTCAGGCATTCCACTCACCTCAGCCTCCCAAGGCACGGGATTACAGGCTGAGCCACCGAGCCCGGGTGACAAGGGTTTATTTCTTTGTCCTGTAACAGAAGCCCAGGGTTAGGGTGCATGGAGATGGTAGAGTGTTAGCCAGGGCTCAGCTAAACTAGCTCAGCAACCACAAGCTAGTTTAACCATAAGGGATTTACCCTGGGTATTGAGGGCTCACAGAAGCCTAGGCAAGGCTTCTGTATTAGTTTGTTAGGGCTCCTATGGTGTGTACCACAGACCGGGTGGCTTATACAACAGAAATTTATTTTCTCACCATTCCGGAGGCTGGAAGGCAGAGATCAAGGTAACGGCAGGTTCACTTTCCTCTGAGGGCTCTCCTCTTGGCTCATGGGTGACTGTCTTCTCCCTGTGTCATCATATGGTCTTCCTCCAGTCTGAGTGTTCGTGTCCTCATATCCTCTTTTTAAAAGGACCCTAGTCATACTGGCTTAGGGACTATCATCATGACCTCATTTTAACCTAACTACCCCTTTAAAGACCCTGTCTTCAAATCCAGTCACATTTTGAGGTACTGGGGGCCAGGACTTCAACATATAAATCTGGGGGGCGGGGGACACAATTCAGCCCATAACAGCTGGGGAGCAGGCTTTGGACTTGGCCCCCCAGAAGTGATTCCCTGACTTAAGCTGCAGAACTGTCTCTCCAACTCCCCCACCTACTCCCCTGCCCCCAGGAGAGTTTACCATCTTTGTCACAGACAGCAGAGTGAGGACTTGGGAAAGCTCTGCTGTGGTTGCTGGATCCAGGAATGTCTGTTCTGAGCTGTGATCCTGGGATCAGGGAGCTGCAGCCACTGCTACAATTTTGGTTCTAGAGCCAGGCAGCCTGAGCTCCAGGTGGCACATCCACGATCCAACCACGAGAAGAGTAAGGGCAAAGGTCATGCTCTGCCCTTTGAGAATACTTCTGCTCTCATTCTGTTGGCCAGAACTTAGTCACATGGCTATATCTAGCTGCAAGGGAGGCTGGGAAATGTAGTCTTTAATTCCCAACAGCCATGTACACAGCTAAAAATCTGGAATTGTGTGATAAAGGAAGAAAAGGGGAGTGGATTTTGGGGATTCAACAGCAGCCTTGGCTTCATCTCTCTAAGGAGAGTCTCTGGGAGGCTTAGTGGTGAATGCATTTGAGATAAAACAGCCTGAACTCTTGGCCCTGGGCTCATGCCTCCTCTTGTTTCCTGTGAATGATTCTCTACAACTCAAGTACACAGTTTCTGCACTCTTGTGGCCAGGTGCTCTTGCCATGGGCAGAAACACCAGCTTCTGCAAGGTTCATGTTGTAGCTGATGGTACCAAGAAGAGAAAAAGATCAGCTGTCCTAAGTGTGTGTTTAATCTTGATATAAGTATTTTGTGACAGTTGGTTATCCTTATCTTTTGGAAAATAAGTTCTAAATTGAGTTGTTTCCTTTCTTCCCACAGCCCCAGGTCCAGTTTCCGACTTTCGAGTGACAATGGTCAGCACAAGGGAAATTGGCTTAGCTTGGAGGAGTAATGACTCAGAATCCTTTAATATGCGTATTACACAGCATGGAGAGAAATCTTGGGTAGTAACAACCACCAACCAAAGTATTGTTGTTGGTGACTTGGACCCTGGAACCAACTATAGTTTTGAAATTTTTCCACAAGGACCAAATGGAACTGAGGGCCCATCTCGAACAGTTTACAGTAGAACTGGTAAGCAGATAGGCTTTTCTGTCAGTCATGTTTCTGAAAGAAAATCAATAGAGTTTATAAATGTCATGTTTCCAAACATCATTTTTCTTGAATTATCTAAGAAAAATCTTAAACATTTTTTGTAACAATAATGCATACATATTATATGAAATACAGGTAAGCAAATAGGAAAAAAATTACATGGAAATCATCATCACATAGTCACTGATAACTTTTGGTGTATGATGTTTTACAATATTCACACACGCACACACACACTATTCTTTTACAAACATGGAGGCCATCTGTACATGTGGTTTTGTAGTCTACTTTTTTCCCACTCACCAGCTTATTATGAATATTCTTTTTTTTTTTTTTTGGAGTTGGAGTCTCACTCTGTTGCCCAGACTGGAGTGCAGTGGCATGTCCCGGCCACCGCAGCCTCGACCTACTGGGCTCCGGCGATCCTTCCGCCTCAGCCTTCCAAGTAACTGGAACCACAGGTGTGCACTACCACGCCCGGCTAATTTTTTTGATTTTATTGCAGAGCTGAGGTCTCGCCAAGTTGCCCAGGCAGGTCTCGAACCTGTGGGCTCAGGCAATCCACTCACCTCAGCCTCCCAAAGCACTGGGATCACAGGCTGAGCCCCTGAGCACAGCTTTTTTTTTCTTTTTTAATACACAGAGTTTTACGGTGAAAGTGTTTCCTTTTTTTGTCCTCCAGCCACCCAGTTCCTTTCCCTAGAGGTGACCTTGGTTGCCAGGTAAAGAGAGGTGGGTTTTGAAAGCAGCATCCAAGAAAAGGCCCTGCTTTTGCTGTTACCTCTGGGCCTACACGTGAGCACTGCAAGTGGCTGAGTGTGTGGAGGGTGGGTAGTCAGAGGACAGGCTCCTGTGGGCTGAGAGCGTCGGGGGTACAGGGCCATTTTAAGACAAAACCCAAAAGTCCAGGGTGTGATGAACTAAGTCTACCTGTATTATGGAAGGGCCAGAGTTCTTGGAAGAACTGAGTGTGTGCATTTCCCACCTGGATTTTGGAGTGTGCCCTTTGTGGACTCAATTGAGCGTTTGAGGGCAGAAGAGAAAGTTCTCTCGACAGGCACATTGACATGAGCTGGATGTCATGGTGGTCACTAACAGGCTTCCTTTTCCTTCCTTCCTCTGACCAGCCCCTAGTGCAGTGTATGACATCCAAGTGGTCAATGTCACCACCACCGAGATGCAGCTGGAGTGGCGGAGCACAGACAATGCTTCCGAGTACACCTACCACTTAGTCGTGCAGTCCGTGCATGGCTCTAGCCACACCAGCACGCCTCACAAAGAGCTCACCCTCTGGGGCCTGGTGCCAGGAACCTTGTATAACATCACTGTCTCTCCTGAGGTGGACCATGTCCGGGGTGATGCCAACTCTATCGCACAGTTCACACGTAAGTCTCTCGGGCACCCTTCTTTTTTTTTTTTTTTTGAGTTGGACTCTCACTCTGTAACCCAGGCTGGAGTGCAGTGGCACACTCACGGTCACTGCAGCCTTGACCTGCTGTGCTCAGGCGATCCTTCAACCTTCCAAGTAGCGGAACTATAGGCATGTGCCACTATGCTTAGCTGATTTTTTAAATTTATTGTAGAGACGAGGTCTCGCCGTGTTGCCCAGGCTGGTCTTGAACCCCTGGACTCAGGCAATCCTCTCGCCTGTGCCTCCTAAAGTGCTGGGATTCATGCCTGGCCTTGGGCGCCCTTCGAAGGGATAGTCTCCCTGCCCCTCACTTGGAGGAGGCACTGGTTAAATGATGGGGGAGGGACCAGTGTGTTTCTGGGCTCCAGGGTGACCCTGAAACCACTGAAGTTGAGAACATAGAACATCATGGGCTCTGGCATTGAAGCCACGTGAGCTTAGAATTGTCTTTAGAAGCAGAAATGACTCCATAGGAAGGGAGAACATAATTGTTCCCATCATCCCTTGGGAATCTAGTCTGGAGGAGGGTCACCTCTTCATGTTGGCCTTAGAAGACACGCCCAGTGAAGCACTTTGCCTGCAACAGGGAGAGGGGAGTTTTGCTGATGTTCAAATTAAATACATGTTGGAGATGTTGGCTTCAGTGTTTTTGGTATAATTTTCTCTTTCATGCATTAGATTTTTTTTTTTAATTGTAGAGATATGGGGTCTCACCAAGGTGCCCAGGCTGGTCTTGAACCTGAAGGCTCAGGCAATCCACTTGCCTCGGCCTCCCAAAGTGTTGGGATTACAGGCTGAGTCACTGAGCCTGGCCTTTCATGCATTAGATTTAAAAACAAATTGGGAATCATAGTTTAAAAATATATTTCAACTTGAAGTGTTAGAAGATGCCTAAAAATTCAACTTCTTTGAAGATTTAATCTGTCTAATCATTTTCTGAATGTGTTTTTGGGACTTCTTCCATCTCTTGAGCCAGCAGATATTAGCTTTATTCAATCTTTCCGAAGGGGTCAGGCTATTTTGGGATGTAGTAAATAAAATAGTCCTGAAATTCTAACAAATCTGTGCTTTTACTTAAATTTGTTTTTTGAATCAAGGGCCCAGCCGTGTGTCCATCACTGGAGTAAGAACCAACACCACGGCAGCAGAATTGAGTTGGCAGAACTTTGACGAAGCCTCTCCCACCTATTTCTACCTCCTTCTCATTGAGAAGGTTGGAGATGTCAGCAACGCCATACAGGTAGTCACGGGCGTTGGAGTCACTTGCACTGCAGTCACTGAATTAACACCTGGCTCAGCATACAACGTGGAGATCTTTGCACAAGTGGGGAATGCCACTGAGTCACTGGAACCTGACTGGAAGTCATTCTGCACAGGTGAGTCACCCAGGTCCCTCCAGGACTGTGTGGTGCTGACTGTGTAGGTAAATCCTCCACGGCCTGTGATGTGTTAGTCTCCGAGGGGTGTGCAGTGACAAACACTGAGCTCCCAGAGACATCCTGTTGGCTTATTAGTGCTGTCTTGATGCCTTCATCATTTATTCGCTCAACAAATATTCATTGAGCACTTACTATATGCCAGACAGCCAAGTCCCTGCCTTCCTGGAACTTTTATTCTGGTGAGGAAGATAGTAATAAACAAGATAAAGAAGTAAATTGTTAGGTGATGATTACTGCTAAGGAGAGGAGAAAAAAAATGGGGTAGGGTGGCTGGGTGTGGGGGCTCACCTGCTTTGGGAGGCTGAGGCAGGAGGATTGCTTGAGGCCAGGACCAACCTAAGCAATGTAGGAGACCCCATCTCTACAAAAGAAACATAACAGGGAAGGGGAAATTAGATGTTCATCTAGGGTGCTCAGGAAATGCTTCAATGAAAAGGTGACCTTTAGGCTGGGTGTGGTGGTTCACACCTGTCATCCCAGCACTTTGGGAGGCAGAGACCAGAGAAATGCCTGAGCCTATGGGTTTGAGACCAGCCTGAGCAACATGGCGAGACCTCGTCTCTACAATAAATAAAAAAAAAATTAGTTAGGCGTCATGGTGCGCACCTGTAGTTCCAGCTATTCTAGAAGGCTGTGGTGGAAGGATTGTTGGCCTCCCCACTGAAAGGTCAGAGGCTGCCAAGGCTCCAGCTCTGACATGACCAGTGAGGCTGATTCCATGAGAACCAGCTTCCGAGTCAGGCTGAATGCGTGTGCCTGGCCTGGTGTAAGGAGAGAAGACACAGGGGTGAAGGGTAGAGAACGAGGCAGTGCACTGGAGTCGGGGGGATGAAGGCACCCCCGTGAGCACCGACGGTGGAAGTGCCCACAGCCATCTGCAAAGCCTTGCTGAGCTGCTCTGAAAGAGTCCTTGGTCACACACGCGCCTTTCTCTGCATCACTCTTAGAACTATGAGATGCATAGGACTCAAGAAGGCAGCCAGCCGGGCTCGGTGGCTCAGCCTGTAATTCCAGCACTTTGGGAGGCTGAGGTGAGAGGATGGCCTGAGCCTGCGGGTTTAAGACCTGCCTGGGCAACTTGGCGAGACTTCATCACTACAATAAATCAAAAAAATTAGCCGGGTGTGGTAGCGCGTGCCTGTAGTTCCAGCTACTTGGAAGGCTGAGGCGGATCGCCGGAACCCCACAGGTTGAGACTGCGGTGGCCGGGAGCGGCCACTGCACTCCAGTCTGGGTGACAGAGTGAGACTCCAACTCAAAAAAAAAAAAAGAAGGCAGCCCAAGCACAGTAGCTCACGCCTATACTCCCAGCACTTTGGGGCGCTGAGGTGAGAGGATTGCCTGAGCCCATGCGTTCGAGAACAGCCTGGGAAACTTGGCGAAGCCTCATCTCTACAATAGATCAAAAAATTAGCCAGGCGTGGTGGTGCGCGCCTGTAGTTCCAACTACTTGGAAGACTGAGGCAGGGAAGGGTCACCTCAGCCCAGCGGGTCGAAGCTACGGTGTGTGTGAGCATGCCACACACACACCAAAAAAAAGAAAAAAAAAGAAAAAGCCACAGCCAACACAAAACACCAGAACAGGAGGGAAAATGGAGGGGAGAAAGATAGAGTTGGTTTCTTATTGTCAAAGGAAAAGATAACTCCTCAGCAGTTTCAGCAAAGGAAAGGGATACTTGGCACTGGGAGAAAAGACACCAGGATACAAAATTAGGTGGTGACACCCCATTTTCAAGACGAGGAAACTGACACCAGTGTCTGTTGATTATTCACCATGTTGTGTGTATAGTTCAAGTGCCCCTGGCTTGGATTTAGCAAACCTAGGATCCAGTTTTGCTTCGCCACTTACCAGCCATGTCATCCCCAGCAATCTACTTAAGCTCTGTAAGCCTCAGTTGATTCATCTGTCAAATGAGACAGCGTGAACTGTATCTCTTTTAGACGGATTGTCAAGAGGGCCTCGACACGAGACAATGCAGTGAGGAAGTCGCTCCCACCGTGTGACGCAACTGCCTCTCACGGAGTCCGGTCTCTTCCGGGCATCTTGCCCGGTGACCGACACCTGTTGTTTCACTGAGTCCTTAAACAGTCCTGCAGCTGAGGCTCAGAGCGGTTGGTGACTGATCCAGGGTCATACTGTTTTGTGTTGGCTGATTCGGGGTCAGCCTCTGCCTCTTCCGCCACACCGCATGCCTGTCTCCTCCTTACGAGGGACCAGGGCTCTGCTACTCCCTACGTGTCTGTTTGCAAAGGCCACAGTCCCCGGGTCTCATGTTGTGCCGTGCTTGCTTTGCAGATCCTGCACCGGTGGCCTCCTTCCACTGTGACATGGTCCCCAAAGAGCCAGCCTTGGTTCTCCGGTGGGCTTGCCCTCCTGGTGCCAACACAGGCTTCGAGCTGGGGGTCAGCAGTGGCGCCTGGGACAATAGGACACGCCTGGAGAACTGCTCCTCCGAGAACAACACAGAGTACAGGACAGAAGTCACGTATTTGAATTTTTCTACCTCGTACAACATTAGTGTCACTACGGTGTCCTGTGGGAAGATGGCACCTCCCACGCAAAACACCTGCGTTACTGGCATCACAGGTGGGTTTCATGGAGGAGGCGTCAGATAGCATCGTGGCTACTCCTAGAGAGACTGACGCAGCGGGTTCACAAATGTGGCCTAGAAATCTGTTTTTGTTTTTTATTTCCCCTAAGAGGTTTTCTTTTATTGGCATAGACTAGTTTCCCATTCTGTAGAAATTCAGGGTAAAAAGCAGAGTAAGAAGCACTCGTTCTTTTACGCTCTAAAAATTTCCTTTTGGCTGGGTGTGGTGGCTCATGCCTGTTATCCCAGCACTCAGGGAAGCCGAGGTGAGAGGGTTGCTTGAACCCAGGAGTTTGAGACCAGCCTGGGCAACATAGCGAGACCTCGTCTCTACAAAAAATAAAAAAAATAGCTGGGTGTGGCCATGTGCTACTTGGGAGGCTGAGGTGGAAGAATTGCCTGAGCCCAAGAGGTTGAAGCTGCTGTGAGCTGTGATCGTGCCATTGCACTCCGGCCTGGGTGACAGAGTGAGACCATGATTCAAAAAAGAAAAAAAAAAACCCCAAAACAAGAACTAAAAGTTTTCTTTTCTTTACAGAATAACTCATTGCCATGTTTTCTTTGAAGTAATGAGTTCCTTTAGTGTATTGAAAAATCATTTTTATATAAACATTCAAATACATAGAAAAGTGGAGGATAATAGAATGAATCCCCGACCTGTTCAGTGGAATGCCTGCCAGCACGTGGCCTGTCTTGTTTCATGTACATGCCTTCTCCCTTCTCCTGACGGGGTTGCCTTAACCAGTTCTGATCATGACATGTTTTTTTTTGTGTTCACCTTATATCGTTTCAAGATAGGGACTCATTTTTTTCTTTCTTTCTAATATAGTCACATTAATATTAGCATTACACTTAAAAATTTAACAAGACAAAAAAAAACATGATCAGATATTCAGTCAAGACTCACATTTCCCTGGAATCCATGTTAACAAGCCACTGAGCTGTTTTGGGAAACAGCGAATCACTTACTACGCAGGGGTCCGCCTACTTAATCTTTGTATGTTCCATCTTTTGTGTGTGTGTGCTTGGAAAAATGTCTTTTTAATCTTGCCTTTATTTCTCCTGTCCTTTGCTCCACGTGTCTTTTTCAAAGTATGCATTTTTACAGCTCTGTTTCATGATGCCATCTCCTCAATGCCTATTAGCTTTGAAAGAACAGGAATTGTGTCTGATTTTGCACCTTCAGGTCTGGGCACAGTGCCTGGCACAGAGCACAGGAGCTCATCAGAGAGACTTGTTTCTGAAGCTGAACAATATGTGGCAGGGTGGGTAATGACCACATATCCTCTAGTTCAGTGATCCTCTCACTGTTTTTGACCTGTAGCTTCCTTTCCTTGGGTGAATTCTTATATACGCATTTCACATGCATCACGTAGAGAGGAGTCGTGTTTTCTCTAAGGCAGTTTAGAAGCGTGGGCGGGATGGGGAGATTATGGCAGTGGGAGTGATAGGACACTACGGTGGGTGAGGCCAATGGGGTCCCTGGCGCGTAGGGTTGACAAGAGCAGCGAGAGGAGAGGTTGTCCAGGTTTGGTGATGGTGAGTTTGCTTACATGCCGCGGGCAGCCTGGGAGTAGAGAAGCTAGGGACACTTTCTGGCCAGCTGCAAGGTGTAGAGCTGATGGGAAATGCCGGGGCTTGTACAGACAGGTGACCATCAGACGTGGCAGCAGTGCCTCCAAGCGGTCACTGCTGTCAGTTACTCGAGGGCTTGCTGAAGATGGTTTAGAGCTGCACCATCTGCTAGGAATACCATGTGAGCCCTGCGTATAATTTAATATTTTCCAGAAGCCACATTTTTATTTTTTATTTTATTTTTTTTTGAGTTGGAGTCTCACTCTGTCACCCAGACTGGAGTGCAGTGGCCGCTCCCGGCCACCGCAGTCTTGACCTGCTGGGCTCCGGCGATCCTTCCATCTCAGCCTTCCGAGTAGCTGGAACTACAGGCGCGCGCCACCACACCTGGCTGATTTTGATTTATTGTAGAGATGAGGTCTTGCCAAGTTGCCAAGGCGGGTCTCGAACCCACGGGCTCAGGCAATTCACTCACCTCAGCCTCCCAAAGGTGCGAGATTACAGGCTGAACCACTGAGCCCGGCAGAAGCCACATTTTTAAAAAGTAAAAGGGAGGCCGGGCGTGGTTGCTCACGCCTGAAATCCCAGCACTTTGGGAGGCAGAGGCAGGAGGATTGTTTGAGTCCAGGAGCTTGAGATCAGCCTGGGCAACATAGCAAGACTTTGCCTCTACAAAAAAAGAATGCAAAAGTTAGCCAGACGTGATGGTGGCACCTGTCGTCTGAGCTACCCAGGAGGCTGAGGTGGGAAGATCGCCTGAGCCCAGGAGGTTGAGGCTGTGGTAAGCTGGAATCACACCACTGCATTCAAGCCTGGACAACAGAGTAAGACTCTGTCTCCCTGCCCCCCAACCCCCCCAAAAAAGCTAAAAAGAAACAGCTGAAATTAACACGATAACATTTTATTTAACTCAGTATATCAAGATATTATCATTTCAGCATGTAATCTGTATAAGGTATCAACAAGATATTTGACCTTTTTTTGCTACTAGTCTGACCTTTTTCTCTAATGTATACTTATAGCATGTTTGAACTTGGACTAGTCACACTTGAAGTTCTCCACAGCTACATGTAGCCGGTGGCTGCCATATGGGACAGCTCAGGTTTGGAGATGACATTGTGGTTGTTTTGGAGTTCAGTTTTCTTAGTCTTCCTCAATCTTGAAAGAATGAGAACAAATCAAACTGCATGCGTGAGTGTGTGGAGAGGGGTCGCCTTTAATTCAGAAAGTTCTTTCTTTGGTGTTAATTCAGAGTGTGGTTCTAAAAGCCTGGCTTGGACAGGGACACTATAATTATGAAGGTCACCCAGCAGCGTCTCTGTGTGGACTTTTCTGGTTTCTCGGGAAGAGGGTAATTGGGCTTCTCTAGGAAGCATTTTAGACCAACTCCAGCAAATATGGGGACTGTAGTGTGAAGGGCACGGAGCAGGAATGCAGCCAGGTCTCAGGAGGAAGTATGTTTTCTCCTTCTGCATCTTTGATCCTTCTTCCTGGGCATCTTTGTTCTCAACCAACCAACCGATCCTGGTGCCAAGTTCAAGTGTCTGCATACAAGTCCACACCTTAGAGTTCCACCCACGCAGCTCTTTCTCACTTTCTGTCTTCTACCCCAGTTCTCAGGATAAGGATCCTGCCCATTTTGAGTCAGAAGGGGCTGGGCCACTTGGAAAAGCAGGCTATCTTCAACAGACTAGGATGCTGGCTTTTCACTCTATTGAATATCTCCTTTGCTGTACAGAAACGTTTTAGTTTTATTTACTCCCACTTATCTATTTTTGCTGTTGTTGCTGTGCTTTGGAGTAATATCCGATAAACCATTGTCAAGACCGACAGAAAGGAACTTTTTTCCCTGTGTTTTTTTCTTAAAGAATTTTACAGTTTCAGGTCTTACGTTTAGGTCTTGAATCCATTCAGAGTTTATTTTTGTGTGTGGTATAAGGTAGAGGTTCAATTTCATTCTTTTAATGTGGCTATCCAATTTTTCCAACACTATTTCCTGAAGAGACTGTCTTTCCCCCGTTGTGTTTTCTTGGTGCCCTTGTTGGAGATCAATTGACTGGATATGTGAGAGTGTAATTCTGGTCCCTATTCTGTCCTGTGGGTCTGTATCTTTATGCCTTTATTGTAACTGTTTTAATTACCATAGGTTTCCAAATACATTTTGAAATCAGGAATTGTGAGGCCGCCAGCCTTTCTCTTCTTTCTCAAGATCACTTTGGCTATTCTGGATCTTTTATAGTTCCATACGAATTTTAGGATTTTTTTCTATCCTTTAAAAATTGCCATTGGGATTTTGTTGGGGGCAGCATTGAAAGTGTAGATTGCTCTGAGTAGTACGGATATTTAAACAATATTAAGTCTTCCAATCCATGAACATGAGATATCTTTTCACTTATTTGTAACTCTTTTAATTTCTTTCATCAATGTTTTGTTGTTTTCAGTGTACCAGTTTTTCCCCTCCTTGTTTGTATTCTAATTGTACCTCAATAATATGCTTTAAAAAACAAAATAAAAGCATACACCATGAGAAACAACAGCAACAAAACCAGTCAAAGCTCTGGGCACCCACTCAGGGGGATGTGACTGGACATACTGAAGGGGTCGTTGTGAGCCAGATGGGCTTCTCAATGCCCACTGTCTCGCCTCCAGTTTCTTTCCCCGCCTCTTGCATACAGATTTGCTTCACACGGGTCAGCACGCGGTCTCCAGAGCAGGGACAGATCTTGAGGCGGACCCCGAAGCACATTCTCTACCTGATAATTCTGCTTCTTCTTTGGTTTGAAATGTGGGCGATCATGTTTTGTTTTGTTTCAGACCCCCCTCCTCCAGATGGATCCCCTAACATTACGTCTGTCAGTCACAATTCAGTAAAGGTCAAGTTCAGTGGATTTGAAGCCAGCCACGGACCCATCAAAGCCTACGCCGTCATTCTCACCACTGGGGAAGGTAAGGAGGGGCCTCCACGGGTTACACAGCCCGTGAGTGACCCAGTGACTGGAGTGTTTCTCTGCCCACCGAGACATATTCGTGGTACAGATCCGCACCTCTCTCTATGTGGCAACCCATGCTAGGAGCTTGCGTGGAGAGGAGGGTGAGCTCTTTGTCTGATTGATAGACTTTCTGTAAAGGGCCAGATAGCAAATATTTTAAGTTTCGCAGGTCCCTCAGTCTCTGTTGCAACGATTCAATTCTGCCGTTGGGGCGTGAAAGCAGTCAGAAGAGGTACACGAGGGATAAGCAGGGTTGTTCCCATGAAATGTTATTTACAGCAAGCAGTGGCTGGACTTAGCCCGTGGCTTGTA